>CM030851.1:8031327-8078827 GCA_018105865.1 Metaphire vulgaris
TCTGATGCTTAAAGATCTCGAGATATTGTTGCTAATCAGGGTTTAATCTAGGCCGTTTCCGGTGAGAAATTGCCCTTTGCCCCCGGGAATTTCAAATTTCCCCCGGAAATTTTGGCATACTACATCAACTAACAGCAGCCTCCTAGCAGAATTCCCCCGGCTTTGTCAGTTTACCCCCGGCTTTGTCAGTGCCCCCCCGGAGTCCAGGAGTCTAGATTAAATATGGTCACGGCTTCTTCCCTGTTTCTGCTTCTACTTCTACTTCTATTGCTTCTTCTCCTTCTCCTCTTCACCAGACTATGGTTTTCATTTGAACCTCTATCAGAGTATGGATGTTTACATGGACTTAACCCTTAAAGCCAGTACCAGGACCAGGGACTCAACCCTCAAGGCAAGGACCAGAACCAAAGATTAAACCCTCAAGACCAGGACCAAGGACTTGTCTCTTGTCCTTACGGGGTCCTCAAAAGGCCAGGACCAAGGCCAAGGACTAACATCCCTGTTTCAGCGTCTCTAGATAACGATGTGACGTAACCATCTCTACAGTAAATCAGCATAATTCTTATAACGTTTCTATACAACTTATTTTTTAATTGATCATCATCAACAACCATAGGCTCAACGCCCGTAGGTGCCCGATGCCTTTTCCACTATTGTCTCCCACACCTCTCTGTTTTGCGCGGCATGGCTTAGCCTTTGTAGGCTGTCTCCGCCCCACTGCGCAATGTCGTCGCCCATTCTCTGTGTGGTCTGCCCCTTCTGTTCGTCCCTCCATTATTCCAAACACTAAGGTCTTGATTTTTCTGTCCTCCTTCATTCTACAGATATGCCCAAACAGCCTTAGTTTTCTTTTTATACTCATCTGCGTTACATTTTCTTTCATTTGTACTCTCTGGTATATCTCCTCATTATGTATCTTGTCTATTAATCGGATTCGTAGTAATTTCCGGTAGCACTTTTTTAAAATTGATACTTTGCTCTTATTCAACAGCAGCCCAGCCTCTGTGCTTGCATTCTTCCGGTCGGTCACTCGGAGCGTGTGCCATAGATGACTACGACGACGACGACCACCTCAAGACGGAGAAAAAAGGCGAACGTTTCAAAGAGAACACGAGATTCATGAGACCATTCACAGCGGTCACTACGACGACGACCCACCCTCCCTGTCTTGCTCAGAGGTCGACCCCCGGTCTGTTGCCGAGTAGCAGCAGCAGCAGCGGTTCTAGGACGCCGTCGACGACCGCTTCGTCCAGGGAAAGGAAAGGACCTGCAGCGCTTCACGATCGAACTCCAGTAGACCAGGGCGGAGGCTGCTCCGCCGGAGAATATAAGATCATTCGCTACAGTTTCGTCTGACCGCCGCAGATCGGAACAACGAAATTAGCAGATCAAACGACGAAACTTTCGAATTAACAATAATCCGAAAAAGCTATACAGTTAATGATCAAAAGAAACAGGGCTTAAATACTCATAGTGTAAAGCATTCGACGAATTGAGAGAGAGAGAGAGAGAGAGAGAGAGACAGACAGACAGACAGACAGACAGACAGACAAACAAATAAACATATAGAAAGAAAGAAAGACAGACAGACAAACAAACAAACATAGAGAGAAAGACAGACAGAGAAAGACAGACAGAAGCAGAGGACAGACAACAGAGAGTAAGTAAGACAGAGAAAGTCAGACAGACAGAGAGACAGACAGAGACAGGAGACAGACGGAATTTCGGACAACTAGAAAGCTGGCTTGAACTCTTCCGGCAAATATGTATTTTTTACATTGAAGTTATCATGATCATTATAATATCACTTGTCAAAAATACCAGGCATCGAAGACTGCTTGTAGTAATCAGGAATTCTATGCTGTGCACGGGCATAGACCTATATACATACTATTTTTATCTGTTTATTTATTTGTGCAGATGCAATGCACAGAAACAAGGGAGTTATATTCTCAAAATCTCTGCTTAGTTTTCTGTAGGCAAGATCCGCGTTACTCGTCTATTCATTTTATCTGGTTCTTTGACAGCCGCGGCTGAGCATTTCCAAAATGAAGTGGTTTATGTTGTCAATCACACGGCAGTAAGGTGACATGGGAGGTTAGAGAGAGAGAGAGAGAGATGCACCTTTCTCTGACCCCATCGATCGGGACTGGTCCTCATCTCTTTCAGAGCTAAGGGTGTGCAAAAACAAATTCCACCGAGGATTACTTAGCCTCCTAAACTACTATGAATCACATTATTATTATTATTATTATTATTATTATTATTATTATTATTATTATTATTATTATAGGTTGATGTCTTGGTCATAATAGTAATAGCACTATTATTATTGTTATCATCATCGTCGTTGTCATCGTCATAGTCATCGTCATTATTATTTTTTTTTAAATTTTTATTATTATATTTATTAGTGTTATTGTTATGTGAAAGTTATAATAATAATAATAATAATAATAATAATAATAATAATAATAATAATAATAATAAATAATAATAATAATAATAATAATAATAATAATAATAATAATAATAATAATAATAATAATAATTATTATTATTATTATTATTATTATACAGAGTGGGAAGTCCAAGACACCTCTGACAGTGGCAGCAGCACTGGCCAGTACTATCCCGGAGTTATATGCGACTGATATGCAGACAAGGCTCTGAGATAGATATTCACGGACAACGATGCAGCATTCAGTCTGGTCGTGAAGTTGAAACAGAGCCACAAAGTGTGATGTTGGCAGGAGGTCGTAAAAGCGAGAAATAATAACAATTATAATCGCAGAGAAAAACGCTTATCTCGTCTAGATGGCTTCGATTGTCTAAACGGCTTGGGGAGCACTGATGATGATGATGATGTTGATGATGATGATGATGATGATGATGGTGATGATGATGATGATGCCATGGCAGCAAATAAGTCTCTATATGACAAGATAGTCTATCGTTGAACAGATTGCAATATTTTGCAATCTAGGGAATTTGTGTAGAAGATTGTAGGGGAACGGCGACGCTGACTACAAGCAATCAAATTCTGATCCGTTTAAATCTGCCTTGAAATTGTAAGTTTTCGCTGATGCGAATGAGAAAATTGTAGTCTTACTCTCGGACATAGGTTTCATATATTCTGGATTATGCACAAATGTACTTTCATTTGGCTGGAATCCAAATATTTTTGGCTGCATAATGAAAATTTAAAATTCGATGTCTATTTTCTCCTTGATTTAATAGTTTCTGCAGGTCGTTGCTTTTCTAGAATATTAATTAATTAATTAATTAATTAATTTCACACTAACGTCGGCTCAGCTCGCCAGTTGCTGGAGGATAGGAAGAACAACTTGACAGTCTTTAGTCTCTGCGTCTTTTAAAATCAAACGGCATTCAGTACATTGGCTAAATTATGAAATTAACCCCCTACCTGGGCGTCACGGATATATCCGTCCATTTTACATCGAGTTGCAGTTAAATACACGGTTAAGGGGTTAAGACAGTTTTATGGTGAGGTGCTGTCCATAAATGACGTCATGCACTTAGGGGAGGGGTTCAAACATTTGTGATGATTTGTGACGACGGGGAGGGGGGGTTTCCAGAAATGTGACGTCACAAAATACTAAATATTGTTATTAATACCGCAATGTTATGTTACCGCAAAGTTGAACGTATTTTACACTTATAATTATTATGCTTCATTTAAAAAGACTTTGAAAACGTTTTTGAATATTGTTTCAACTATAATAATTATAATGAATATATTCAAACAAAACATTAATTTTGACATTGGAAAGATGAAAAGATGACGGGGGTGGGTGGGTGGGTTAACGCGTTGTGACGTCATATTCGAGGGGGCTTGACTTTGTGACGACGTGTGATGAGGAGGGAGTCAAAAACTTCCAAAATCGCGTGACGTCATTTATGGACGACCCCTGAGATGTGAGAAGTTCATAGAGGCACAGAGCTCGAGGGAAGTAGCATTTGTTTTCCGTACTACCATGGGCCTCTTATCAGGGACGTAGCCAGGCATGGCCAGCATTTTAGGTTTGGGGCTGAAGCCCAAGATTCACCCCCTTTCTTCCCTTTGAGCCCGGAATGCCATTTGGGTTTGAATACATTTGGGGCTAGCTTCAGACTTGGGAATCTTAAGCCCCCAAGCCCATTCCTAGCTACGCCCTGCCTCTTAGAGAAGTTGTGATATTTGACTCCTGCAAAACAAATTCTTTGTTCTGGTTAATTGCAAATGTTAGTATTACTTGACCTTATTAAAACGAATTTTATCTGGGTTTGTGATCGATTCGTGTTATGTGTTTGAGTAGGTATGTCATTCTAGTTTATTATTATTATTATTATTATTATTATTATTATTATTATTATTATTATTATTATATATGAATGAAACTATGCTGAAATTAGTCACAGATAAGTAGTGAAAATAGTATATTTTGGAAAAATTTCATTGTGATTATTATTATTATTATTATTACTACTACTACTACTACTACTACTACTACTACTACTACTACTACTACTACTATTACTATTACAACAACAACAACTACTACTACTAACTACTACTACTACTACTACACTACTACTACAGTAGTACTACTACTATTAAGAATAATTATTTGCGCCTCCAACTTTCCCTTTTCTCCACAAAATGTCTTGACGAGCAAAAAAGGGTGGTGTCGCTCTTATCTGTCGTATATTCGTCCCTAGAGGAGAAAACTAGTCCGTCGTGCAAAAATCATGCGGATTTAATTAACAAATCGTTTTCGATAATATCTTTTTACTATTATGTCGAAAAACGGTTTCAAATTAAAATCAAAGAAGTCGTATTTAAATTTCGCTAATTTTCGTTAATATCTTCTTCAGAAAATCCTGAGATGAACTAAAACTATCAGCTAAGAAAAAAGTCATTCGTTTTCATCAACAAATCAAATTAATCGACATTGATTAGTCTGAACTTCGAACTTTGAATCTTGTAAATACAGTAGAAGTTCGTTATAACGGACTCGGTTATATAACGTATACTCGGATATGAAGCACCGCAATGTACGGTTCCGCGTGGTGTGATGCGCTACCGTATTGGATGGTATTGAATACAGCGTACCTCGGATGTAACAAACTTGAATTTTACAGACCCGCTTAGTTCGTTATAACGAAGTTCTACTGTACGTCTCTTAATGTCTGAATGCTGTACAAAACTGTCCTATTTAGCGAAACAACATTTGTGTCAAAATAAGTCTTACCGACTGCCATAATACACAGGTTTACGATTCAAGTCTTAATAAAATTATTCAAATTATTCATACGATTCAAATCTTAATAACGCCGCTCGCTAAAGACAACCGTCTCCCAGATTACCGGTCATGTTCATCTCACTTCCGGATGCGATCACGTGATTGTTGCCATACTTCCGGCCACCATCCTGACCTCTAAGCCCATCCGGGCGGTAGTAGAAACGCTGGAAAGCTGACGAAGGCGACACCTCGTAGGCGGTTCCCGAGCAGACCAGTTCAGACCCCCCGTTCTCAACCGTTGCTGCTGCTCCTCTGTGGTGGTCCACCTGGAAAATCGATACGTCGCCGTAGCTCGGTCCCAGCGCAGTGGTGGTACTGCTCGCGCGCGGCAGCGTAGTACCCGGGTACTTCGTACCCTGACTCTGGGAGTAGGGACAGTGATTGTTGTTTCTGCGAACGCTGGTAAAAGGCTTGGCCGCCATCTCTGAGCATCGTCTGGACATCAGGAGAGCAGCCGACATATTGTCTACGGTTACAGACAAAAGATCAGGCGTTACGGATCACGTGACGCAATATAGGAGTATCCAGAACAATCTCTATGGTCACTGATCTATGCCCACCAGCTAGAAATCTGCTTCTTTATATATATTATTGGATATATTATTATTATTATTATTATTATTATTATTATTATTATTACGCAAGACAATTTCTAAGCGCAGTAAACATGACAAACTAGGCAAAGTCAAGAACGCTTTACAAAAACGAGCTGGTAAACAAATGGTCAGATGGAGAGGGCACATCACTCCACTCCTGAGTGACCGATTGCACTGGCCAAAGATACTGCCACCAACACAGTGTTCTCAAACTGGGGTCGCGACTAGGATGTTTGTTGGTAAACACTGGATACCCCTATTGTCTTTATATATATTATTATATTAAGGTTTAAGATATATTAGCATTATTATTATTATTATTATTATTATATATTATTATTATTATTATTATTACAGATGACGTAATCTGACAAGACAATTTAATGGCGTCCTCTAAGCGCAGTAAACATGACAAACTAGGCAAAGTCAAAATATTTTAAACAGCGCTTTACAAAAACGAGCTGGTAAACAAATGCTGTCCAGATGGAAACATGAGGGCTCATCACTCCACTTCTGAGTGACTAGATTGCACTGGCCAAAGATACCTAAATGGGTAGGTACGTTATATATATATATATATATATATATATATATATATATATGGGGCATCGACTAACACTGTGTTCTCAAACTGTGGGTCGCGACCCAAAAGTGGGCCGCAGGGCTCAGTCTAATGGGTCGCGGTGTAGCGCGAAATTAGATTCAAAAGTGTCATTTTCGAACCATTACCACAATGTCACAAGCCTTAAAAGTTGCAAGTAGACTTAGGTTTTAAGAAATTTATATGCCTGCAAATGGCTGCAATCTTCTATACACGGCCTATATTAAAATGATTAGTATTTTATTCAATTTTCGTTAACACTAAGTTTGCTGGGTCGCGGCATGTTACAACGCCGCTAAAGTGGATCGCAGTTCCAAAAATATTTGGAAATCCCGGTCTATAGTACATGTAAATAGTTATCAATCTTATTTGACAATAACGCAGGAAAGCGTATTCTGACCATTTTGCTCTGAAACTCCGCTAACAATAGAAATCTCTTGTTGACCAACGGATAGGACTTGGCGGTTAAGCGATTTTGCCATACTCATCGGATTTTTAAGACGCGTAACAAAGGTATGTACCAGGCAAACTTTTAAAAATTATTGTCAAGAAATTTCAATATCGAATTCTCTCCTTTTGTCTTATTTTTGCCAAAAATATAAATAATTCTACCTTATATATTTGCCATATTTTTCATTCAAATTGAATTGGAGCTTTTGTTTTGCCTTTTTATTCTAAACTCAGACGATCCTTTTCAACTAACGTTCGCCAGATGGCCTAATGCATTTTTTTTATATTACATGCCGTGATTATGGTCGAGGCACGTCATAAAACCGCTGAAGTGGGCTGCGGTTCCAAAATGTTTGGGAAACCCTGAGCTAGCAGAATAATCATAGGCATCATAGAGGTTCCCAAATCATGGTCCGCGGGTAAATTGTGGCCCACCAGCTATCAGAGAGTGGCCTGGCCCGCGATGCCTCAATATTTGATAAAATGGCCAACTGCTTTTATAGTTTTGAAGTTGGTTTCTGATAGTTAGAATGATATTATGAAAATTTTCTAATTATGCAAACAATTAGATTCCTTGTGTATCGAATCGATTTTTGATCATAAGAACCCGGATCAGAATCATCCATTATATATAGTCTAAATTTTGCTGTCTAAACTCTGCTGTGGCAGAGTGGCCCGCTTGAATACTGAAAATATAGTAGACATGGCCCACCACTTCAACAGCTTGCATGGGGACACTGGAGTAATGACTTCGACGTTGTTAATGGCGAGGGCAATAGGCCTATGCTGCGCGATCAATTCAAGAAATCTTCTTCTTCATGTGCCATGTATTGCTACGTCGACGACCATGGATTTCCACTCTTCTCTGTTCTGGCTTTCCTTATCAGTTCCATGTTGTCTGTAGTTCTTGTCGCTTCTCTTAGGCTGTCCGTAAACTTTATTCTTTGTCTTCCTCTTGCTCTTTTCCCCTCTTTTTTTCCTGTTATGGCTAGATTTTCCAATCCATCTTTTCTTATTAGATGTCCAAAGAATTCAAGCTGCTGCTTTCTTATGGTTTTTAGCAATTTTCTTTTTGCACCAAAAGCTTTTAGTACTTCCTCATTGGTTATTCTTTCTGTCCATGAAATTTTTTGCATACGTCTGAGAAACCACATCTCTGCAGCTTCCAGTTTCCTTTCTGATGTTTTTGTCAACGTCCATGTTTCCGATCCGTACGTCAGAACCGCCCAAACGTAGCTGTGAAGAATTCTGAGCCGTGTTGTTGTTGAAATATGCTTATTTGTGAGAATCTTTTAAAGTTGTGTGAAGGCTGACTTCGCCATGCCTATTCTGGTTTCAATGTCCTTTTCACTTCTTCCATCGCTTGTGAGGATGCTTCCTAGATATTTAAACTGTGTTACCTGTTTTATTTCCATTCCCCTGTATTGTAGCCTGCATTTAGGAATTTCTTTCTCTTTTGTAATTACCATACAGTACGTCTTCTTTTTATTTATTCTTAGTCCTTTCTTTTCGCTCTCTTCTGCCACCTTGTCTAATAACCTTTGTAGTTTTCTTTCAGTATCTGCCATTAGTGTTGTGTCATCTGCGTATCGTAGGTTATTTATATTTTTCCTCCTATCTTTATCCTTTCCAATTCTTCTGTTTCCTTCATAATCTCTTCCCCATATTCATTGTAGAAATCTGGTGATAAACCACAACCCTGCCTTGTCCATTTTAAAATTTGTATCCACTTAGCCTACCTATTTTCAAGAAATACTTAACCATAAAAAGCCGACCCGTGAATTATTCGATTCGATAAGACTTAACTCTGAAAGTGAATATATATATATATATTATATATATATATATATATATATATATATATATATATATATACAGGGCGATTTGTAGGGGAAGGGGTTTTTACCCCACTGCCCAACTGCATCCCCTACTGCTACATCCTCCCACCACTACATCCCCTACTGCTACACTTCCCCAACAACTACATCCCACCTCAAGCTCAACATATTCCCCCACTGCTCCAGGTCACAAATCGCACCCTGTATATATATATATAATAATATAATAATAATTTATATATTATATATATATATATATATATATATATCGTATACCACGAGATTCTTCGTTGAAGTTGGAGGCGCTGCCGCTGTCTGCGCTCGAGACGTCGACTGACAATTCGCCGTCACAGCTGCGAAGACGAGATCTCTGCAAATAAACAGGCCGCCATCTTATTTGTCTTATTATACTCCGTGCGAAAAAAAACATGCGTGCATCGTACTGTAATGAGGCAATCGATAACATATCGGATGCTCCGTCACTATAGCAATTCAAAAAATCTTTCTCAGTGGTCGATTTTCAAGGAAGTGGGGGAGGTGGACGACTTCAATCCCAAATTTTCAACTCCAGGGTTGTTTGTTTCTTTCTTAACATAACCCTGTCTTTGACCCCTGGAAAAAATTTCTTTCGTCACAAGACCCCGTTTTGCACCCCTCTGGAAAAAAATTATGTGGACGCCCATGACACCATGAACCCACGGAAATTCGTACATTGATTGTGATACTCCGAAAGAAGGAAGACCAAGTATAGAAGATCGCTGAATCTTTTCATGCAGGTTACTAGATCAAACTACACCGTTTAGTATTTCTAAGCCTATTTATGATTTTGTAGCCTGCTCAGTTGCGTCGATTGGGTTCCCAGCGCGCGAGCAAAAAAGAGATTAGGCCTACTACTCTATCTTGTCGTCAAAATGTTTGGAAAAACAAAATAACGTCCCTGTAACGTATTCCTCGCATTGTAATAATGGACTCCGAGAGAAAGTTCAAAGTAGGACCTATACCTATAATAATTCTTCTTTGTGAATGACATAATAATGTCAGGCTATTTTACGATTTATCATTACAGTACTTGGTCTTTCCTTTTCACTCTAAATTTTGCCCTCCCCCCTAAGAATCATGCGCCGCCCACCGGGTATAGTATATAATAATCAGGCCCTCCGAGAGGGGGGCAGGGGGGGCAACTGCACAGGGGCCCGGCGGTCTGGAGGGGGCCCGGGCCGATGATGAATATGTATAATTAACAATAAAATGAATAATAACACTAAAGAATGGTTAAAAATGTCAGTTCAGCAGAGGGGCCCGGCGAGCACAAGGGGGCCCGGGACACAGTGCTAAAGAAACGGCAAACGACGAGCAAAAAAAAAAAAAAAAAAAGGTCGTCAAGAAAAAATTATGACTTGTCAAGGGCCCGTCGGCCATTCTGCACAGGGGCCCGGAATTTCTCTCGGAGGGCCTGATAATAATGACTCCACCGTCATTAGTATGTATAATGATAATGACGGGGGAGTTATTATTATTATTATATATAATAATGACTGGGGAGTTATTATCATATATAGAAAATTATTACATATATAATAATGACTGAGAGTTGTTGTTATTATTATATATAATAATAATGACTGGGGAATTAATATTATTATATGGAGTTATTATAATAATGACGGGAGAGTTATTATTATATATATAATAACGACTGTGGAATTATTATTATATAGGAGTTAATATGCTAATATGTTAGCAATATAATATGCTACATATGCTATGCTGTAATATGCTACATCGGGGAAACCGCCCTCTGGTTCCATCTGCTACTCCACTGTATGGAATGGCTTCTCCCGGGGCCCGCGCCTCGATGCTTACCAACGTGTTCCCAAAGACGTTGAGGGCGCGTGACTTGGTTCCGTCCTCCGCATCGTCGGACATCAGATGCTTCGTTCGGTGTCCGTCAAAAATAGGCGAAACCTCGCCCACGTCACAGATCACGTGATAGCCACGTGACAGAGTTGCCGCTGTCGCCAGAGATTCGGCCGAACTGTAGTCAGAATAGCACTGAAACACAGCACTGAAATTCAGTATACAAAATACACATAATAATAATAATAATAATAATAATAATAATAATAATAATAATAATAATAATAATAATAATAATAATAATGTGATTTTAAGTGGTTTAGGAAGCTATGTAAGCCTGTGTGAAAACCACTGATATAACCATCTGCATTCAATAACCTAATAACCATATAACCTATAACCTGTAACCTATAACCATAAGCCTACACATTTTTCGGTTTTTCAAAAACGCAATGCGGATAGGAAGGACTCCCCCCCCCCTAAGAAAAAAGTTTCTATCACCACTGGGGGGGACGTGTCAGTGACCAATCGGGAGGAGAAGGGGGAGGAGGAGGAGGATTGAATCCCCGAAACTCTGCAAAACCGAACAGCGCAGGAACCAGATTCTCTCTCTCTCCGTTGAAAGGAATTGGGGAGTTAGGAAGGGCAGGGCGGGGTGAACCTGCGACTATAAAAAGGCCGCTTAACTGACGGCGGAGGAGCTCTCGGGTCGTCCGTAAACTTCGTCGCCGTCGACCGCAGGGACCTCTCGGGGGGGGGGGGCGGGCGGAGGACGACAGCGAGACAGCGACGCCCGATAAGAAAACCGACGACGATGTAAAAATTTTATCGTGGAAATGGGAATGCTCCAACTGTAGACGGGGCGGGGGTGGTGGATTGGGGGTAGGGGTGGGGAATGCACGAATGCACGAAGCCTATCCTATAAGCCGTGTCGTCAATCAAACGACCGATCGAGACAGGGCAGAAGAGTCTCTATCGAAGCTCGTCATCTGAATTGGTTGAACAAAAGTTCGCTAGATGGCGTCAGTTTTGCAACGCTTGCTACTGTGTTGTCTTCTCGCGCTCTCCGGGCTTCGACATTTCGTCTCTGCCAACCGACGACCTTCCTAGAGATATCCGAAATTCTGAAGTCAGTCTCTGAGCTATACTGCTGCTGTTACTACTGGGTGGCGTAGCCAGGGTTAAGCACCAGGGGGAGCGGTGAGCGTATTAAAAAGGCGCCGCCATCAAAACCCACAGCCAGGATTTAGGAACAGAAGCGACACGTGGACATTTCTTCCGAAAAATCTCGACAAGCAAAAAAGGTCGTCGCTGCCTACGCCAATGCAAAATGATGACTGTATGAGAGCTTATAGTCACTCCTTGTTTCCCATTTCATTGTTGCTTTTCATTTTTAATTTATTAAATTTCAGAAAAGCCGCCACTTTTCAGAAAAATTTCAGAATCCCACTATAGCTACGCCAAAGTTATTATGGTTCTAGGACTATTGACCACTGGACGATTGACCATAGGACGATTGACCATAGGACGATTGACCACTGGACGTTTGACCACAGCGGACTTTTGACCACTGGACGTTTGACCACAGCGGACTTTTGACCACTGGACGATTGACCACAGCGGACTTTTGACCACTGGACGATTGACCACAGCGGACGTTTGACCACTGGACGATTGACCACAGCCATGAGTGTCAGGCTTAGCACGCTGTCTACTGCATGCGTGCATGCATGCATGCAAAAAAAGGAAACCAAATTTTGGGAATGATTAAAAGGACAATCGTAAAACTATATAAGTTATTAGTATGGCTTCATCTAGAATACTGTGTTCAGGCATGGAATACGATCTTGAAAAAAGATATAGAGCTTTTAGAAAAAGGTGCAAAGACGAGCAACGATGCTCAATGGGATCCACGGTGGTCAATTGTCCCGTGGTCAAACGTCCGTCCGTGGATGATATTATATTATGTTCCATTCTATCCTATAGCCATTCTAATCTATACGACGATTTATATAGCGCGGTAACATAGCTGGAGCCAAAGTCAAGAGCGCTTTGCATAGAGCAATCGTATAGTTTTTTTAAGAGGTGCGTGACCGTGCGTCTTAAGTAGGATAATGAACGACTCGAAGTAGGTGACCGCAGTCACTGGGTCCGGGAGCGCGTTCCATAAAAGAGGGTTCACAAACGTTAAGTAAGCCAAAAACACACACATATATATCTTTACTAGGCCTATTGTCCTTTTAATCATTCCCAACATTTGGTTTACTTTTTTTGCATGCATGCATGCACGCATGCAGTAGACAGCGTGCTAAGCCTGACACTCATGGCTGTGGTCAATCGTCCAGTGGTCAAAAGTCCGCTGTGGTCAATCGTCCAGTGGTCAAAAGTCCGCTGTGGTCAATCGTCCAGTGGTCAAAAGTCCGCTGTGGTCAAACGTCCAGTGGTCAATCGTCCTATGGTCAATCGTCCTATGGTCAATCGTCCAGTGGTCAATAGTCCGCGTACCGTTATTATTATTATTATTATTATTATTATTATTATTATTACGAGTATTATTATTACTACCTGACTGTTAGCGCACGTTATGTCATTCACAAAGTGGACAATTTGCCCAGTGTCGCCACGCAGTGGCTAGGGTCAAATTCGAACCCTCTACCCTCCGGTTCCGAGTCAAGAATCCTACCACTCCTCCACCGCGCCCCTACTAGACTTAAAGGAGTAGACTTAATACTCCATGTTGATATCATTTATGTCAGTTTCCTTCGTTTCTTTTCTTAGTCCAGAGACCGTAAATGGCGTTCCGTACATCTAGCGATGATTAACTCTCATGGCGTTGACTTTGCGCTGCGCAGAGCCAGCCTGCCAGCCTGCGACGGTTCAAGTCCGGAAATCGTCGATTAGAGATTTCGCATCACATACCCACCTGGCGTGGACATCAATTTCGTCCACGAAGAGCGATTTGAATCCCGGTGCAAAAGTGCAATATAAAAGTGCAGAGCAAATAAATCATCAACGAGTCGTATACATGCATTTCTCTGGCGTTCAACCTCGAACCACGACTGGTGCCCATATACTACTACAGTGGCGCTATAGAAGTTTTCTACTACTACTACTACTACTACTACTACTACTACTACTACTACTACTACTACTACTACTACTACCACCACTACTACTACCACCACTACTACTACTACTACTACTGCTACCACCACCACTACTACTACTACTATTATTACTACTACTACTACTACTACTACTACTACTACTACTACTACTACTACTACTACTACTACTACTACTATTACTACTATTGCTACTAGTGCAAAAGGAAATGAAAAATGGCCAGTGGGTGACCTAACCCTCAAATTTCGTTCAGCCCGAAATTGAGGCGAAAACAGTTTTGTTTTCCAGCACCGTACTAAACAGATTCGTCGTTGGGCCATTAGAGACTTCCTATTTTGAAATTAGAGGCGTCACTGCCGATTGAATCCTAAAATATTCATCGATCGATGCCTTTGGGTATAAGAAATGGCGCTATAGAAGTGCATTGACACTGACCTCGTAATAGTCGGGAGGTCTGAGATTTCCATGATGACCAGGAGGATGTTTTTCCTTCGTTCCCGGGCAGCATTGACTGACCGCCTTCCCATTTTCGAATCGGACTTGAACCGTGGAATTTCTCGCCTGCGGATCGACGATAGCGGACGAAGCACAGCCGGTTCCGGCGAAGACGCGTTCCTGTCCCGTATTGGCCGCTCCTGCCCCCCTGTCTCCCTCCCCGTCGACCGGCGGAGTCGTCGTCTTCTTCGCCTTCCGAGCCGCCGCCTCCTCCTCCTCCGTCCGGCAGTTGTACTTCCGTTCGCTGTCCTTGCTCCGCACCTTCTGCTGGCAGACGACGACGAAGATGGCGACCAGCAGGACGGCGATGATCACCGCCGAGATTCCGCTGACGACGAGAATGGGAACGAGGCTGTTGCGATCGAAGGAGATGAACGCCTGAAACCCGTTCCTGTTCCTGCGATGCTCTTCCCTGTGAACGACGACGCTGAGCAGGGAGAGGGCGCGACGAGGCACCGCCGCCCGATCGACGGCGCCGACGACCAACGAGAAGGTGTTGTTACTGACCTGCTCAAAGTCCACGTTCGCTTTCAGGATTCCCGTCACCGGGTCAAGGTGGAAGACCTTCAGGTCGTCGCCTTTGACGAGCAGGTAGACGACCTCGCCGTTCAGTCGGTCGTCGGGGTCCTGCGCCTGGATGCGCGCCAGCGTCTGTCCCTCCAGCACGTCCCCGTTCACCTGGACCGTGTTGTTGCCGGCGGTGGGGAAGAGGAACACCGGCGAGTGGTCGTTGGCGTCGACGACGACGACCGTCACCGCCGCCGTCGACGTCATCGTCGGATTGCTGACGTCGGAGACGATCGACGTCATCCGATAGAACGCCTGGTCTTCGCGGTCGAGAGCGCGCGTCGTCGTCACCTTCCCCGTCATCCGGTTGACGAAGAAGGCGTCGGAGACGACCGCGGCGCCGGGACCGAGCGAGAACTGGAAGCGGTCGAACGGATGGGAGTCGAGGTCCCGGGCGGACAGTTCGCCGACGAACGACCCGGCCGGGAGGTTCTCTTCCACCTCGAACTCGAAAGAGTCGGCGGTGAAGACGGGCCGTTCGTCGTTGACGTCGAGGACGGTGACGACGACGGTGGCCGTTCCGGTCCTCGCCGGAGCGCCTCCGTCAACGGCGAACACGAAGAACCGGTGCTCGCCGGCCAGCTCTCGGTCCAGGGACGAGGTGGCGGTCACCGTCCCGGTGCCCGCGTCGACGGCGAAGCGGCCGAGCGCATCGTCGGACAAGCCGTAGGAGGTTATCGAGTACTGCGTCGAGTCGGCGTCGGTGCAGTTCAGCTGGACGACGACCTTTCCGTTGTAGTTGTTCTCGAAGACCTCGGCTCGGTAGACTTCCGGCGAGCATTCCGGATCGTTGTCGTTGACGTCTACGACGTTGACGGTCACGTCCCTGTCCGACGCCAGCGACGGTTGGCCGTGGTCGTAGCACCGGACCGTCACCGTGTACCGCGCCTTCAGTTCGAAGTCCAGCTCGGTCAGCGTGATGACGTGGTACTCGCTGGCGAAGACCCGCAGCAGCCGGAAGTTCGCGGCGTCCGAGATGCTGCAGTTCAGACGTCCGTTGCCTCCGCGGTCGGGGTCGTGAACTATCACGTGACCGACGAACGTCCCGATCTTGTCGTTCTCGAGAACGTCGGATACGTTCGTGTCCGAAGCGAACAGCGTGTTGACGGTGATCCGCGGGGCGTTGTCGTTCACGTCTTCCACCCGGACGACGACGTTTGTCTCCGACGGAATCGGGTCGAGGCCCCGGTCGACGGCGCTGACGATCAGGTGGTAGGTGGCGGCCCGCTCGTAGTCCACGTTCCCGACGACGAGTACCTCTCCGGTGACGTTGTTGACGGAGAAGATGCTGCCGAACGTCGCCTGTGTACTTGCGCTGAGAAAGTACAAGACCTGCCCGTTCAGGTCGATGTCGTTGTCGTGGGCGGTGACCTTGACGACGGTCTTTCCCAGCGGAACGTTTTCGTCGATCGTCACCTCGTAGGATGCGTACTCGAACACCGGAGCGTTGTCGTTCGAATCGAGGACGACCACGGTGACGTCGACCGACCCGGACCTCGCCGGTCGACCGGCGTCGTGAGCGACGACCGTCACCCGATGTTCCTCCTTCGTCTCGCGGTCCAGCGACTTCGCCAGCACCAACCGGATCTCCGACGATCCGTCCAGCTTCCGGGTGATGTTCAGCAAGAAGAACCCGTCCGGATCGACCAGTTTGTACCGGCTGACGGCGTTCGCCCCGGCGTCCGCGTCTCTGGCCGTCGGGACGACGAAGCTCGACTCCAGCACCGTCGACTCGATCATCTCGTGGACCATCCGGTTCGGATGAAACTCGGGACTGTTATCGTTGACGTCGTTGACGGTTATCACGAGCTTGATTATCTGGAAGTAGGCGACCGGATGTACGGCCACGTTGAGGCGGACCTGGCAGGAGGAGGAGGAGGAGGAGGAGGCGGCGGCGGCGGCGTCCTCGTCTCCTCCTCCTCCTCCTCCTCGGCAGAGGGTGTCGCGATCGATGCGTCCCGTCGTGCGGATGTCTCCGGTCTGATCGTCGATGCTGATGTTCAGCGCTGGATTCGAGAGGAACTTGAAGCGCAGACTCTGGCGGGCGTCCGTTGAGGATCCGTCGCCCACCCTGGAGTCCGTTGCGACGTTTCCGATCCGCGTTCCGACCGGGACTTCCTCGTCGACTGAGTACAGGATCTCCGTTGTTCCGATCGTATTCAGGCATTCGCTCAACAGGCAATATGCCAGAAAAGCTATTGAGTTGAGCGACATCGGATCAGCTACACGCTGGGCGAAAAGAAACACAGATTTCCCCCAAAATTCGAACGTCAACAACAAAAACAGCAGCAGCAGCAACAACAGCAATGATAATGTGTGACCCATCCGGATCGACCGGATGACGATGACGACGACGACGATGATGATGATGATGTTGTTGTTGATGATGATGATGATGTTGTTGTTGATGATGATGATGATGATGATGATGATGATGATGATGATGATGATGATGATGATGATGATGATGATGATGATGATACACTTTCATAGCATCAGTTCTAATATACAGTGAAGCTCCAAATCCATCTGACAGAGATCAACTCAATCCCCCCATAAAAGCAACAACAAGTCAGAATATTAGAGAAATATTTTGAATATTCAAATATCGTCATGCACACTGTACAGATGCAGTACATAAGTATATACACAAACTTATATATAATTAATTAATTATATATATATATATTATATTGATAAGATACAAGAAGAGGAGATAGAGGGGGAAGTGAAAGAGAAGAAAAGGAGAGGAAAAGAGAGGAGAGAAAGAGATAGAAAGAGGAGAGAGAGATATATATAGAAAGAAAGAGAGGAGGAGGAAGAGAGAGGAATAAAGAGATGGAGAGGAGACAGAAGAGACAGACGTACAGACAGAGGCAGATAGGGAGGGCTAGAGAGGAGAGAGAGAGAGAGAGAGAGAGAGGAGGGAGGGAGTCGGATCCATTTGACATGGATCTCATAATTTTGAAGGCTTTCCTATATCTTAGGTAATCCAGCGTCTTCTAATTGCATGCAGTCCATCTTCAGCGTCCAATCGATGGCACACCATATCGGTTTCGGTGCGTGGCTATCAGGAGGACATTAGCCCCGAGCCAAAGTTTCTCGCGAAAGTGCAGCAGCAGCAGCGGCAGCGGCAGCAGCGGCAGCAGCAGAAAGAGCTATAGCACTCGGTACCGTGAGACGTACGGAGGATAGCGTCCGCCAATCCGGAGACAGAGACGGAGCAACGAGGAGAGAAACTAACGATCATTTTACTTTAGCAGAGGACCCAAAGGCATCATCGTGGTGCGGGGCGGGGCCTGGGGTCGGCGATGGGTGGAGGCAAAGGGCTATTATTATATATAGCGACTTGTCTAATGGCCCCAAGAGGCTTTTGGCTTTCGAGACGTGAATGGTCGAAATGAATTCGATTCGCATTGATCTACTATTCTTGGAGGGAGAGACAGAGACAGAGACAGACAGAGAGAGAGAGAGAGAGAGAGAGAGAGAGAGAGAGAGAGATAGAGAGAGAGAACAAGACGTCGAAGTACTGTTTCGCTGCTGATGACAGAAATAGCGGCACCGGTCCGTAATGGGGAACACGATAAACAAGCGCTATCGACGGACGACCGATCAGTGGCTGCTGGGAGCAAGTTCACAGTTCGGGGGGCGTCAGTTCGCTTCTAGCACTCCGACCGATCGGACTACTTTTAATGCAATCGATGCACATTTTCTTATTAGTCGCATAATATTTTTAAATTCCCATTTTCTTATCAACCGCCTCTCTCTCTCTCTCTCTCTCTCTCTCTCTCTCTCTCTGTTCTTTCTTTCTCTTTCTCTGTCTGTCTGGAGCTTCTAGTGTCCTATCAGTCTGTCAATTACTGCCATTATATATATAATACTGTATATATAATGTATATATATATATCGCTATCGAAAGGCGCCGTTTGCTCTTTACGTCAGACATTGAAAGCAGTGATAAGATAGCGTCACGTGACTTGAGTGGTTTAGAAGGCATTAGCCTGTGCGAAGAACACTATAATTTCCCTTTGCATTTAATGATCAGTTCTCAGTTCTCATAGGTGACTCTTGGATCCTTATAATGTTACATCCGTCACTGTCCACTTGTTCAAACTGTTCCGTTTATCCACAACCCCCGCACTAAATTTGTTTCCTCTTTATTCCCACCCTCTTCATCAAGAGTTTGCACTTCTGGCGTTTTGTGATGCTGGTTCAACAGCGAGGCGAGGCAGGTATGCTTGAACGCTTTAATTTCCTTGATATAGGCTTATACAAGGCACAGGGCACAACCTTCGAATAGACTATACACATTTAAATTTGATTCTGATGCGTATGACTAAAGCATCAAAAATCGCGGCGTTGGAGATTCATTTGGAAGAAAACAAGGATTTCGCGAAAATATTTTAGCAGAATCGATAGAATTAGATTTGAACAAAAACAGCGACACCAGTGAGGCAGTGAGTCGTACGACAAAATGGCGTCTTTTGTATATCTAATTTACTCGTATTTCAGTAAATAATCCATATGAAAAGTATTACATTTGCTTTGATTTGTATGTAATACTGTATTATAGTGTATTATTGTATGTATTATAGTGTATTATTTGATTAGCGAGTACAATATTCTTCTGTATTGTTATAATTAAGGTTTTATAGTGATCACAGTATGTTATTACTTGAATTACCACGCTATGTTTAAAGTTCTATGATTTTAAAGTTGGAAATAAATAAACTGCTTCTAATTTATTTCAGACCCAAGACAAAAATGTATCCACCCCACATGCTTTGTACGTCCACCAGTTGTACTGCACATAGTCGTCTACGATTAAACAGGTATAGGTCCCATATATTATTCACCGTCGATTCACGGAGTTTGTGGACCGGAGTTGTCACACCCGGCCTTCATTCTTTTGTCCGACGGTGAATCCAACACGGTCGACGCATTAAGTGCCGCTATATTCGTCGTTGTCTGTTCGTCAACGAATTTATCTGGCGCCAGATTTCGAGCTGCGTCGTCGTCGGTCTTGAGCACGATCGGCGACCGGTCAATGTCCGGTCTCCCGATCGGTCCCCGTCGAGAGGTGTCGAGGAACCGGTCTAGCGACCGCATACTTCTACGATACTCCGAACAGGAAATTTGATTCGGACTGAAAGTCACAACGATACAGAACGCAAACAACCATTCAAAATTCGCCATCGCTGCGACAGAGAAGGAGAGTCGCTTATTCTGAGAGACAGTTTGTGCCAGTCGCACGGCTGCGTAAAATGAAATAGCTCATAGTTTTGATGAACTCGTCCTAACCGTTGTCTGGTCTTCACTAGATGGCGCCGCTGAACTTTGGAATTTGATGGGCAAACCATTCACTGCTTTCACTATATGCATGATACTGCAGAGGTGCAGAAAACTTCGCGCATTTTGACCAAGTGGCTGGGAATATATTTAAATTGAGACAGGATTGTACCGGTGTTATTGGTCCATCCTGAAGATAGTTAGCCTGTAGCGTTAGCAATAGGCCTTAGCGTTAGTGAATGTAACGAAATTTATAGGAGTATCCAGAACAATCTCTATGGTCACTGATCTATGCCCACCAGCAAGAAATCTGCCCCTGCCATTGGCGTCTATTAATAGACAACAATGGTTTCTATGGTTTCTGCCCACCAGTGGGCGGAGCAACCGGACCTTGTTGGTAAACACTGGATACCCCTATAGTTCGTTAATATTCAATTCAGAAATACTTAGAATAATACAATTACGCTAATCTCAATGTTATATTGTAGTACAGAGAAATAATTCTCTTACACTGCCTCTACGTTTGGTTATTCTATGTTAACATTGAAATTCAACTGCACGGTCAGTCTGCTTCTGCTATTATTATGTGAATATTGTAATCTTGATTGTTCGTTGATTTTGACTTTATACTAATAAACTGATATCAATCAAAAAGCGAATCACATTAGGCATTTCTAAAAATATATTTATAATGAACGGACTTAGACCTACATTAACAACCCATCGACCGATTTATGCTACTGTTCCGAATGGTACTTGGTCCTAATTCTGTTGTCCTGCGTTTGATAACAACACAATCGGGGCATTAGTTCCATATTTGATATTGTCCGATCAGCGATCAGCAGCGAATCTATTTATTAGCCCAAACATATGATATGAGCGTCGAGGGTAAAAGTACCAATGCTCAGACGTAATTTTGACCAAAGACCAGGTAGCACCGTTGATAGTAGTAGTAGTAGTATTAGTAGTAGGCCTAGCAGTGGTAGTAGTAGTAGTAGTCAGGGACGTCATTTGGGGAGGGGCAGGGGGGGCATTTGCCCCCCCTGATTTTGAGGAACAAAATTTTTTTTCTTGTGTTATTTAGTATTTAGTTTTTTACATGTCCTAAAGGAGCGCCTGATATGATGTATATGATGTGGAGTAGTCTAGTCTGAAAAGTAACTAACCGTTATAAACGGCTGACGAGCAAAAAAAGGTCGTCAACTCTTTTTCGAAAACTTGTAACTTGTCAGGTCAAAAGTGTTTCCCCCCCCCTGAAAAACAGTGAAATGACGTCTCTGGTAGTAGTAGTAGTAGTAGTAGTAGTAGTAGTAGTAGTAGTAGTAGTAGTAGTAGTAGTAGTAGTAGTAGTAGTAGTAACAAGGTTTAGAGTGGTTCAGTAGGGTCTGCCCTGCGTGCGAACCACTATGTTTCACCCATCCATTCATTCGTATAATGGTCTTGCTGTGTAATCTCATTCTTTTCCCTCTTGTCCTCTAGAAGGTCTGTTCTGATAAGACTGATATTCTCCTTATTTCTCTTATTGTCTTCACTTGCGTTACTTAAATTTCTTACCCTTGCGCAGAGCAAGCGAGAGTGAATGGATGGGAACATTTAAATCAATACTTATATTGATAAAGACCTCAAATGCTTCTGAATTATCATAGAAAATGCTTTTCATTTATAACAACAACAACAACAATAATAATAATAATAATAATAATAATAATAATAATAATAATAATAATAATAATAATAATAATAATGTTTCAAGTGGTTCAGTAGGGTCTGTCCCGCGTGAGAATCATATAGCCTATTAGCGTCATCTATGCTAATATATTTATATAGCGCTACCTCTGGAATTCTTCACTCTCTTTGTCGTCGATCGTAACTCCAACTCAGCAGTGCAATTCATATTACCACCGAGCCAGGGTTCTATTTATTTGGGTGTGGTGGTCGTCGCCGTTTGAAAGAAAGTTGTGCCAATATTTCGGCACACACAAAGCCTGCAACAAACTAGTACGGATCTTAATAGAAATTTCTACCTTCACCCCACCCCCACCCCCGATCAATTTTACGTTTCGCCTTATTCGATTTGTTCGCTTGCTTTGTCTCCGGCAATACAAGAATCTTAGAGGTTGGATCAGAACAGACGTCGCGCCGTTAATCTTGATCGTCCACACGGAGACGCGGACGCCAGATTATGCGTCGACGGTTATGAAAACCAGGCTCAACGTCTGCTCTTCGTCTCCCGCAGTCGTTCTTGTTTTAGTTCTTTCGATCTGTTGTTCGTATTTGCTATTGATGAGAATAGACGACGCGCATGTGTATATCACGACTATGCCCCTTCCTCCTCCTCCTCCTCCTCCTCCTCCTCCTCCTCCTCCTCCTCCTCCTCCTCCTCCTCCTCCTTCCTTCGCCTCCTCCAGTTGGTGTCAACGATGGCATTGATATTATCAGGACCCGATTTTTGTCGCATCAATTCCGCTGAGGGACGCAGATGGCCGATGACTTCGGCTGCTGCTACTGCTGCTGCTGCTGTTGCTGCTGGGTCCTGACGATGATGATGATGATGCGGTCCTCTATGCGACCAGAAATAAGACGGGAAGACAGATTGCCATTGTATGCGCTAAATTTTTTCCTCGGATCGTCTCCTCCCTCAATCCCACGCGTTGCCTTATCAACCAAAGGCGCCGTGAACCAGTCAAAGTCTTTATCCGAAGATTCGACCATCGACCGGAGACACGCCTTCCCCCCCGCCCACCTCCCGTCAAAATACAACTGGTCAATACACCGTGACGTAGCGATCGTGTCTTCATATGCGACTTTTAGACAGCTTAAGCGACGACAACAACAATGTCAACATTTTCCCCCCAAAACGCTAGGAAACTACAACCATAGAAATCATGACACAGTGTCGAAAAATCAGTAAACGGAATCAAAATAAAGGTACACTTCGGAGGAAGTTAGGGCGAAGGAAGGAAATCGCCAAATTTACCAGAAGGAAGACATTTTCCCCCGAGCTCCGCGATGCGGTAACTGGAGTCTAATGCTTAATTGTCTAGATTGTCTAGCACAAAAAAGTAATCGAAGTACAATAGCGAACACATAGTAATCCACGGCGAAAGAACATCATATGAGCGTACTTGATTACATAGCTATTAGAGATGTGCGGGTACAGCAAAATGCATACCCTACCCGTACCCGTGGAAAAACTTTTTACCCTACCCTACCCGTACCCGCTCCGCTATACCCTACCCGACCCGTAACCCGTAAGCTGTCCTACCCGCCCGTACCCGTACCCGTAACCGACTTTGGTTGGAATTTGGAGTTTTTGATTTGGAATTTTGGACCCGTACCCGGGTTACGTGCTGGAGCGTCATGGACCCGTGAACCCGTATCCGTTCCTAGAGACTATAGAGAGGCAACAGTGAAATAGGGTTCAAAATTGGGATAACTATTCATTGTAAATAGCGTTTAGATTAGGACAGATCTGACCCTAATCAGTCAGCTAGCCTAAGCCGACATGAATGGGCTTGTTTAAAATATTTAGCAGATATCATTTATCTATGAGCAGGCATTAGAGCTCAAGTTAAACCACAAAACTTTACCAGAAGAACTTTCTCGGTCAAAGAGTCCTTGGAGGAGTCAGAGGACGCCATTATAGATTTATTACTGGTGATGTCAGATTACGTCATCTGTATTTCAATGTTTTCAGTAAGTAAAATGCATGCTGTCTGACAAACTGAACGCGATGTACAAGTTATACTAATACACTTTACTCAATATTATTTTTCTATTACTACATTGGCTATAGTAAAAATGAAAATATAACAAAACGGGTATACCCGTACCCGTAGCCGCTATACCCGTACCCGTAGCGCTGTACCCGTACCCGACCCGTACCCGTAAAATTACACCCTACCCGTACCCGCGGGTACGGGTACGGGTCGTCTATCCCTAATAGCTATTCGTCTATGCTGTTTAGTCGACGCAACCACAAACAACAACGTTTACGAGTGCTTAGAAATGACCGATTGCTGTATTTCTAAGACGCAACACTTTTGTATACGAAGTGAATCGATTTCAGATTCAATTCAACTGCCCTTTATTGCATCAGAATCTCATAAATCACGAGTTCCGTCTTCGTAATTGAGCGCGTATTGGAGGCGTTTTTCTAGCGCCAGTTGTCCATCTGTCAGACTGTCACAGACAAATCCGGGAATTTTTAAAACGCCGATCGCCGGGACAATATATTATGACGTCAGAGCAGCCGGCAGACCGCGGCTTAAGCAGACGATCGCCGCCGTTCCGTCGTCTGCCGTAGATTACGTGGATTTAGTGTCGGCTGCTGCGTTTCAAATAGCTCCTCCTCCTCCTCCTCCTCCTCCTCCTCCTCCTCTCTCGTCCTCTTTCTTTTCAATTGTATTCAATAATCGTGGATTTGTTTTATATCGTTTTTGATGTTTGTTTACGGGTGGATTACGGCTGTTCGTCCAACCCTGTTTCATTTCGTCAGACGCGCGCACACACACACACACACGCAAACACACACACAAACGCACACACACATGCCCATGCATCTACAGTGTACATTATAGAACGTCAATTTGTTTAACACTAGGGTTAATTCTACAGTGAGCCATTCATTCTGCGCTGCTTTTTCAATCGCCCCTCTCCACCTTGCCTACGTCAATTACACTGGTAAACACAATTTTTGTCACAGAATCGCTCTGGTCTGTTCCATATGTAGTTTTTCACGTAGTTTCCAAATATGTAATCAGAATTTTTCCATCACCCATACTTCAGGAGATATCGTCTATTAAAGAATATACCTTACTGTGAAATAGCCAATGCAATTTTATTTCAGTAAACCGAGGTAGTGTACAAAAAATTTCATCATAACCAATTATAATATATTATTGTATGTTGTCAGCCACAGCAGAAATGTTGAGTCATGTTGCTATAATATATCCAGGCCCTTTGTTCTATTTGTCTGGCTGATACAAGCAGAAAACGATGGGTCATGAATTGTGTGTTCTATTCTGATATGAGCAAGTGTGACTTGTATTATATTGCTTGAAATAAGCCCCATCTGGTGTGAGCTTGCCTAAATCTATTTAATATAGAGCACTTAGTTAATATAATTTAAGGGTTATTTGTTCTTTGTAGTCATTTTGAAATGCCTAGAAAGTGTACTAATCATCCGGATTCCTTTTGCTACATTTGCGGTGATGTTACTTTTAAGAAGCAAAGAAGGCGTTTTACTCCGCTTGTTAAGACATGTTATAAGCTGTACTTTGGATGTGAAATTGGTGAAGGACAAATACAGGGCCTCTCATTTCAGCTGTATAACCTGTGTCAGACTCCTAACAGGTTGGGTCAAGGGTGTTAGACACATGAAGTTTGCTGTTCCAATGATCTGGAGGAACCAAGAGATCACTTGACATACTGTTACTTTTGCCTTAAAACATTGCAGGCATTACTTCCAAATCACAACAAACTGTCAATTACCCAAATTTACCATCTGCCATGAGGCAGAAAAAGTATGAGGCAAAAAACATTCATGATCCACTTGTGGAGTCGAATAAAGTTATATCTACCTCCTCTCCATATAAAGTTGGGTCTCGTTCAGAACTTTGTAAAAGCCATGGATAGAGGCGGACTGTTTGTATATCTTAGAAATTTTCCATAAATAAGTGAGGTGAAAATCAAAGAAGGGATTTTTGTAGGGCCTAATATTAGAAAACTGATGAAAGATGATGCAGTTGAATGACACTGAAAGAGCTGGATTTCTTTAAGATTGTTTGTCGCGACTTCTTGGGAAATAACAAGGCAGCCAACTGCACAAAATTAATGGATACTCTATTGAAATGGGATGTAACATGTCTTAAAAATGCAGTTTTTGCATTAACTGGATTATTTTCCTCAAATCTAGGAGCAGTAAACGATGAACGTGGAGAAAGGTTTCATCAAGACATTTCAGTGTTTACCAGGGCAAGTGGATCTCCATTATGCTAGCAGACTATTGTTGGACTCTTAAAAGGGATGTTCTGATACAATATCATAGAAAATCATATACAACTACCTTTTAGGAGACTGCAGGTTACAATATTCAATAACACATATAATGTTATATGAGCAATATAATAGAAATTTAAACTACGTGTCACTGAAAAATGTTTTGATGGAGAATTTCTAAGTTCATATCTGAATTCCTTGCAAAAACTGTAATAGAATCAGACTTTTCCTGTGACAGAAATTTTTTTATTTTGTTGACTAGTGTTAACCAAATTATTGCCCCAGCCCAGCATGAATAGCCTAATATTCTTAAAACAAATTTTGTAAATTTAAACGATTTCGGATACTTTTTAAATTTTGTAGGCCCTATATTAATATAATTTTAAATCTTGATTACTTTTGTTTAGCATTTAAGCTTAATATTTGTCTTGTAATCATCTAATTTTGTGACTAGAACACAGTGGCCCCATCGAGTGACATATGAACTGCGCTGATCTCTAGTCGATATTTCAGATGCTAGTGGTATGGTCATTATGGACTTATATTAACTGTATTTCTCGAATGCTGCGTAGCCAGTGTTTTATACAGGCCTGTTAGGAGAGGTAATCCTTCCCCCACCCACAAAAAAAACTAAAAAAAACCCAAATCGCAGCACTAAAATGTTTTTGCATCGAACTGTGCCTCTTCCCCTCCGGTCAAGTCAACCACCCCACCCCTCAAAGGCCTGGAGTCTGGATAAAACACTGTGCTAGCAATCGCCGCCAATTTGTGTGTGTGTGTGTGTGTGCGTTTGTGCCTGTGTGTGCTGCGACTCATTAGAAAGACAAACGACCCGCGCACTTAGCTCGGCGCCGCTCTCACTTCTTATCTGCGAGTGCTTACGTACTTACTTACTTAAAATCTGAATCGCCGAAATCGAGAATGCGCCGAAGCGTGGGGTCTATACCGTTAGGATCTCGTCGGGAGAGGCTATTCCTAACGCCGCCGCAGCCGCCGCCAATGGCCCGAAGCGTTCGACGCGAATCGGACGCAATTAAACGACTACGTCGGGGATTTGGAGCTGGAACCAAATTGAATTTAGCGCCAAGGGATGGAAGACGACCGCATCATCGCACGTCAGGCGTCGCCTCCGATGCTGCTGCTGCTGCTGCAGAGCATCCCAGAGACTTCTTCGAGCAGTCGCGATTGAAGAAGTGCCCGGGCCACCTTGGAGGACCCGGCAGCGTTACCTTCAGTGATTGAAAATCACTTCGATTTCTGTAAGCCTCTAGCTCCAAAGTAATTATTATCGGGGCGGGGGCGGGGAGGGTGGGGGTGGCGACGTTATTTTTATGACCGGTTTCCGTTTTTCTATAGCCTTGCATATAAGCACCAAGTAAATCTAAGAGATTTGACGACTTACTTATTTTTGAAATACAGTCAAACCCGATAAACAATACATCTCCAGAAGACTGTTTCAAGTAATAGCATGGCATTAGCGGGTTGATATTTGCAGGAATTGGGAAATATATCACAGTAGAACTTCGTTATATCGCAATTAGCGGGTCTGTAAAATCTAGTGCGTTATATCCGAGGTTCGTTATATACAATACCACCCTATATAAGGTAGCGCATCACACGGGGTAGTACATTACGGTACGTAAGTACATTTAATTATAACCGGGCATACGTTATAACCGAGTCCGTTATAACAAAGTTCCATTGTACCGAAATCGATCGAAATCGCAAATGTGAGACCAAATGGAAGACGAAATTAAAAGGATATTAAGCGTGGTTTTTTTACTGCAGACCGATGTATAGAAGTTATCATGACCATTAATTTACCGCGGGACAGCCAAATTGGTGTTAAGCCATTTGATTCGAAGAAATTGACGCAATTAAAATGCTGGCGGATGAGACGAAGGCAACTACAGGGCGTAGTTTGGGAGGGAAAGCAGCCGTAGGGTTCCAATTTCAGCCCCTACTCCCTTGCCCAGCTACAATCAAGGATAATAATCCAGAGACATTTATGTGGCAGAGTAATAGTGTTGCCGGTAGCAATAAACGTAATAACGTAGTAGCTCGAACAAGTGGCTTTGGCTCTATAGCAACCAGGAATATTTATAGGATTGTGAATTTGGGGGGTGTCGACCTCAAACTGGGGGTGTCCGAAGCTAATTAGTCTGCATTTTGTATGCATACCATTGTCACATTACCAAATTTTGGAGGTGTCGACGTCAAATTGGGGGGGGGTGTTAGGGGTGTAAAAATATCCCTGCTAGCAACGGACAGGAACAGTGGTAGAATTTTCAAAAGGCAAAGGGAGCTGGACTGCACCCACGCAAAAATTTTCAGCGTCGTCCGGGATCATCTTAGACACGACAACCCTCCGCAAATCAAACCAGTGGCGGTTCCACATGGGGGAAAGAGGGGGCGTACCCCTCATTGAATGCCTGGTCCTCCAATGGGCCCCTGTTGGGACCCTATACTTACTATACTACATACCTAGTAACAAATAGTTGGCCCCATGCTTAGAAGTGTCCACCCCAACGCTCCCTCCACTTGCCAAATGCTGGAGCCGCCACTGAATCAAACAGGGATCTAAGCATGCGCAGAGCTTGGCTAAATGCAACGTGTCGCAATTGGATGATGAGTGGCATGTCCCGATTGTCACTCTTGAACTGTCATTTTCGGGTGCATAGTGTATACTGTATATTGTACGGACCGTGGGAAAAGTAAACGGGAAATGTTTATGACAAGACTATACAGACCAAACCACAGTTCGGATTCTCATGACCAATATTCTGAATCTGAAGCTAGGGTTTATAGTACTATACACGGTGTTTCATGAAATCGGGACCTCTTTGTATTTTGGTCATAACTTATTCAGATGTAGTTCGAATTTATTGAATATTATATCACTACGTCGCCTAGAAAATTTGCTTTCACGCGATATGATTTTCATTTGCATATTTTATAATTATTCTTTATACAGCGCAATATAATTACTGTCACAAAATGAAGCACATACCGCATGTTTTACTCAACAAAATAACCAATTATTATCAGTATATAACCACTTAACTGGGGACCCCGGATATATCCGTTCATTTTACATTGAGTTACAGTTAAATACCCAGTTAAGGGGTTAAAAGAAGTGTGTCTGAAACTTTACATATGGGAAAATTTACCACCCAAAATGGTAAATGTTCACATCATCTTGTGTTCAAACTGTTCTCCATCTGCATGCCACACACGCTCGAAGTCTCATTAGCCACTGTCCAGTGTCCAATTACTTTATTAATTAAAATACGCGCTGGTCCAGCTTTTACCTAATTCATCAGCACTGTGCTGCCCTAGGCCGCCGACGTCTTTGTTATTTGTCTTATAGCCCCTTAAATTAAGAGCTTAGGCCTACTTACAGTGTATCCAAGATCTTGTAGGCCACTGGGAGTAGGTCGGGACATAATTTTCAATAAATTCGGACAACAAAATTTCGTCTGATGAAATCTGGTATCTCAACTTTCAGGAGTTCGACAGTATCGCGAGCCAGATGGACCAGGACCCAGAGGCGTAGCGTCCCAGTGGCTACTATGGCTTTAGCCATGGGCGGCGCACATGACGGGGGGCGGCAAATTTTGGAAGCGACCTTTTTTGCTTGTGGGGTTGTCGAGGAGTTTTGGTGAAGGGGCGGCAAACTTTAGAGGGGGCGAATTTAGCAGCGACGACCTTTTTCTTGCTTGTCAGGTGCAATAAGAGTGGAATTGGGGACGGCATCTTTGCCTGGAGCCATAGGCGGCACGAGTGCACGCTACGCCACTGCCAGAACCTAATCCTGTTTGGAACCTGAAGTACAGCACGAGTACTCAGTATACTGCTCAATGTCGGGCAGAAGATCTCTCGTAAGCAATACGTCCCGATATTCTGACCATTCACTTTGACGCTGGGATCAGCAAAGTAAAGATTGTAAAATACGCGGCATGTTCTTTGTTTTGTAGCTGCATTTATGTTGCGCCGTATAAAGAGAGTATAAAGTATAAAGTTGGGTCCCGTGCTCGAGTCCGAGCGTTGGGTTCCGGCGCTTATCTCCGGTCTAGGAAATCAGTGACGTGGGTAATTGTAATCGTAACAAGACAATTTATATAGCGCTGTTGTATAGTTAAACGCCAAAATCAAAAGCGATTTGACAGTGCTGACATGTCATTGAAAGTCAGAAGGTGACGATGTTAAAATTCCACTCGAATGATAGAAAGAACTCGTTGTCGTGAAGAAATCCGGTGCTGAGTTCGTAAGAAGAAGCGGTTCTTCAGAAAACTGCAGCCAACAATGACACGTCAACGAGGAACGTTGGCAGTGTCGTTGACAGCCATATTGACACGTCAACAAGGAAGATGATGTTAAGGGTCCGCGAGTTGGTAGTAGTAGTTCTCCGTACGGTAAGATCCGACGGTGAATTCCGAAGAAACGGTCCACCCGCGAGATAATAGCTCGTCGTCACCGAAATCGGCAAGTCCGGCGAGTGGAACGCACTCTTCGCAATTGACGCAGAATCCAAGCGCAGAACGTCGGTAAATGCCTCGAATCAGTGTCGGTTCCACGTGGGAGTTGAGTGGCGATGCATCCCCCACCGGAAGTTTTTTGCTTGTCAACCTATTTTTCGGTAAAAGTCTAGTAAAATTCGGGAAAATTGCCTTTTTTTCTTGTCAGCCTTTTTCTATTCCGGCAAAGTTTATTGATTTTATCCCTCTCTGTTCACCCCCCCACAATAACTTTCTATGAATTCATTTCATCCCCTACCAAGAAATCCTGGAACCGCCTCTGCCGAGAATGATGGCGATCCGTGGCACGCACATAACACGTGCTGGCAGCCATGTAGGCGCCAAATCGGAAATCATCGTTTGATGGCTTGTACCGCATAGGTGGCAGACGTCATTAATCTACGGTAGGGTGCCATTATACTTTCCCCAGACCCACGTTTTACCTGACAGCTTAACGCTGCTCCTCATTTACCACTGCCCGCCCTCTAACGATTAAGGCTGAGTCGACTTTAAGGCTCCTGCGGGAATCGAACACGCGACTTTCTGCTCTATCGTACAGTGTTGCTACCACTCTGCTACCTTCCCGCCCATAAAGAGAGTACAATATATGCAAGTTAGAGTCATACCTTCTACAATCGAATTTTCTAGCGAACACGGTGATATATTATAATCATTAAAAGCGGACTACATCTGGAAACGTTATAGCCAAAATACAAAGAGGTCTCGATTAATGAGACACCGCGTATATCATGTAAACGTTTACGCCATATTGCGAACCGGAAGATAGTTTTTCCTCCCAAAAAACGCAGTTTCAGAAGGCTATCCTCGCTGAAAAGGTTGACCGTCATAATCGTCGTTTTCGTTACGAGAGATAAGCCAAATGACTTTTTCTTTTACATACAAACGACCAGTTTGCAGGTGTCTTTAGTGTGTCTCTGTGTGTGGGGGAGGGGAGGGGGCATCTCTGAGCTGCGATTTACAATAGTTTTTCTGTGGTATGATTCACTTGGGGGTCAGAGTCAGACGCTGCTAGCCTCCGTCTTAGATAAATGGATTCGAAAACGACGAGCGGCAGACGTTCTACAGAGAGAGAGAGAGAGAGAGAGAGAGAGAGAGAGAGAGAGAGAGAGAGAGAGAGAGAGAGAGAGAGAGAGAGAAAGAGAGAGAGACTTTTGGCCAATCTCTCTTGCTTCGTCTAAACCAGCACGGCGCCACAATCAATCGAATGTCGTATGCATGCGCATCTATGCTTTTCCAGTCATATACTGTAGTTTGTTTCCGATCCGATTTCGTTTCACAAACCGTTTTTCTAAAGCATGAATTGCCATAACGAATAAATCGGGGGGGGAGGGAGGAGGAATTTCTTTAAATTCTTAGGAGAAACTTAAGGAGAATATACCATAAATACGTAGATATAAATAGATGTTATAAGTATATGTATATACTGCAGTATGTGAAATTGTGAATATCAGATGCGATAGTTTGTCATCTATATATACAGTATATTTATACTATATATATATATCTATATATATATATATATATATATATATATATATATATATATATATATATATATATAATACATACGATATATTTCTGTTTCGACTTGTAATAAAGACAAATTTTATATAGCCTTTTTAAATTGGTTGCTCAAAATACAGCGACATCATTTCACCCGCGTATTGCTTCGATTTTATGCTCAAGATTAGTCACGTGTTAAAATGATACTAAGGTTCCTCCCAATGAGTTGCTCTTTGGAGGACGCTTGCATCCTCTTTTCTGCATCCTCTTTCTTGCATTCTCTTTTTTGCATCCTCTTTCTTGCATTCTTTTTGCGTCCTCTTTCTTTTCTTCCCTTTCTTGCATCCTCTTTTGCATGCTCTTTCTTGCTTCCCCTTTTTGCATCTTCTTTCCTGCATCCTCTTTGCGATGTCCAGCGCAGCGTTGCTTCGGTGTTTAGATGCTGATCTTTTGCGTTGATTGAAAGTAATCCGTTGTGTCGTGATATTCGTTGAAGATTCTTAGTAAGAGAATCAGATTCAATATATATATATATATATATATATCGATATATATATATATATATATATATATATATATATATCCTCAGCCGTCGTTAAGCTCTTGAAATCTTCGTTGTGACTAAAGTCGCAGAACTCAGGTGATGGCGAGTTATAGATTTTAAAATTTGACAGACAGACAGAGATGGACGTTGGTAACCCATGGGTTGATCAGGGTTGGGATTCCAATTTAGGAGTTGTGGTGGGTTGGGTTGGGTTGGGTTGCAAAACGCTTTTTGCACTTGCTTGCACAACCATATTTTTATAAAAAAATGGTTATCGTTTTCCGCATTTTCACGTAACAAATTGCCGCCGGACTGTCGCTGGCAATACTGGCTTATGACGGCTCTTTTAAGCGATTGGTGGGTGGGGATTATATTGGATTTTATCCCTGGTTCTATTGATCCAAATACAGTTGTTCCTATATAATAAAGCATTAAAGGCATAAGTCTATCTCCTTTGGTACATAAAACCCCCTCGCCGTTGTGGCCGTTGATTTCTCGATATTGTGCAGCGTCATATGCCTATAGGTAGATGCTGATCCGCAGCCACGAGATATTTGCAAAGACCGGTGGAAGTAAATAATTCAAGGCATTGAAATCGAGAGTCGAAATTGATGAAAGAAGTCAGTAATCTACGAAGTAACTTTCTTTGAACCATCCACTGTAAACCCACCTTAATTTTATTGACTCCAATAGCATTTAAGCTACTGCGTGGGGAGTGCCGAACTTGCTACCATATGCTATAATGGCTCTAGGTTTAAGGCTGTTAGTCTTTCAACATTTGAAGCTGAATTTTGATAGTATAAGTACAAATTATAACACGGACGTCTACCTTTTTGCACGTCAATGATAACACTGGTCTACGTCAATTTTGCTGACTTTCCCGACAACAAAGATCTTTATGTATTTTGCAAATCCAAAATCATACCCATTTCTCCTATCACGTCAAGTTTTCCGCAAAACGCTGTTTACTGATTTACTATTTACAGTAATAACGTGACATTATGTATTATAATTCTTTAGCTATATTGAATATGCAAAAGATAAGGATGTGCAAAAGATATGCTTAATATGCAGTGGACATAACTATTTAATAATACAACAGTTTAATAGGCAGTTTTAAAACTGCAGACGTCAGTTTTTATGGATATAGGCCCTAAAAAGCAGCGTGAAACCAACGGCAGCATTCAGTCGTTCAAAAGGCTTACAAGTCGCAGCAAAATTAATTCTTTGAAATGGGTTTCTGTGGAATATGTCAACCAGCCCTCGAACACTTCTTTAGACGGTGCAGGAATTATCCTGACAAGTTTGGGTACATTTGTGGTTGTTTTACAACACCTAAACAAAGGAGAAATATGTCTGAATTTGTGCATAAAGCAATAATGCATATTTCTGTGATTAAATTGGGTGACCAGGACAACCTTGGGCACCACACAAAGTGTTAGGACATGTGTTGAAAGCCTCAGACAGTTCATAATGTGACTAAAGGTCAGACAATGGACTGAAGGTCAGAGAAAAAGTCTTAGCTTTGGAGTTCCAATGGTGTGAAGAGAGCCTGAAACTATGTTGATGACTGCTACTTTTGCTTTGTAACTATTGCGGGCATGTCCACAAAGACAAAATCTTCCATCCAGTACCCAAATCTCCCCTCTGCTCTGAGACCGGTTGCGCACTGTGACAAAGTTCCTGTGCCTATTTGCACTACTTTGGGAGTTTCTGACGACGATGAATTTTGTTCAACAACACCGATTTTGAAAATTTCGTGGCGTCAGAAGTTGACGCTGGAATGCACCAAACATTCAACCAAGCTGAGTTGAATGACCTTTCTAAGATCTAGATCTGCCGAGTCGTCAGCATAGTTACTGGGTTCAAGACTGAAGGAAAAGAACCTGTTGAGTGTTGACTATAACCACACTTATGTATCTTGGCAGAGAGAATGATCTTCTGAAATATTTCAGGAGGAGGAGTTTGTCATACTGCATCAACATCAAAGGACTTATTGCATCAATGGGATGTTATAGTTGTAGACAAGATGCTTTTTACGACCGGATTACTGACTTTCTTGGCAACTTCAGAGCTGAGAATTATGACCTTCAGTTCAAAATTTTAAGAATGCTTTATAAGACTGGGAGCAAACAATGAGTGTCAAGTTGCATTGCCTTCATAGCTACCTGAACTTTAAATCTTGGAGCTATGAGTGAAGAACAAGGAGAATGCTTCCATCAAGACATCAAGACCATGGAACGTAGATATCAAGGCAGATGGAACTCGAACATGATGGCAGACTACTTTGGTGTGTACAGAGTGACAACTGTGATCATAACTATATACCGGACTCTTTTCCAAAAAGAGAAGATTCTGCCTCAAAACTTAAATTTAAGCAACTAGCTTGTTCTTATTGCATCTTGGTTAGATGACAGACTAATTTTTTGGCTTAATAAAAAATTACGTGCTATCAGTTCTTCAGAATTTCCATTTTCCCTTATGTTTGACTTTAATACCTTTAATTAAGCATTCTAATTTGCGAAAAATTTGACTTGCTGCATAATTTTTGACTTAATATCTGGAATCAGCACCTCTCAATTGGGTAAAATCAGCAAAAATGCTTAGGTCAGCAGAAATTTTTTTAAAAATGTAGACCAGTGTAATTATTATAATGGCGGAAAACATAGGCCCTCAGCGACATATGAGAAGTAATTTTTAAAATGATTTGTATGCAGTAATTGACAAATTGTTGTTTAGCAATAAATTTGCTGAATATGTTTACTTGAAGCTTGGGTCGGTTGGATTGGGTTGGGTGAATACTTGCAATTGCCGGCATGGGTTGGATTGGGTTGGGTTGGAGATTTGATGGGTCGGGTTGGGTTGGGTTCTAAAAAATGGACCCATGTCCATCTCTGAGACAGACACACTATACGCTCTTTAAGACCACAACCTTCTTATTGCAACAAAACCCACGACATATTATCTCTCTCTCCACTCTCAGTTCTCTGTCTCTGTCTGCTGTCTCTTTGTCTCTCTGTCTCTTTTTCAGCATCTCTGTCTCTCTCCGTCTTTCTTTGTCTCCCTCTGTCTCTGTTTCTGTTTCTGTCTCTGTCTGTCTCTCTCTCTCTGTCTCTGTCTCTCTCACACTCTTACTCTCTCTGTCTCTCTCACACTCTCACTCTCTCTCTCTCTCCACTCTCATTTCTCTGTCTTTGTCTGTCTGTCTCTTTGTCTCTTTGTTTCTTTACGTCTCTCTGTCTCTCTCCGTCTCTCTTTGTCTCTCTCTGTCTCTGTTTCTGTTTCTGTATCTGTTTGTCTGTCGTTCTCACTCTCTGTCTGTCTGTCTGTCTCTCTCTCTGTTGTTCTCTCTCTCTCTCTCTCGTCAATGTACTGTACCGATGGAAAAACAGGAAATAATTTCGCGAACAGTTAGGAATCTAAGCGGATGCAGTTTCTCTCTTTTTAATATTTAAAATGTCAATAAAGGCACTCGAAGAGAGAACTTGACTTCAGCGTCGACTTGTGTCGTATCGTATATACTATATAGTAATAACTGTACATATACGCTGCTGCGCGGTGACCACACGTGGCTCGCACACATGACAGCAAATGAGCTTGACCATTCTTACGACCATTATTTCCGACCCGGTCGGCCATGTACCGTGGCTCAACAAAATGCCCACGTAGATGAATGGCGCGAACCATCGGTGGCAAATCACCAAGAGAAAAATACTGTCATTGGTTACAATGGGAAGGCCAAGAGAGACGATTTGAAAAGGACGAAGGCCAGGAGACGAAGGCCAGTCTTCTGGACAATTCCTGCGAGCTGCCTGTCAGCGAAAGGACAAAAGAGCGAAGGACAAGGCAGTGAAGGACAAAAAAGCGAGGGACAATGCACGACGAAGACGGAGATGAAAGAAACGACTTAGACAGAGGACAAAAGGTTTGAAAAGGACAGAAGATGGCGCTGTTGAAACGAACGCCGCGCTGGGTAATGGGCCGACTGCATCGCACTTCGTAGTCTGTTTCCCGCCTCACAGATGCACAGCACTCACGCGTGAACTTCAACCAGTCAATTTGTACACATTACAATGCAGTGACGAAGAAGGCTCTTATGACTTCAGAGAGAGAGAGAGAGAGAGAGAGAGAGAGAGAGAGAGAGAGAGAGAGAGAGAAGAGAGACATATATACAGACAGACAGACGGACGGACAGACAGACAGACAGACAGTCACACACAGAGACAGGAAGACAGACAGAGACAGCGAGAGAAACAGAGACTGCATGAGAGAGACAGGCAGACAGGTATAGATAAAGAGTGAGTGAGACAGAGACAGAGACAGAGAAAAAGAGACAGATACAGAGGCAGAAGGACAGAGACATAGGAAAAGAGCTTGCAAGGAAAAGTTTGACATCATGTACAGTCCCAGAGTAACTATGCAGATAAAACTGTTGCTGATTATATTATCGGGGGTCATGGTTGCAAAATTTTTGGCACAGTGTGCGTTGTTCAGGGGCCAGTCTTAGGATTAGTTTGCCCGTTACTTTTAAAGAGATAATTGGTATTAAGAATAATCTATTGCATGTCTTCATGTTTTAACGAAGCTACTATCACAAGTTTCTATTCACAAAATGAATAAATTTTTGAAACAGCGATTAAAGAAAGCATAGATGGCATTATAGTCCACAGCTAAGCCAACGCATTATGAGAATATTATCCTTTCAACGCAAAGAACGTGAAGCAACATTCGATTGAGTAAAACGCTAAGATCTCTTTTTATTCTTTTACTGCGATCACTTTATTTGCCCATGTGCCCTGCAATGCGCCTGCGATCTTACTTACTTTTAATATCCGTCAGCGGTGTAGCCGGGTTTCCTGAATAGGGGAGGGGGCGCATCACCATTTTCGAGTAAAAAAAGACCATACGTAAAAAGACGTCGCCAGGGAGTTCTTTGCACATCGATTCTCTTCCAATCATCCAGCCACCCCACCCCCACCAGAAAAAGTTCTCATCGGTTATGCGCAAATCCTACGACTGATTCCATCCAGAATAGGGGTCCGACACCCGTGCCCGTCCTCGCAGTGCAGAGATGTCCATGGGTCCATTTTTGGAACCCAATCTAACCCAACTCATCAAATCTCCAGCCCAACACAACCCATGCCGATAATGAATAGGTTTACTTGACCCAAACCAACCCACTGTAATAGATTGCAGTTTCTTAAACCATGCCTTGTTTTCTGACCCAACCCAACCCACCATTAATATGGAAAAGTCTGACCCAACCCAATTCAGTCCAACCCATGGGTTAACCCAGCCTATGGACATCTCTGCCCCGGTGCGCTATGTCATTGATGTCGGTAAGTGTTTTCACAAAAAAACACACGCTGCTCTGATTAATTAAGCCTGCAGTAAATGGATTTCGAGTACGGGACTATCTTTATAGGGTGGCGCAAAACAACGGACTTATACATGTAGGTTTACATTTAATATAGTCCGGTTTTTTTGCGCCACCCTGTACTTTTTGAACGGATTTAAACAGAGACAAAATCACTTTTGCCATATTGGCGTGTAGGTTCCGGTGCGCACCAAAAGGTTGAGTCCGATGGAAATGGGAACTGCCCCTGAATTTTTAAACTATACGGTCCATTGGGCTAGGTACTAAAACGGTAAAAACACCGGAAGACTCAAAAACAGAACACCGCAAACGGTGAGCCAATCTATTTCTAGGATATCCGCTTCATCGGCGAAGCAGAGACTCCAACGGATGAACGCATGCGATGGAATTTCAAATTGTCTTTTCAGACTTGACACGACGCTATGCTATATATATATATATATATATATATATATATATATATATATATATATATATATATATATATATGCCGTATACATATATACGTCCATTATGCTGCATGTATATGCCTTTGCATACGTCACTTATATATTATAATATACGCATATATATAATTATTTATATATATATATATATATATATATCTGCATCCTTAATGACGGACAAGTCAAGAAATATGGGAAGCCATCGCCGGCGAATCTTTCGTCGGGTGGAAATGATTTTGGTGTCTTTGGGTTTCAATCGCTTCCGTCGGCCACTTAGGATCGAACGTCGCGTGTCTAGGACTTCAATCGATATCCATCATTTATCCAGAACGGAGACATCGACAGAGGAGGACGCTCCTCGACATCTTAAAAAAGAAGAAGAAGAAGAAGAAGAAGAAGAAGAAGAAGAAGAAGAAGAGAAGAAGAAAAAGAAGAAGAAGAAGAAGAAAAGAAGAAAAGAAGAAGGAGAAGAAGAAGAAGAAGAAGAAGGAGAAAGAAGAAGAAAAAGAAGAAGAAAAAGAGGAAGAAGAAAAAGAAGGAGGAGGAGGAGAAGAAGCAGTAGGAGAAGAAGAAGAAGGAGATGAAGAAGCGCAGGCCATTACGTTCGGACGTTCCGCGGGTGTTTACCGATAGAATCGTCCCCAATCCACCTTTTCCCTTCCCGCTCGCTCCCACCTCCCGCCCCGCCCCGCCCCGCCCGTGCGCGCGCCTCTGTGAACCGACGACGACGTCGACACATCGACAATCCTCTGCACCGGTCAATTACATCTGGGCGGCGCGACGCGACGCAATGACGTCATCCACCGTGACGTGCAAAAGCCCCACGCGCACAGAAACGGCAAGTTTCACCCTGCACCCTCCTCCACATCTAGTCTGCAAGAATTCGTCCGTCCCCTACTCCTCCTCCTCTTCCTCCTCCTCCTCCTCCTCCTCCTCCTCCTCCTCTTCCTCTTCCTCTTCCGTCTGTCTCTCTCCGCGCCAGGATCAACATCGCTCGTAAGACGGGACCCGTGCACGATGTGTACTGTACATCTGCGCATGGCCGCCCGGGCAATCTTTCCCATTTCGATGGTGTTTGTCGTGAACTTAACTAAAGCGCCGCCGCGTACGCGTCTAGCAAACAGGACGATGCGTAAACTAACGGCGACGGCGACGACGGCGACGGCGACGGCGACTGGCCCAGCCTCCTCCCCCTTCCACCCCGTCGTCTGTCGCAACGGCGTCGTCGTCGTCGTCGTCGTCGTCTTCAATCGCGGTTACTACCCCGTTATTCTTCTATAAACGCCGCGCGGCAGACAAGAATTTAATTAATTTTCCATGCACCGGCGGAATTCTTTTGCAGTTTCTCGCTGCTCGCATATCGGCCGCCGATGACACACACACACACACACACACACACACACACACACACACACACACACACACACACACACACACACACACACACATACACAACACACAAGAGAATTGGACAGCGCATGGATACAGTAGATAGATATTCGACGTGCAGTTTCTACAAGACATTCGAATATTTGTTTTATCTCTTTATAACTTCGGAAGCTGAGTGTGGGGCCATCCATAAATGACGTAACGCGGGTTTGGCAGTTTTTTACCCTCCCTTCGTCACACGTCGTCACAAAATGTCAGACCCCCTCATATATGACGTCACAACTCGTTAGCCGCCCTCTTCTCATCTTTCGAAAAATCTTGACAAGCAAAAAAGCAAGTCATCCTCATCTTTCCCTTGTTTTTTTACCTTTCCAGACGTGCCGACAAGCAAAATAAAAAGGTCGCCACCTAAAAAAATTTAGTATTATGTGGCGTCATAGTTCCTTTCAAAATTTATCACTTATTGAAATAGGTTTAGAATTGCTAGATAGAGTGGAACCGGCGTGTGTAAATTAAGGACAGGAAATAATAAATATTATTTAACGTTACAGTAAATCAGCTAAACATGTTTCGATGTCATCTAATTGAATTGGAAAATCGTGTCAATCGTCGAAAACGAAATAATCGATTATAATTGTAATTATCAATTAATTATTGTTTAGACTCAGCGAATTAAATATTCAGGAGACGTATTCAATTTGCAGACGCAAATTAGGAATTTCCACAACAATCGTATTACATTTTACAAATGCTAAAGATTTCTTATCTAATAGAGCGCTTCGAATAACCGGTTAAACCAGATTTCATCAAGATCGGACGAAGAAATTACATAAATAATGCTTCCGCGGATAACAGCCGTTATGTAGATAGGCGAACACACAGTCGTTATCACCAGCAATTGAAATTTCATTACGAAAATTGATTCCTCATTAATATTAAGATACGGAAAAGGTTTCGGATTATATAGTGATTATCAGGACATTTTTTGTAAAAAAATATTTTCCGGAACGCGATAGTCAGAAGTCAATTTCAACATGACGTAGCGGCCAAACAGTTATTATAATGATTATAATCAATAAAACATTAAATTAATACATAGAAAATTTAGAACCAGGCCCCTATATCAGTTCTAAATTTTCTACTTATGAATTTAATGTTGCAAAAAAAGACCAGTCTTCAGATTTTCCGGAACGCCGTTCCGCCTCGTTCCGACACAAAAAAAGCCCTGGGGATTATAGGCCCTACCTCAATGACCGAAGTGTAAATGGAAAAAATTGCCATGCTCAAATCTCATATGTATACTCATTGCAATATTTTGGATAGAATCTCCTTGTAACTACGGCGCATCGTTTTCATTCTAGTACTCTTTTTCGTCGACGAAAAGGCACAGATTTACAGGGGTCGATGCAGCGCCAGAACAATCATTTTTCAATTATTTTACGCTTTGCCCACGATCGTCGCTATATTAACCGTGACACGGCGTGACCTTTTATGTTGGGTCGACAGATCGATTAGGAAAGTACCGTCAGATGCAAATTCCCAGACGACAGAGAGAGAGAGAGAGAGAGAGAGAGTGAGAGAGAGAGTGAGAGTGAGAGAGAGAGAGGGAAGAGAGAGAGAGAGGAAGAGAGAGAGAGAGGAAGAGTGTGTGTGTGTGTGGGTGTGGGTGGATGTGTGTGTGGGTGTGAAAGAGAGAGAGAGAGAGAGTGAGAGAGAGTGAGAAAAGAAAGAGAAAGAGGGAGAGGGAGAGAGAGGGAGAAGAGAGAGAGAGAGAGAGAAAGAGAAAGAGAGAGATTGTTTTTACTTCTCAAAAGCAATGTCGCTTTTTGCCCAAACTTGACTGAGAAACAACATATTACAGCCTGTATGTTCAGATCAGGTATAAACAGCGTGCAATTCAATTAAAACCGCTTTGCTAAGCTGATTGTGACAGTCTAAGGCAAATTACTTTACTTGATGACCTCGCACAAAACTAGAAAGATGTTCCAATAGGCTGCTTTCTACTTGCATAATTGGCGTAGCCATGGGGGAGAAGCTGTGCCCCCCCCCCTATTCGAATCGGAACCAGTCGTGGGATTTGTCCTAAACTGGCGAGTAGTTGGGAGGGGGCAGGGGACCGATGGATTAGATCGAGGAGAACAAACCAGGCATAAAAGCGTTGAGTTGACGACTTTTTTCTCGATTGTCAATACTTTTGAGCCGGAAAAATGCCGAAGTGTCCCCCCCCGTATTCTGAAATCCTGGCTACACCACTGACTCGCACAACGGTTTTTGATTGGCGTTAGCGTCGAATAATAGTTTCGTTTTCACTGGAGTAGTGGTCAACTGGGCGTCTTGGACCATTGGTGCACCATCCAAAGGTTCTCAAATTGTAGGTAAATATATTGTGAAGAAGAGAGAACATGAGATCGCACTATGGCAGCAGCAGCAGCAGCGCTGTGAAACGATGTCCGTTTGTCGAAACTGCTTCCAACGATCGTTTTATTCTCCAGAATTCGACGTAAATAAAATAAATTCAGGGAAATGGAGAAATTTTCGACGATCTTGAATCTAGGAGGTTTCCGTGCTTAACAGCAGGGGTCAGTTATACAGTAGAACTTCGTTAGAGCGTACTTAACAGGTTTGTAAAATTTCGTACATCATATCCCAGGAACGTTATATCGAAACTCTTTGACCGTCAAAAATGACGGGGAGCCTGGCTGTTTCACTACCTGATTTTTTTGTAAATGTTCTAGCATTTTCTCCAATGACTTGTCCTTAACCGGAACATGGCTTGAGCAGTTTATACGGACGAATGTGACGGTGGAATAATCGGATATCTGAATTATGTCGGTCAGTTATATATATATATATATATATATATATATATATATATATATACAGTACCATCCATTACGGTAGCGCATCAATCTGTACAGTACATTGCGGAACTTAATAACCGAGTAGCCTATACGTTATAACAGAGTCTGTTATGTCGAAGTTTTCTACTGCATATATATGGTGTCGGTTTTGCGCAGTCAGCTAGCTTCCTTGGGTTAGAGTCTGAGAATTTTCGAATTGAAATATTCTCAGTCACGTGACCGTTGGCGCAGTTGATATTAGACCCAAATATCGCCCAAACTTCGTTTCATACTGGCGCCATTAAAGCGCTATAAAAATGAAAACCTGAAAATCATATCCAGAAAATTCAAACTTTAACATGAATTTTATGTTCATTTACTTGTCTAAAACGTATACTTAGCACCACCTGAAAATACTTTGACGGAAATGCCTAGACTTTCGGGAATCGCTTCTTTTGAAGACATCGGGTTAGCTTGGAAAAAATATCGCAACATTTCCCAGTGAAATAATTGCATTATCTTGCAATCAAATTCGCTTCTTTTACTTGTAAATTTTTTTAATAGTCTTGAGGCATTTGTATTGACGTATCCACAAGGGGGAAGCACGGGGGAGAAGGCGGCCCCTATTCGGGTTGGGTCTGTTCGTGGAATTTGCGCAAAGCCGTTGAGAAATGTTTGTGGGGGTAGGTATAGTACGATGGAAGGAGAATATGTGAAATTTAAAAGTTCCTGACACGAAGACATTTTTTAGCTCTTTGCTCGCCAAGACTTTTTTAACCGAAACTGTCGACGCGCTCCGCCACCCCGTCCCCCTATTCCGGAATCCTGGCTACGCCACTGGGAATTTGTTCTCATTTCGATGAAGTATATAATCAGGGATAATCACCGTGTGCAGTCAGAAGCGCCCACCCATTTGGCAGCGTCCAAGATGTACGAACATCGGCAAAAACGGGGGCTTCGTAATAAAAAAACATTACGCGCGGGACGCTGTTCCAACGTTTCTCATCTGATCAGGCGTCGCTACAACAGGAAATGACGAAAATTAAGACCTTAAGACGGGAAAGACGCGGAAACAAGAGCTACGACGCGCACGGCTCCGCGTGACCTCATCTGGAAATAGACGGTTATTTCCCTGTCTCCATTTGTCCGAGGTGTTACTTGGGCAGCGGAGAGAGAGAGAGAGAGAGAGAGAGAGAGAGGGCAAGTAACGTACTTCCGACCAATTGGTTGTTTATCACGGACGGGACAATGTCGATTAGACAACTGCGCCGGTGGCGAAACTCATTTCGAAAGTGAAGCAACGTCTCTAACACAAAGCAGACCCGTCGACAGGCTTTCATAAATCCCCCTTCGCTGGTGAATATGTATAATCTGCGAGGAATTTACCTGTAAGACAATTAGAAAACGGTCATACTTGAAATTCAGACAGGTAAAGGTGCTACCTCTCCCAACCAACAAGCTGTGTATATCTAAGCAGGGATAGTTTCCACCCCCAAACACCCCAAACACCCCAAACACCCCAACAAGCCCCCCATTTGAGACCGACACCCACAACACCACCCCCAATTTCAGCTATGGGATGACCTTTTTTGCTTGTCAGACTTTTTGCAAGGGACCCCCAGAATTTACCGACACCCCCAAATTGATAATTTTAGAAATAACCCTGTGTCTAAGACTCTGAGTCATAATTTGAGAGAGAGAGAGAGAGAGAGAGAGACAGACAGACAGACAGACAGACAGACAGACAGACAGACAGACAGACAGACAGACAGACAGACAGACAGACAGACAGACAGACAGACAGACAGACAGACAGAGTTATTGAACAATTAGTGGTATTACTTTGGATTGAGTCTAGAAATGAAAATCTTTATACAAATAATTGTTTATAAGGCAACAGACATAGGCATATACGGGCCCGGTATTTAAAATACATTGGGAATTAACTAAATACTAAGAAATCGATTTCAGAGACGGCAGCAATACTTCCGTCTAGAATACTCGTTACTCGTAAAGCGTTCGCTCACGGAAACTACAGGTAAGCTCCACAGAGTGTCCATTTATTTTCATGATAGCCTTACAATTGGTTTTCTCAATCGATCGTTACGCGCGGAGTATAATTGTATCCGCAAACCGGAGAGTTATTATCGTCCTAGAGTCGGTCTATTACAGAGCCACCCCGATTCTGAAATTCAAAAGATCCACGGATATAATCATGGGCCGTGAATAGTCGGATAATATTCGTCGATATCGATATAAGTCCTCATTGAACTGAGTGGGTCTTATGGTCGACGGAAATAGGAGAGCCAACTTCAGATTTTATTAATTATAGTAATAATTATGCATCACTGTAGCGTTATCAAATCAGACCAGTGCGTGGGGGTGGGAGGAAATGTTTAATTGCTTTATTATGCTAAATGAGTTAGCTAAATAAGCTAACGACAGCATGAAACTTCGGCTTTGTTTAGAGTGGAAAAGCGAGACAGTAAATAAAGTAAGCAGTGCCGAGGAATTGTCACGCTTTCAAATACCACACTAATACATAGAATGAACTTATATGCATGAGAGGATAGGATTTAAGCATTTTCGAATATATAGGCTGTTGTTAAACAAACTGCCTACTTGGCGCTGTGTCACCGGTTTCTGTCAGAACACCGAAGTTAAGCGATTTTGAGCGTGGTTAGTACTTGGATGGGTGGCCATCCCGGTATCTAGTCGTGGTGCCGGCGGCCAATCAAGCCTTTCATCGCTCATAGGTGCCGATAAATTGGTAACAGCGCTAAGCTGCGTAGGTAAAACGCGGGTCTAGAGAAATCAATGGCAACCAACTCTAGATTAATGGCATAAGCCACCTGCGTCGCTGCTGGCCTCGTGCACGGAGATCAGCGCCGGAAACCCTACGCTCGTTCGAGTATGGACTGTGGAACTACCTTTACCTTTAAAAAGCAAAAACAGAAGTCTGGATTGCAATGAATGAACGTATTATTAATTGCTATTAGAGGATGGACATGCAATGGCGTTCGAATGACCGACGAATATAACAGCAAACTATTATCTCACAGCATGCCGTCAAACGAACATTTCGAAAATGATAGCTATCATTATTGTCTATTGTCTATTGTCTACGAACAATGCGAACGCTGTTGTCAATCTCTGAACCTTAGAAAAGACTTTGGAAACGAGGTTAAGGTTGCTACAACGCTCCCAGAAGATAACGGGGTCTTATCGGCCGTTGGCACCGCCGCTATCTTGGAAAAACAGCTATATTTCAACGAGGAGAAGACTCAGAACACAGCTTCAGAGCGAGAGAAGATAGATAGATCATCGATAGATAGATAGATAGATAGATAGATAGATAGATAGATAGATAGATAGATAGAGTGAGTGAGTGGTGGTGAGTGAGTGGTGGTGAGTGAGTGAGTGAGTGAGTGGTGGTGGTGGTGAGTGAGTGAGTGGTGGTGGTGGAGGTGAGTGAGTGGTGGTGAGTGAGTGAGTGAGTGAGTGAGTGAGTGAGTGAGTGAGTGAGTGAGTGAGTGAGTGAGTGAGTGAGTGAGTGAGTGAGTGAGTGAGTGAGTGAGACCGAGTTTGATTATTTCGAGCGAACTGCGGCGGTGAACGTCACGCGAGCTAGAGAGAGGAATATTAAAGACGGAGCGTTGCATTCGAGGCCCCGTCTGCCTCGGCGCGTCGCTGATTAAGACACCGCCCAACAGCAGACGATAAAAGGGCAATTGGAATATTGGCGACCGCACCCAGCTAGACACCGAACAGAAAAATCCCAACTCCCATCACCTCCTCGTTCTCCTCTACAGTGGCGTACCCAGGGTATTTGGCGCCCGGTTGGTGTCATATGTGCCGCCCCAATACCGGGTGCCGTACCTTCACAATCCCAACCCTCTGTTGTTCTAATGTGCTCGTCAGTAAACGTGATCTTATCAAAATTCTTAATAAAATATTATTAATCAAAAAAAGAAGGCAGCAGCTAATAGCTTTGTCTGCGCCATGGCACGTCGTAACGAACATTGTCCTTCCGTGAACTGGAAACGACTCCCTGGGAGACCACAGCGCTCCTGGATCCAGGAGATCGGAGATGGATTCTCCTCTGCTATAGCGCGCGAATGGAACATTGCACTAGGACGGGGACTCTCCACTAGTGGTAGATTGGCTCAACGGACCTCCGCTGTCCAAGCGATTTGATGATGATGATGGTGGTGGTGGTGATGATGATGATGATGATGATGATTATGTTATGTTATGTTAAAACGTCAATTTATATAGCGCAATAAACATAGCTGAATGCCAAAGTCAAGAGCACTTTACATTCTGCACTTATACGATATATCAAACAAGTGCGTCTTAAGTTTCTTAGCAAACAATTGATGATGATGACGATGACGATGATGATGATGATGATGATGATGATGAATGGCTTTGGTTCACCTTTATTTACTACTGGTAGGTCTAATGTCAATTCAATAGCAAAAGTTATACACGTAGGCCTAGTACGTGTAAAAACGCGTAGTTGCGTGAATCACAAATGAATGTTGAAAACTATTACAGAGCGGCTTTTCTTGCTCTCTTGCGTGCAAAATCTTGAATCGCCGCCCCATTCTTGTGTCCTCCCTCCGCTCCTAGGTACGCCACTGCTGTCTACGCCTTCGATGATTCCTTTTCAGAAAATGAACTTCGAATTCCAATTCCTCCGCAAGTCTTCTGCTAAGCGTTCGATTACTTAATT
>CM030851.1:8083827-8418827 GCA_018105865.1 Metaphire vulgaris
CTTACTTAGTTACTTACTTACTTACACACATGCAAATATATATACATACATACTTACATACACACATACATATATACATACATACTTAGTTACTTACATACATACATATATAAACATTTACATATATACATACATACTTAAACATACATACATACATACATAAATACATACATACATACATACATACACACAATGTCATACACACATACATACTTATATACAGGGGCGCCCACACAAGGGGGGAAAGGAAGCAAATGCTTCCTGAAAAACCTAGATGAAGAAATTCCCCTGAGTTTTGGTATCACGTTAGAGTAGTATATTTATTCGATAAGCCCTCAATGACTGCGCAATTACTGGCTTAATTGCAGTGCAATTTGTAACTTCATATAAGATTACCGGTACTCAATTCAAGCTCAAGTTCATTATTATCAGGCATTCATAAAATGTTATTATTATTGTAACTTTTACATAGTCATTCTAATGATGAAGAGTGCAAACTTCCTGTGAAATATAAATCGTTTATAACAAACTAATAGACTCACATGAAGTTTACATTCCAAATTAGACTACTGCAGCTCCCTGCAACTCCCTCCACTACTGCAGCCTTCCAAAGACCTCCATCAACAAATTACAATCCATTCAAAACTGTGAAACGGTGCAATTAGATACTGTTAATAATAATTATAATTTGCTTGTTTCAGTCAGTTGCCCAATCAGTCTAGTTACCCAATTTGCAGTTGTTGCAGCTTTAATGCCTCTATCATCTATGTAAATTAATGTAGATTTGGCTGTTGGAGAAATCTAATTTTTAAAATAAATACTAAAAGTAACATTTATTTTATTTGCATTTGGATGTGGTCATATTGCCAATGGATAATTTGCAGGTAATTTTAAATAGTTTTCCAGCGCAATTACTGCGATATCTCTCCATAGTTTCAACTTACATTTAATAGTGCTTTGTGGCTGTTGGAATTTTCCAGAAATTAAGAATTAGAAGTTACTGGTATGAGACCTACCCTGGTGCACCAAAGTATGCGATTTAATGTCCAAAATGCACTGAAACTCACCTACGAGCACCTATTGATTTCAAAAATTTTCCGGGGTTTTACCCCGACCCCAGGCTTTTCCCACGAATTTGCGTGGATGGGAATTGTCAATGTTCAGTGTCGAGTCTTATACGGCTACTTTTTCGTATAATAATAATAATAATAATAATAATAATAATAATAATAATAATAATAATAATAATAATAATAATAATAATAATAATAATGTGGTGTAGATAAATCCCTGCCGGACCCCCGTTTAAGAATGGGGAGAAAAGGAGGACAGGGAAGGGGAACCTGCTTCCAGCAGTCAGAAAAATAAAACGCCCCTGCTTATATATATCTACATACATACATAGATGACTATAATATGAGCGTGCTACCGTTTTGTGCTACTCGGTGCTTAGTTTTTTCTCTAATGGCTTAGGGTTGCAGCAGCTGGTGTCTGTAAAGCATCTCCACCAAATGGCCGTAATTTAGTCTTAGGAGCTTCTCTCCACCGAAGCGGCGACTTCGAAATGCCAGTCGCGAGCTCTTCGTTCACCTTAATACGAACGGGTCTCACCTGACTACGACCGCCAGACGCTAATTATCTCTCTCTCTCTCTCTCTCTCTCTCTCTCTCTCTCTCTCTCTCTCTCTCTCGCGGAGACTTACTCTTAAGGGCGGCTTCAACTGCAATTTTAAAATGCCCCGTAATGATGACGATGATGACGATGATGATAATGATTTTGACGATGATAATGATTACTGTATGTTGATGATTATCATTATGACGATGGTGATGATCATTATGATGACGATGATTATGATGATGATAATTTTTACGATGATGATGATGATGATGAATATGATGATGATTATGATGATGATAACGATAACGATGATGATGATGATGATTATTATTATTATTATTATTATTATTATTATTATTATTATTATTATTATTATTATTATTATTATCGCAGGGCTATTATGTTGTACTATGTTGTAGATGGCCGCCGGCGGGCGAGCAAAAAATGTGAAATTACTTCACGCAAATTAAGTGAATTAGTTTCTTAAATTGAGTCCCAGGAGTGATAAGTCTCACGAGATGTAATCTTCTGACATAATTTCTGGTCAAAGTTATCGACATTTCTTTGGCATTTTGCAGGGTCATTTGCAGTCACTTCTTTTCTGCAACTTAAAAACATCTTTGTGTTGGTGACATTTGCTGACTGATTGTACAGCTATATGAACTAATTAAAACAGAATTGTATGAAACTTCAATGGCACTAAAAGACAAGAACTGCATCATCAAAATTCAGAATATAATATTGGAACAGGTCACACCACCTTCCCGTAACTAGGGTCCATCATATCAAATGAGACTTCGAGTAAAGCTGAAATAAGAAGCAGATTGAATAAAGGACAAAGGGCAGGAGCATCACTAAACAAGATATGGAAAAGCCACAGCATTCCAGTGAGCACCAAACTGTGACTACTGAGATCACTGGTGTGGCCGGTCGCTACATACGGCTGCGAAGGCTGGACAATAATGAAAGAAGATGAACAGCACATACGGGCATTTGAAATGAAAGCCCTAAGGCAGATAATGAGAGTTTCTTGTACAGCAAAGAAAACGAATGAATGGGTATTGGATAAAGCAGGGGCGCAAAGGGCCCTACTGGAAACAGTAAGAAAAATAAAACTCAATTACTGGAGACATATTTTGCGAACAAAACAAGACTGTCTATAGAAAGAAATAATACAAGGCACAATGCATGCCAGCATCACGAAAAAGAGGTAGACCAAGAAAAAAGTGGGAAGACAACATAAAAGAATGGACAGGAGTCATTATGAGCAGGCGACAAGACCAGAAGAAGACCGTATAACACTTGGAGGAAGGTAATCAACAATGCAGCCAATCTTCGGAACGAAGGCGGTTAAAGACAAGGCAAGACACGGATCAAATGTTTAGTATGTGTTCGCGTGTGTATCTTTTCCATTTAATCGTGATTTCTTCCAAATTTAGACCTCGTAAGATGAGACATCTTAGAAATGGGATTCTCGCCACATTTGGTGCAACGTCTGATTTGAAATGTACAAGAAACAACAGGAAGATTATAATTAAAGTTGCACGTACAACGTCCGAGTGGTTCAATATCAAGAAAGATGTCAGACAAGCGTGTGCAATTTCACCGTATTTGTTCAATATACTGGTTGAATGGTCATGCGATAAACTCTGGAAGGCTTTGATGGAGGAATCACATTATCAGCAGTGTTTTATCCAGACTCCAGGCCTTGGGGGGAATTGAGGTTTTCGGGAGGGGGATCGACTTGGTTGGACGGGAAAAGACACACTTCAATGCAAAATTTGTGTAAATGCTGGAATTTTTTTTTTTGGGGAGGGGGAATTTTGAGGTTTTTTTTGGGGATCTCCCCTTCTAACAGGCTTGTATAAAACACTGATTATCAGGTAGGAGAATTACAAACTTAAGATATGCAAATGACATTATTCTTCTGGTCGAATCTGCAGAAAAGCTACGGGAACTAGCAAACCGACTAGACAAAGTAGCCCAGGAATACAATCTTAGCCCAGGAATGCAACCTTTGCATAAATATTGATAAAGTAAAGGTAGGCCTAATGAAATCTGTTTTGAAGACTTTTACTACAAATGCACACTGTGCAGATACTGTAGAAATGTTTGTAATAAATTAGAAATTATACAAGAAAAATCCCACTTTCTGGCTTGCGCACAATCTGTGACAGAAGTACGTTGCAGTTTATAATTTTTCAATATAATATTACGGAGCATAAACTTCTGTCCTCATATAAGGCCCTGTAGGCTGGTAGGGGGTACTTCGCTCTCTATACTTGTTTCAGGGGTACGTAATCACGAAAAGGTTAAGAACCATTGCAATAGCGTTTAAAAGGTCCTTACCAGAAATCTTTTTCGAGAGTCAAACAAGTGGACGAAGGGTTAGATGAGGTCAGACCAATCGGCGGGGGGAAGACAATCGGACCACAATGAGGGGTGGGCGAAGAATTTTTTTCTTGCTTCATTATGCTGAACAAATTAGTTAAATAATTTAATGACAGCATGAGCCAGTATATAGTGGACCGGCGTGAAGGGTCAGTAAGCACTGGTCAGTAATGTATCCCTCCCCCCCCATCCCATCCCATAGATAACACGCTGGTTCTGCCATATCGGTACTCGAACGAAATCTGTCTGTGCATTTTATGCATTTTTCATGACGATTAGTAGGTGTGCCTCTCTGCAGTGTGTCATGCAACTTTCACGCAGGAAAGAAACGGATTATGCCGATGGCAATGTCTCCATTATACTCGCCTCCGTTTTCGCAAAACAGACAAAGCGTTGTGTGGTGTCGCTTGAAACAAACCACGCTTAACTATCGAGGAATCAGAAAAATAGGCACTGGATTGGCAGCCAACTGAGAAACGAGAATAACAGAGGATCGGAACATTGGAAACCTTGATCCAGTGGCGGCTCCACCGGGGGGCCATGGGGGCCATGGGGCCCGGGACCCTATACTTAATGGCATACATTAAACAACAAATGGTTGGCTGGCCCCCATGCCTGGCCCCCACCCCAACGGGCCCCCAGTTGAGACCCTATACTTTTAAAATAAATTTTAGTACATTAAACAACAAAACGGAGAATTTCGAGTGGTTGGATCCACCATGATTAGAAGACTTCTATAACGCCATTTCAGTTGCCACCCCAACGGCATCAACCCCAACTATTTAACTGCCAAAAAATGGACCTAGAGCCGCCACTGCCAACGAGTAAAGCAATAATTTGTTATCGAGTCAAATAAGACGAATCCAACGTTTTAACAGTGAAACATTTTAATGAATCCTAATGATTGAAATGGCGAAAAAGGATTAAACATTTTCCACAGGGTATTTCAAGATCGTTTTGCTACTACGATGAAGATACATAGAATAACATAGACGTCAAAAGAGATAAATACATAGAAATAAGTCTTACATTTATATACCGCCTTCACAATAACAATAATAATCAGCCTAAGGGCCGTCTATAAAGTACGTCACGCTCGATGAGGGGAGGGGTCAGGAAAAGTGCGACTATTCGTGACGGGGGTGGGAGGGGGGGTAAAGATCACTGTGACGTCGCACTTTTGGTACATTTAAAATCTGAAATATCTACGGTGGTGTGTTACTTTATCTTGTAGTGGATGTATGCTGCAATCCTAGCAAATATTGGTTCGATCTTTGTTCCGGCCATTTTCCAGATGTCAGAGTTTGCTGTTTATAACACGCATTACTAGGAATTTATCCGTCTATTATTCATTCTCTCTCTCTCTCTCTCTCTCTCTCTCTCTCTCTCTCTCTCTCTCTCTGAATACGTCTCTTACTTTATCTTACTCAATCTCACATGCAGACGCCTGTAATTAAGTGCAAATTTCGGTTCTCTATTTGTGTGTCCGATGACGACGATGACGAAGACATGATGATGATAACGACGACGACGACGACGATGATGATTATGACGACGGAGATGACGATGACGACGAAGATGACGGAAACGATGACAAAGACGATGACGATAATGGTGATGAGAGGATTGTGAACTTCCCCGACAACTGGTAGGTGCTCTTAAGGAAGCTCTCGACTGATGGAAGTCGATCGTTATCCGATGAGAGATCGTTTCGTTGGATAAATGATCATAAATCGAAGTTTTCGGGGAGGGCGGTGGGGTGTGGGGACATTGGCAGCGCAGCGCGTGGTACACAAGAACTGTCAACCCCGGCTGTCATCCGTAACAACTCTGACCGAGAATTGATAAATGATTGTCGTTTACTGTCGCTGGTTATGTTCGTCGTTGCTTCTCTGTGTGTTCGACCTCTTGTCTCCGTTTGGAAACCTGTTATCATTCAACGTCTGTGGCCATAACAGTTGTCCAAGTCTGTCGTTCACATCCGCCTGTCTTCGGTGTCCACGCGGTATGATCGCTCCGTTTCGACTTCTGCGTTTTTAAAAGGCTGTTTTCTCTCCGATTTCTCTATTTTTTGTACAGAAACCTTCTCATTACGGTAATGTCTTCCTTCTACGGCTTGTCTTCCATTCATTTCGACGCACACATGATACCTGTAGGATTTGAAGCCTTCAAAATACTTGGATTTCTGACATTTTGAAATGACGTCAAGACATTATTTCGACGACTGCTGCTTGTGACGTTGAGTTTTCTTTCTCAGTCCCTCCTCCGTCTTCCTCTCTGCTCCTTGTTTCGCGTCTTATGTAGCGCCATTCTAGATTTATGGCAGTCGTCAAATTTAGAATATTTCCAGCGTCGCTTATTCCGATCTCGGAAGAATATTGGACCCAGAGGGCTAAACACGGTCAGCCTCTCTCTCTCTCTCTCTCTCTCTCTCTCTCTCTCTCTCTCTCTCTCTCTCTCTCTCTCTCTCTCTCTCTCTCTCTCTCTCTCTGTCTCTGTCTGTCTCTGTCTGTCTCTGTCTATCTCTCTCTTCTCTCTCTTCTCTCTCTCATCTTCTCTTTCTCTCTCTTTCTATCCCTATCTCCCTTTCTCCCTTTCTCCCCATCTCTCTCCCTATCTCTATCTCTCTTCCTATCTATCTTTCTCTCCCTATCTCTCTCTCCTATATATCTAGAAAAGAGACATGATAGATTATCTCTTTCTCACTCTCTCTCCCTCTCTGTCTGTCTTTTCCCCTCTCTGGCTGTGTGTCTCTCTCTCTCCCTGCAACACGAATCAGAACCACCGAATCATATAAAACGCATATTTGCGCAATTTCTAGACAAAGACGTCTTCGGCTGTTTTGTCTGCTTGACCTTTCAACCAAAATGACTTGGCTCAGAATTATTCTCTCCACTGGTATTCCAAGACGACAGACAAAGACGACGCACATTCGGCAGAGAGACCCTTCCACAGAAGACGTCTCGTCCTGCTGCTTCTTTTCTCATCCCCTCCTCCTCCTCCTCCTTCTCCTCCTCCTCCTCCTCCACTGCCAACGTCTCGCTTCTAATTTGACGCGTTTAACGGGCGCGCCTGAATCGTATCCAGCATCAGTACAAGTCAAGAGGAGCGTCTCTTTAAGAGCAGCCATTAGCACCGACGCCATCTATTAACATCTTCCGCCTTTCCCTACTGAACGCCATCACCCTCCTCATCCTTCTCCTCCTCCTCCTCTTCCTCCTCCTCCTCTTCCTACTCTTCCTCGTCCTCTTCTTTCCCTCTTACTCGCAAAACGAGCGGTGCGTCTGGTTGATTAGTGAAAGCCTCTGGTCCATAATGACGCGCCAGGCAACACCGTCCTTCCTTCCTTCCTTCCTTCCTTCCTTTCTCCCTCGCTCCCTCCCTCCTTCCTTTCCTCCTTCCTTCCTTCCTTCTTTCCATCCTTCCTTCCTTTCTTCCTTCCTTCCTTCCTTCCTTCCTTCCTTCCTTCCTTCCTTCCTTCCTTCCTTCCTTCCTTCCTTCCTTCCTTCCTTCCTTCCTTCCTTCCTTCCTTCCTTCCTTCCTTCCTTCCTTCCTTCCTTCCTTCCTTCCTTCCTTCCTTCTCCCCATCCCGACCCCCTAAGACCATCACGCATTCCGAATTACCAGGAGGGTTTCCATTCGCGGATTAGAACCGGTGGAATCGGAGGAGCGCGCGCCGGGGTGGGGTTGGGGTGGGGTGGAAGGGGGAGTCACACTTGCGACGGATGCACCGATAGAACTTGATCCGGGGCGGCGGTGGTGGTCTTCTAAAATCGGCGGCGGCGATCCCTTTTCCAGGTCGAACGTCCGCCGATCATAACCGGGGGAGGGGGGGTGTGGACACCGCCACGGATCAACCGATCGCGTCTGAGAGAGAGAGAGAGAGATCAGATCTTTTTCTTTTGGCGGCGACAGAATTCGATTCTCGTTTCGTAATAAATCACATCGAACGGACGATTTAATTAAAACAATACATCAGCAGCGCATATATTCTGTTGGGAAGCAGGGCTCCTCCGATCCGCTGTAAAAGCGATTGTGTCCATATTTCGTGGTAGTGACAATCACACAAGTCCTCGGGTTACTTAATTAATTTTGCCCGCAGCTCAGATGACAGATGCGCAGCCCATGCTGGCTGCTGACCGCGATCCAAATGACCGCAAATCGAAGAGAAGACGAATAAGAGAGTCGGTGTCTATGTCGTCTCCTAAACCTGCACAGAAAGCGAATCAAGACCGGGTGCAGACGCGTAGCGAGGGTACCCGGCGCCCCGAAGCCAAAACATGCTGATGGCGCCCCCCACCCTCAAATTCAACTTCTCAACTTCCAAAAAGGGTCGTCACACTTATGAGTCCAATTAACTAGGGTTTCTCAAACATTTTGGAACCGCGGCCCACTTCAGCGGTTTTGTAACGTGCCGCTACCCTAATCATAGCACGGAGTGTAATATCAAAAAAGAATGCATTAGGCCATCTGGTGAACATTAGTTGAAAAGGATCGTCTGAGTTTAGAATAAAAAGGCAAAACAAAAGCTACGATTCAATTCGAATGAAAAATATGGCAAATATATAAGGTAGAATTATTTATATTTTTGCCAAAAATAAGACAAAGGAAAGAATTCGATATTGAAATTTCTTGAAAATAATTTTTTTAAATTTGCCCTATTGCATACCTTTATTACGCGTCTTAAAATTCCTATGAGTATGGCAAAATCGCTTAACCGCCAGGTAAACTCCCCACAGCGACAAGAGATTCCTATTGTTAGCGGAGTTTCAGAGCAAAATGGTCAGCATGCGCTTTTTTGCGTTATTGTCAAAAGAAATTGACTTTTTACAAGATTTCCAAATATTTTTGGAAATGCGATCCACTTAAGCGGTTTTGTAACCTGCCGCGGGTAGAGATGCGCGATTGTGCGGGTATACCCGTACCCGCGGGTACGGGTAGGGTAGGGTACACATTTTACGGGTACGGTCGGGTACGGGTACGAGCAGAGGCGAATTTACATTTTGGAGGCCCGGTGCAAACATTTCCATGGAGGCCCCCCGGCGCCATCGTGGTCACTTAAAGACAGTGTTTATTCTAGGCCCTTTCATTCATTCATTCATTCATTCCTTGACAATTTCTATAGCGCTGTAACAAGGCTGAGGCCCACAACAAAAGCGCTTTAACATCTCAACTATAACCCAACCTAAACAGATGCGTTTTTAATCTCGTGATGAAATGCTCGGGAGTATCAGCCGTGGTGGTCTCATCAGGAAGAGAGTTCCACAAGATAGGATTACCCCTAGTAAAAGATCTCTCTCCGAACTTGGCGGTCTTGGATGGGGGAGGAACATGAAGTTTAACGCCACGACTCGAGCGGAGCGAAGATCTCCTGTCATTACCCTGCGGTCTCTTTACAAGAGAGGCAAGGTACTCAGGACAGCACGGGTCATGCAGCGCTCTGTACTCTCTGGGAATCCCCCCCTCTGGGGGGGGATTCCCCAAAATGAAAAAATCCCCCCACCAAAAAAAATTTATATGTTGCATGGGGAGATGGAAATTCTCCCCCCCTTCTAAAAAAAATAAAAGTGTGGCGACGGGGGATTTTTTATTTTGTGGAGAGGGGAAAATATGGAAACTTATCACAGAGCGTTTAAGAAAGAAAAACGGGGAGATGACCTTTTTTGTTTTTTTGTTTTTTTGCTCGTCAAGACTTTTGAGAAGATGTCAAACCTTGTCCCTCCAAACATTTCAAAATCCCCCCATGTCAAGGTGGCTAGAATAAACACTGCTTAAATTAAAGAAGTAACAATACAACAAACGTCATAGAAAAATGAAACAATTAAATGCCATTAACTTCAACTCAAATAAACTTGCATTGAATTTGCAGTCGTGCAGCCAGTGTACAAGAACTGGGGCACGGTCGACCTGTCGTCTATATTCCACGTGTTATGACGTATAAATTAATTTAATTTATTTAAGTGTTATCTGAACTTATTTTTTATAAATTTAATCATCCACGAAGATGAGTTCCGGTACCTTTTTTCTAGAAAAAAGCACTAAGCATAACTAAGATTTGTAATCGTTTGCCAAAAAGGTCACCGTCACGGTGTTACGCATTTTACGGTAAGACAAGTGAGTGATGGCGTTAGTCTGTATGCAACTATGCATTGCCATTCCAAAGGTACGGAGGCATACAAATACACATACTCCTCTCATTTCCCGCGCTTCTTGACCGGTGGTACCGTGGTAAGAATTGACCGTCGAGACACACTGTACAGGCACTCAGGTTGAGTCATGCAGTACCCCTAATCTGCATAACGATGCAGGAGGCCGGACGTCTACGACCGCCGGTGGCCCGGTACAACCGCCGGTCACTCGGTCAGAGTCCAGCCATTATGAGCCATACCATTAATTGAGGTCAGCTAAACCGGGCTATATGTATATATATATATATATATATGTATATTGTATATATATATATATATATATATATATATAGGCTTTTTTAACATAGACTCATGGAGCATGCATTAAATTGCATTTCAATACTAAATTACAGTGTATTACTAATCCATGTCCAAACACTACTAACGTCTAACGATACAACATTCATGTATATCTCCGAAAATAAATTACTTTAAAGAAACTAATAATTAAACGTCTTTAAAAAATTATTATTTTTAGAAAAGGGAGGCCCCTAAATTTGTATTTTGAAGGGAGGCCCGGTACCGATGCACCACCTGGTACCGTGGTAAATCCGCCTCTGGGTACGAGTATAGCGCTACGGGTACGGGTACACCCGTTTTTACCCGTAAAACATGATATTTTCATTTCTCACTACTAAGCAAATTAGCAATGCAGTAACAGAAAAAATATTATTGAGTAAGTGTATTAGTGTAACGTGTATATCGCGTTCAGTTTGTCAGACAGTTATATAAGCCACTGCATGCATTTTACTTACTGAAAACATAAAGGAAATACAATGACATCATCTGACGTCATCAGTAAAGCAGCAAACATAATCAAACGTAAAATCAGTGTAAAGGCGTCCTGCAGTGATAATGTTCCTTTGGTAAATCGTTTTATTGTTTAACTTCAGCTCCAATGCCTTCTCATAGCTAAACTATATCCATTAAATAATTTAAACAGGCCCATCGAGTCTTCTAGTCCATGTCTGACATTCATGTAGGCTTAGGCTAGCTGACTGGCTGTATTACACAATGTTACCAATCAGTAGTCCAGAACCCCAGAAAGAACCTGACCTACTATTTGCCAAGTAGATTACCCTGATTCCTAAGTCTTAGATCAGGCCTAATCTAAAAATGTGCCTTTAAAAATAATAATGTGATTTTTAAGTGGTTTAGGAGGCTAAGTAAGCCTGTCAACATATGACATGTTTAAAAATGTGCTTTGCTTTCATTAATACATTAATGTTGCTGCCTCTCTATAGTCTCTAGGAACGGATACGGGCATAGGGGTACGGGTACAGGTCCTTGTAGCCATACCCGCGGGTACGGGTACGGGTAGGGTACACATTTTACGGGTCGGGTTCGGGTATAGCGCTACGGGTACGGGTAGGGAAGTTTTTGCACGGGTACGGGTAGGGTAGGCATTTTGTTGTAGGCCTACCCGCACATCTCTAGCCGCGACCCAGCAAACTAAAATTGAATAAAATACTAATCATTTTAATATAAGCCGCGTATAGAATATTTCAGGCATATGAATTTCTTAAAACATATAAGGCTACTTGCATATTTTAAGGCTTATGACACTGTGGTATTGGTGAGAAAATGACACTTTTTAATCTAATTTTGCGCTACCCCGCGACCCATTAGACTGAGCCCTGCGACCTACTTTTGGGTCGCTACCCACAGTTTGGGTAACACTGCGATAAACAGACGCGACGTAGAAGCTGTCAATACTAGTGACCCGAGGTCGCAATGGGTCAAGGGTCGAATGGATTGAATGGGTCGTCAATACTCGACGAGTCACGTGGGTCTCAGGGTCTTGAACCACGAACCATCAAATTTTTTTGACTGTTGCTGCTGCTGCAGCGCATGAACTGTTAAGTTCACGTTCGATGGAAAATAAGTGTTGTGATGCAATCTTCGAGTATGCGCTTGACGGCTTTGAAAATAATGTAGACATTTTATTTTCAGTGGCCCATGTGCATGGGTCACATGGGTTCAATGGGTCACATGGGTTCAATGGGTCAAGGGTTCGTTGGGTCGAGCGGGTCAAAGGTCATTTGAGCAACAGCCTTGGTAATATGGGCAGTCACTGGCACTGATGCCAATCAGAGGCGTAGCGACGGGGGTATAGAGGTATATATACCCCAAAATCTGTATATATAATACAGTATATATAACACATTTATACATATAAATAGCATATATAATATATATAATATATAAAAATAATAAATTATAATTTATATAACAATATACACCCCAAATTTTACCCCTAAATCAAATTCCTGGCTACGCCGCTGCTGCCAATCCTACGCTACGATGAGGCAACAGTGTCATATTGCCAGCGGCCTCTGTCGTCGTCGTCGTCGTCGTCGTCTTCATCACAATTCAACGTAGTTTCCATTTCCGACTGGGTTTGCCGGAGTCGGACAATAGACGCCGTCAGTTTATTGCCTGCGTGAAATAACAGTAACAAAAATGACAGCGCCAACGCCCGGTTCCTAACGATGGCGGTCTTAATGATTTTGCTTATTGGCCAATTTTCTCTCTCTAAGTAACGCCAAAAAGAGACCACGTGACGATTAGGCCCTATTACCTATATTACGTATTTGTCAACATCATCATCTGGACTCAGAAATAATCTCCTCGGCGCAATCGTCTGCTGAGAATATGGAACGAACGATTACGTCTCTCTATCCTTCTGTCTGTCTGTCTGTCCATCTCTCTCTCTCTCTCTCTCTCTCTCTCTCTCTCTCTCTCTCTCTCGTCTGCTCGATTCATAATTAATCTTAGTTAAACCGCACGGGGTCCGGAACGCCATCGGATCTAATGGATCGTCGCAGTCGTCGGTCTTGCCAGAAACTAATTGCACGCGGTACGATAACAACAGAACGGTCACCTTGACTACGATAGCAGACGACGATGACGACATGGCGTTCTCTCTCTCTCTCTCTCTCTCTCTCTCTCTCTCTCTCTGTCTCTGTCTGTCTGTCTGTCTGTCTGTCTGTCTGTCTGTCTCTCTCTCTCTCTCTCTCTCTCTCTCTCTCTCTCTCTCTCTCTCTTGTCGTTCGTCTTTCAGTCGATCCGTTCCGATGAGAGGCACTCTTTTTTTCTCGTTCGTCCGTCCATTTTTCTGGCTGCTGCGATTCTTTTATTCGGCGATCTATTCACATTTGTGCCGAATTCTATTCTATCATCTTCTGCCTTCGGGCGCAGCGCGTGGTTGGTCGGCCGCCGCCGCCGCCGCCGCGACCAGAGGCGGATGCAGTTAGAGTCCGATAAGGACCGTCCGGTCCTCTTGGGAAATGGCATTGCCTTAATCCCGAAGGGCAGCACCCGGCGATGGAGAAAGCACGACACGCTCTTCGGAGCTCAACGATGGCAGATTATTACAAAGACGATCAGCAGCAGCAAAAAAACAGAAGCTAATCCACTTACAGCGCTGTTTCGTTATTTCTTTCTCTGCTGTCTTTGTCATCGTACCTAACATAACAGAAGAACATAGAAGAATAGACGAATGCATCTCATTAAATAACTGACTTCTTTTCACCGTTCTGGACTCTCTTTATATATATATATATATATATATATATATATATATATATAGTATATATATATATATATAATATATATAATATATATAGACTATATATATAATTATATATATATTAAATTTCTTTATTTCTTTATTTGGATTTTATATCTTTTTTATCTGCATGGACTATATATATATATATATAGTATATAATTATATATTTATATACTATATGCAAATTTTTAGAGGCCTACTATAGGTATATATATACATGCATATATATCCTGTATATATAAATATAATTTATAGGTATATACATAGGCCTATATGGAAGCGGTGATGATCGAAGCAAAGCATGTCGCGCACTGAAGCTCTGTGCGAAGCTAAGTAAAAGCATTTAAAAGGAAACTGTAGTCGACGAACACACACACGTGTATATATATATATATATATATATATATATATATATATATATATATATATATACCTGACTACGAGTTGAATCGCCTGCAGTCGGTGCAGAATGCAGTCACCAAAGGCTTGTGTTTGGTGCTGGACGTCGCGACCACATCACCCCACTAACTCACCGGGCTTCACCGGCTCAAAGTTCGAGAGAGAATTGAGTACAAACATTCTCTTCTCATTTTCAAGTCGATAAACCCGACTGCTCCAGAGTATCCTCAGGATTAATTTGCACCGACAACATCACGAAGTCCTTTTCCCATTCCCCATTCCTTCCCTATACCCATTTTCTTATGTCTTCCTTTTACCCGCTCTTATCCCATACCCACTCCTCTCTCATTTCCTCTATCTTCTTCCCCGCTCTCTTCCTTCCCTATTCCCAAACCCCCTATTCCCTTCCTTTCCCCGCTTTCCTCACGTTGGAGAGCTGCCAATTTCTAGTACTCCTCGTATTTTTGCAATGGCCACCAGAAAGTCGTAATGGAGAACATTTGAACGCGTAGGAATATATTTAGGCGAGCCAGTCTTTTCTCATTGCCAACTATGCATGTGCTATCGGGAACAGGAAACCCGACAAACATCACACTATACTCATGATGCAAAGTTCCAATCAAGGACAAATCATTGGACAAGTTGTTAGAACATTTACAAAAAAATGTGATCCATCGGGAATCGTTTGGCTGAATAAAATTGGGTAGGGAAACAGCCAAACTCCCACGTAATTTTTGACCGGCAAATATTTGACCGGCAAAAGACCGGCAAAGCTAGTTTTTTATAACTAAATATGCATATAATTTTGCGCATATGTCTACACGATATGTATATATATATATATATATACGCTTATACTATAACAAGAGTATTAATATAGATTTTAATCTCTTATCTGTTCTGAGTTTTATTGTTTAAGTCATAGTCATTTTTTTCTGAAAATTCTGAGGCATCAGTTGGACTTTAAACTCTCCTGGGCAAACAAAGTCTAGAAATAGCAGAATTGTTCCCCTGAGGTGTCTTATAAGTTATAGCTCCTCCGGCCAAATGGAAAGTCTGAAATAGCTTGAACACTCAGTTTTAATGACAGACAGACAGACAGACAGACAGACAGACAGACAGACAGACAGACAGACAGACAGACAGACAGACAGACATACAGACAGACAGACAGACAGACAGACAGACAGACAGACGAACAGGTATATTCTCTAACTTAATTAGCCCAAGTCGCCTGAATTGCATACTGTGATACTCACATCTTTAAACATGAGCATTCAGAGAGCAAAGCTTTTCAAGATGACCGACCTACTTAGCGTTGTACCATCGGGTCCCGTCAGAACACCGAAGTTAAGCAACGTCGAGCGCGGTTAGTACTTGGATGGATCCCGGGATCGAAGCGTGGTGCCGACGGCCAGTCAAGCAGTTCATCTCCTAGGCGTCGATGCTTTGGTAGCAGCCTTAAGCTGCGAAGGTAAAACGCGGGACTAGAGAAAGCAATGACAAGCTACTCTAGATTAATGGCGTAAGAGTCGTTACTTGCCTATACATATACAGTATAAGGTTAGCGCCGAACCATACGCTCGTTCTAGCACGGGTCCTACCTTTACTTTTTAATTTTAAGAGCAAAAATGTTTTAAGAATTACTAACAGTAACATTGAAAACAATACCCGTCTGTATACAGAAATAGAATAATGCCAGCAAGGATCTAGTAAAAGGCTGTTTATTACATGTGCATGGCGTATTTTCTTATGCAACTCCGAGCGATGTGCATTCAGTATGAATATAGCAGAGGTAGACAAATTGAACCACACATAGGGAGCGATTGTAAGAATAAGAGGGAGACACGAGGAGTTAGAGAGAGAGAGAGAGAGAGAGAGAGAGAGAGAGAGAGAGAAAGAGAGAGACAGAGACAGAGACAGAGACAGAGGAAGAGAGACAGACAGACACAGACAGACACAGACCGACAGTGACAGAGATAGAGAGAGACAGACAGACTGAGACAGAGACAAAGACAGAGAGAGAGACAGACAGACAGACATAGACAGGGAGAGACAAGGAGAGAGACAGAGTCATATACAGACATAGAGAGACAGACATAGAGAGAGACAGAGTGAGAGAGAGACAGAAAGACAGAAACGGAGACAGAGATGGATAGATAGGCGAAGGAGCGAATCTTTGGTCGGGGATGGTGGGGGAGGGTGGGTGGGTGGAAGGCGCTGGTCATTATTCGTCGTCATCGGTGTTGGTCATTTGGTCGGACGATGTGTGTCCTAATGGCAAATCAATTTTATTGTCAGATGGCGAATCGATCTTCTACCGATGATCCTGCGATCTGTCCTCGAGGATTTCTGTCTCATCAGGAGTCAGTCGATGCCGACGAATCGAACGCTCTCTGCTCTAAGTTCTGTTCGCACTCCCCCACCTCACCCCACCCCAGCCCCACAAAACCCTGCCCTTGCACTGTCGATGTTAATTTCACGCGCGTTCTTCGAGGTCTGGCTTTCTTCTTGATCTTGCGTACCGATGATACCCTCGTAGCCGAGTGCATCTGGTGCTGGGGCAATTAAGGTCTGCGGAGGTTAAATTCGCCAAGGGACTCGAACCGATATGCAACCGCTTCGTATAGATATAAATAATGTTTCTTGCAGTCGTTCTAATGTCGAATACCAAAGAAAGAAAATGTCATTTAACGAAACAGGCGATTCTATTCCAACGAGGTTTTCCTGGACTGAGATGCAGTTTTCACAAAGAAATCACACAATTTTCAAGTTTCTCATTGGCCAAATTTGTCAGTTTATACTTGTTTTTCGTGAGCTGAAGTGAATACCAAAGTCCCTGACACCAACCCGTGTGCATCGCACATTTTTGATTTTTACTTTTCGCCCTCCGTAATTCTATATGTAATTGGATACAAACTTTTCAAATCGGACATAGGCCTATACAAATAGTGCGTGATATCCTTAATTTGTACAAGCCCACTGCGTATTACAGTGTTAGTTTTCCTTGAATCTAGTACACTCCATTCCACTAGACGAATACAGGCATAATGGTCTATCTTCTCTCAAAATGAATCTCTTATTTTGAGTTTTAAAGAACTTCAAATTAGTAAACGTCGTGTCGTGTTATGCAACGCTAGGCGTAGAAGAACCAGCTTCCAGAAGATTCTTTTCAAACTTTCGAAAGAATTCCGTCTGTTCTAAACACTGTAGAGAACGCCATAAATCTTCCCATTCGTTATGAAATTTTCAATTGTGCTTCCATCTTTTGATGTGTCTAATAAATAGAAATTAATGTATTTTCGTCGCCTGATCTCTAGGTCTCTATATAGCGTGAAGCACTCGCGCCTTCACGTTTAATTGGCCTCGGCTAATGATGGTATAGGCAACGTCTCCTTTGACTTGTGCAGAGACGTCCATGGGTTGGGTCAACCCATGGGTTTGGTTTGGCAGGGTTGGGTCACACTTCGCCATATTTATGGTTGATTGGGTTGGGTTGGGTCAGAAAATAAGCCATGGTTTAAGAAATTGCAATGTATTACGGTGGGTTGGGTCAAGTAACCCTATTGCCGACATGGATTGGGTTGGGTTGGGGATTTGATGGCTCGGGTTGGGCTCTAAAAATGGACCCATGGACATCGCTGGACTTAAGTATTCATTCATAGTTGAGTGGCTACCTCAGCACATTCTAGAAGCGCAATTTAACTGCCATGATTACATCTCTTGAGTGCGTAAATATAAGCAGCTAATGCGCTACTATTACCAAAGCGCTTTATAAATTCACGAAATTTTACTTACTTACTTACTTTTAGTTTGCATCTGAGCGCGCTCAATCCAGAAACTGTACTCATGCGATTCCGTGTTTATTTCTCATCGAAACTTTAGAAAGTGATGCAAACGCAAACTCCATCTAAACAGAGCAAAACACCCGAGGATGAGAAGAAGAAGAAGAAGAAGAAGAAGAAGAAGAACAAGAAGAAGAACAAGAAGAAGAACAAGAAGAAGAACAAGAAGAAGAACAAGAAGAAGAACAAGAAGAAGAACAAGAAGAAGAACAAGAGGAAGAACAAGAAGAAGAACAAGAAGAAGAACAAGAAGAAGAACAAGAAGAAGAACAAGAAGAAGAGGAAGAAGAGTGTAGTTGCTCATTAATCTATTCAACGTAAACGAAACAATAGCGCAGCTCAAAAAGGGGCTATCACCACAAACATTCTGAAAAATGCTCAATAGTCAAGCCATGTTTCGGTTAAGGACAAGTCATTGGGCAAAATGCTAGAACATTTACAAAAATCGGGCAGAAAAACATCCAAGCTCCCCGTCATTTTTGACGGACAAACAGCTAGTACTCATGATAATATTTCGACTTATTTGGTTTGACAATTGGGGATTACGATTCAAGATTTCAAGTATGGAGCGACCATGCGATTGATGCCAAGCGCATAACTAAAATGGCGCTATAAAAGTTCACCGATGATAATGACCGACACGGGAGTCCTTCTCTATCGTCACTTTCCTGCATAAAACGCATATAATCATGCTTATCAGTGGCTATGCAACTTGATTTTGGCAGCTGGGTAACAGTTGCATTTATAAAATGTAGCTTAAGTTTATTGTTGTTGTTGTTGTTGTTGCTGTTGCCGTTGCCGTTGTCGTCGTCATCGTTGTTGTTGTTGTTGTTGTTATTGTTATTGTTGTTTTGGGTCTTTCGAATTTTGAAAAAGAGGCTCGAAGAGACCGAAGAATGATTTGTCACTCTGGCGAATCATGGGTGAGATACATTCTCATAATGGTCAGAGCTGCCATCTGGCGAATGACAGTAGTGCTGCTAGAATTTTCCATCGTTGTACATTTCAGTTTCCGTTGTGCAATTTTCTTGACGACATTTATTAAGTGTACGCATTTCACGGTGCGTTAAATCTGCCGGATTGAAAGTCAACAGTTCTGGTTACGTCAAGCTGGACGCTAACCACCTCGAAAACATCGATGACGACGGCTGGAAAAATGCTTACTCAGCAACCTCAACTGACTTTCCTGAAGGACTTAGGGCCCTGGTCGGCTCTGAGAAATGCAGTCCAAGTGTGTCCTTTATTAGAATCCATAGACAAGTATTTATAACACTGGACATGACACGAGCAAACGATCAACACCTAGAAATAGTAATCAGATCAACCAACCTAGATAAGCAAATAGGTCTGTTTGGATCAATAACATGGGACTATCTATCAGTCAACACCTGCTTTGAACTAAGTAAACCGGATTAACTAATCGTCATTTCTAAAACTTCAAAATGCTCGAAGAATAGTTATAACAAAAAATTGAACACGACCATACTGAAATGATCCAAGAAAACATCATGATCACTGTCTTGATTCACGGCCATCAAGCAGGGGCGTAGCCAGGAATTTGAGTGGTGGGGTATAATTTCGGAATGCATATATTGTTATATATATATTATATAATGTATAGGCTATTATATATTATATTATGTATGTTGTATATATATGTTATATATTGTCCTGCTGTATTATATATACTGATTTTTGGGGGATATATACATACCGATATACCCCTCGTCGCTACGCCCCTGCCATCAAGTATATTGACTGACAAAAACGCCGTCATCCAACAGGCAATATGAGACGGCACTCCTTGGCACTCCATCTATCTGATCCTTCCGCATTAGTTTCAGTTGTGTTTTTCTATCTGAGGCGCACCTCTTCTTTCTCAAGTTGTGTAAACGCCATTTTGTATTCGCAACGTCCAAGTCTATTTAGATTTAGAATGACGCTGAACGCAAACGCTGTCAAAAGAAGAACCGAATTAAATAAAAAAGCCAGTGGGGGGGAGGGAGGAGGCAGGGAAGGAAGGAGGGATGGTGGGCTCTTGGGTTCCATTTATACAGACAGTGAATTGAGAATTCACCCCCGTTGCTGTTTTTCGACCAATACGCAAACAAGAGAATTGCGAGAAAAATGTCATTCTCAGTCTTTAAAGAAAACGAGTTTCGTTGCTTAGCTTTTGTTCTGCAAATGCGTCGAAGCCGTTAAGATTAGATTCATCCTTCCGTCGGGTGTTTTCGGCACGGAAACTGCAATTTCCAGCAGCTGGAGCCTGGAGAGGTCTGAAAGGAATCCGCATTGTCGCCAGGAGAAGTCCGGAGAATGTTCTGGCTATCGCTAAAATTAAATCAGACTCTGAAACTAATGTAGTCGGTCGGTAATAACTTAAAATTAGCTTAGCTGTGAAAATTGCTTTCATATTGATCATTTCTTATACGTCGTTGCAAAAGTAAAGGCTATAAGTCTTATAACTACTACTACTACTAGTCTACTACTACTACTACTACTACTACTACTACTACTACTACTACTACTACTACTACTACTACTACTACTACTACTACTACTACTACTACTACTACTACTACTACTACTACTACTACTAGTGCCGTGGAAAACGAAGATCAAAGTCAATGGCACTTGAATGTGATCTGAACAGTGATATTGTGGTCCGTCAGCTCTCAGAAAATGACCCGCGATGTCTCAATATTTTGCATACAATAAGAACCTGGATCAGAATCATCCATAGTACAGTGTAAGTCTTATAATTTCATAACGTTGTGGCTCGCTTTTGGACAGAAAATAGTAGACATGGTTCTACTTGAACACTAGCTGGGCTACAGTCTACAGACCAACCGCGGGACAAAGATTTTCACGAGTAATGTTTTGAATTTCATCTAGAGACCGCATTTGTACCTCTGGATAATCAAATTTATTGTGAGTTTTAATTTAGTTTATTTTAAGGAATAATTTTACCGATCCCCGAATGACATAGGTTTTTAATCAGCTTTTATTGCCATCACACTTATTTCACCGCTTTAGAAGAGCTTTAACGAAATACGTCGAATACAATGTTTACTTGCTTGTTAAGTATTCTTGTTGTGTACTCGACTTGGCACTGATTGCCTATCGTCTGATTATCACGACTCCCTTTATACTCATTCTGTCGTTGTCATCACTCATTGTGTCTATCGTTGATGTCTGTGCGGTCTCTCTACAGTGCCGTGTTTAGAGGCGTCGCGGGTCGTATACGCATAAGGAGAACCAAGTTCGCTCTTGTTCTCGCGTGAACAGACGCGAACGAGAAGTGGTTAATAGTTCTCGAACGATTCGCATTTGACGGATAGACTTGGTTATCTGTTGGTCTGTTGACAATAACTGTAGGTCGAATCGTCGACGTACATCGGCGCAAGAGAAAGCGTAAAGGCGCAAGAGAAAGCGTAAAGAGTCGAAGAATTACTCCGGCGACGCTACGGAAAACTAATAAAAGTGACATATTCAAACGCATAGCACCAGGGCAGGTGGCGCTATTTGGTCTCTGCTGAACCAGCACCTGCGACTGGCCTTCGTAGATTTTGAGTTGCTGATTTCAGAAACGAACGTGAAAATTAGAGGTGCACCGATTATGCCTCCGACCGATTATATATCGGCAAGCCGATTATCGGCAGACCGATTATCGGCGCAACGCTAATCAAAATATCCGAGCATCGTTGCAGTTTCGCGCAAATTTGATTTAAAATGCTTCTGGTTGATTTTCCAATAAAACTGACGTCATTTTTTTGACAAGTAAACCCAATATGTAAATCTACGTTTAAAATAATCTGGGCAGATTTTGTGGTAATCTGAGGAGAGTTAGTGGTGTTTTACAGTGGGGAGGATGCAATGAATCTCTTGGAAATAGCGGGGGATGCAGTGAAATCCACAAAAAGGTTGACAGCGCAAAAAGATCATTGGCATCACTTACTGGCCAAAAACACTGCCAATGATCTTTTTGTGCTGTCAACCTTGACCAAAGTATTAACTCTGACAGGCATATTCGGTATTTCAAGAATTCAGATTTAGGCTATCGCTGTATTATTTTTTAAAAAATAGCCAAGCTGTATTTTTGCGTTTCGACTTAAAGTAATTCGTCTCGCACTTTAATTTTCAATCACATCGCATCGGAAAATCTAATTCTCTGTCACGCCCTCTGGCGAAATACGGCTTTTATATCGGTTCAACCGAGGCTCTGACGTGGATGACTGATTTGCCACCGCCATTCCGGTTTCCCATCATGACGGGTGTCGTAATGCCAACCCCCCACCCCCACCCACCCCCTACCTCCCAGGCTCCCACTGCTTTCAGTTTCACAAAAGAGACGCTTTCGTCGAAGGCGCAGAATTTCTTACCGATGAAAAAAGACCGAATCGCTGTAGACTCTGATGTCCGCGAAAGGCTAATCCTCTTGCTCTGACTTTCTTTACGCCGGGCGGCCTGGGAGAAGGAGGAGGAGGAGGAGGAGGAGGCCAAAGAAACGACTTCCTGTTTGCGGTCGGTAGGGTGGTGATTAATAGAGAGACCGCTAGACACTGTTGCGCATATTTTGCACATTCTATATGCATAACGAACATCAGGGACGTCAGACGAAAATTCCGCACCGAGTGGAGTAAGATTCAGGGGCGTAGCGACGAGGGGATATATCGGTATATATGCCCCCTCAAAAATCAGGCTATCTTAAAGTTTTAAATGTGTTTTTAAAGATTTTCAACATTTAAAAAAATTTATACCCACCCCACCCCAAATCATATTATACCTTCTAGATCAAATTCCTGGCTACGCCTCTGGTAAGATCTTCGCCCGTTCGTCGGGCGGTTCAAGTTTCGCGTATCTTTTCGCTACGATATATAGAATTTTATGAAGTGCTGCGTTTCTATCATCCAGGTACAGGGAACATTTGATCTAGTCTGATTCTGCCATTGACATCGGGGTGGATTCTTCTCACTATCTGTTGAGAGTTGACTTCCATTAGAACCAGGGATATTTTTACACCCCTAACACCCCTCCACCCATTTGAGACCGACACCCCAACACTCCCCACAATTCCAGCTATGGAATGACCTTTTTTGCTTGTCAGACATTTTTTGGCAAGGGGACCCTAGAATTTACCGACCCCCTCAAATTGGTAATCATAGAAATAACCCTGATTCGAACGGAAAGACTAGGGAGGTTTTCTTATGTTGGGGATCTGATGTCCCCACTCCACCCCACTGAGGGAAAAATAAAGGAAAAGACGAGTATTGTGGGAGATGGGAGGAGGTCGTGCCACTCTACAGCAGTGCGTTTGATGATCGTTCGCCAGTGTGTTAATGACAGCAGCGGAAGGAAAATGGGAAAAGGCAGCGGTCGAACCTTGCATCGCCAAGATAACATTGTCTCCGACTGGAAATTACTCTCTCTGCGGTGATCGTTGATTGGAATTTCTTTCCGTCTTTTCCCAGCGCCATCTCAGACATTTTCGTCTCTCGTATCCCGACAACCGCTTCGGCCAAAGCTATGATTGGCTGGCCGAGTCACGTGACGACGCGGATTCCTTCACGTATTTGGCGTCGTCTTATGACACTGCTTAGCACACGTACACACACAGTCTGATTTTACAGGGTTTGATGATGATGATGATGACGACGACGACGACGACGATGATGATGATGATGATGATGACGACGATGATGATGATGACAACGACGATGACGATGATAATGGTGGTGGTGACGATGATGCTGATGGTGATGATGACAACGACGATTATGATGACGACGCTGACGATGACGAATATGATGAAGACGACTTTGATGATGATGATTATGATGATGATGATTATGACGACGACGACGATGATGATTATGACGACTATGATGATGTTGATGAAGACGACAGCAGCAACGATTATACGACGACGTCAAAGGACGATGACAAATTATTCCGAATGTCTGTTTCATCTTAGAGCACCGTCGTTAAAGAGTGGATGGGAGGAAGAAGAAGAAGATGGTTAACGTCCGTCTATTAATTCTACTCTCTCTCTCTCTCTCTTTCTCTCTCTCTCTCTCTCTCTCTCTCTCTCTCTCTCTCTCTCTCTCTCGGGAGAACAAACAAGTCTCAAAGGACTCGACGATGACGTTAGCTACAGAAGACAGATTTCATGCAAGATAACGACCTCGGCGATAATACCCCAGAGATTCTGACATTTCCTTTCTCTGTCTGTCTGTCTGTCTCTCTCTCTCTCGTTCTCTCTCTTTCTCTCTCTCTCTCTCTCTGTCCCTGTCTGTCTGCCTCCGTCGTTCTGTCTCTGTCTTTCTGTCCCTGTCTCTCTCTCTTTTTCTCTGTCTCTCTCTCTCCATCTTTGCACTCGGATAATCTCTTCTGTCTCTGTCTGTGTCCGTGTCGCTGTCTCCATCTTAGAGGCTGCACAAGGCATTTAGAAGGCACAAATGCACTGGAAGCAGACTGAATGACGCGCAACGCACTCGTTGACCTACGGCCGTCGTAATAGTGACATGCCATTCATTTGCTCTGTTCACGCAGTGACGTATTTATAACATAATAACAGCAAAAGAAGCAACAGTAACAATAATATCACATCGTGTGGCAAGAATCTCCGGTGGAAGTGTACGAAGTCTCTCTCTCTTAGAATCATTGTGTACACGAAGTGTACACAATAGGCCTACACCTAAGAGATAGAAACAAGAATTCCATGTGATGATTCCCTAATTGAAATATGGGAGAGACACTGTCGATGCCTCTTGTACGGTCACCGTGAGGGCATGTTGGAGCATGCGTTGAAACAACAAGTATGATTCTTGGACAGTCAGATAGGCCTACTGTTTGTCCACAGCTGGTTCTTACGGACGTAAGGATAGTGAAGACGACCGATTACAATATGAAATACATGTCACACAGCTCTTTTGTACTCTTTTCCTCTCTTTGAGATCCAGTCTTTCCCATTGTTTTCTTCAGATTTCTCGCATTCTGCCATTATTGTTCCCTCTCCTGTCTCGTCTTTAGTCTTTACCGATCCATTCCCGGCATGAAGGAACGAACGAATGGACGGATGGATAGATGGATGGATATATGTAGTTTTGTAAAGCGCTCTTGTCGTTGGTTATTCTGTCATGCCTATTGCGCTATATAAATTGTCCAAATAATAATAATAATAATAATAATAATAATAATAATAATAATAATAATAATAATAATAATAATAATAATAATAATAATAATGGATTGGTGGACCGTGGATGGATGGAGTATGTTTTAAAGTGTTTTAAATATTGACATCGGTTTAATGGATGAGCCAATGTGACTGAAACTGCGTATGCTTGTAGTTTTGTTTTCTGCATGTGTAGGTTTACAGCATAATAGCGATGTAAGCAGAGGAGTTCCAATTGTCGCGCCACTCGCATAATTAGTATATCGTCGCTGTAATCGGAATACGTTCAGATAAAAAAAATGATTCTACCGCTCCACTTAAATCCCCTCCCCCCGACACAGTAGAACCCCACATTGGCACGCACACTTACACACGGTGGCAGCAGCACACGACGATTTGCCCCTGAGGCAATTCCCTGATTTGCCCGTGCGCATAGAAGATTTATAGCATCGAGGGAATGTCCACCAAGAGAAATCGATAAATTAGTTCTCTCAGTCTTTCTGAGAGAGAGAGAGAGAGAGAGAGAGAGAGAGACAGACAGACAGACAGACAGACAGGCAGAGGCATAGACATACAGACATACATAGGCAGACAGTCAAAGGTAGAGGCAGAGGCAGACTGAGACATATACATATATGCAGAGACAGAGAGACAGAGAGTATAAAATCAGAAACAGAAAAAGAGACAGAGAGAAACAGAGAGAGAGAGAGAGAGAGAGACACACACGCAGAAAGAGAGAGAGAGAGACAGACAGAGACAGAGACAGAAAGAGAACCGACGGATGATTTAGAACCTTCCTTTGGGCCTCGTTTTTGTGCTTAACTTTTTACCCATGCAGAGTCTATGCGGTTGGAAGTTCGTCCCTATGTTCAAAGCAGAGATAGATTACAAGCACCAGAGGTCATGATGTTCTTCAGCACAAGACTTACCTCCTCTCTCGACTTACTTACTTACTTACTTACATGAAGGATCTCGCTGTTCGTTATTAATTTTGCGAGACTGCTGCCTGTCCAATAATACTCTTCAACGTCGACAGCCTGCTACAGTGTATTTCACCGAGCGGCAATGGTAGACGATTGCAAAGAACAGAGCGTCAATGAAGATTCGTAAGTATTGAAATTTAACATCTCTGCAACCAAGTATAAGTCTCAGTAGATGTTCTTATTAATGACGAAAGCTTCGATTTTGTCATTTAAAACCTTTTTAAGCACTATGCGGTCTCATATTTTCGACCTTCTATCTAGATAACACATTTATGCCACCTAGCTCCCTTTTGGTTTCATTTTCAGCCCCTATGAAGCATGCAATTTTCGTTTTTATATAGTTTATACTGTGCTAATTAAGCTTAGTTCACACTGTTGCTATTAAAACCCTTAATCCCATTTCAATTTTGACTAACAGAATGTATTTGATTAATGTTCTACTACTTATAATGCTAATGTTGAGTATTATTAAAATTATTGTTAGTATGCTACATAACTGTGATGCTTCATGTACATGTAGTCTCATAATTATTATTCAACACGAACAGTATAATTACTATAGTACTTATCAGAGTGGCTCAACTGGGCGCGGGCAATGTCCCGTTTACTTTACTTTCTGCCCGGGTTGAACATACAAACAAGTTTAATTTTGTAGCATTATATCGAAACGCAGAGATGTTTTTACACCCCTCCAACACACCCTCCCCTCAATTTGAGACCAACACTCCCCTAACATAACATCCCCCAATCTCAGCTATGGGAAGACTTGTTTTGCTTTTCAGACATTTTTGGCAGGGACCCCCAGAATTTACCGACACCCCCCCAATTGATAATCCTAGAAATAACCCTGTTGGATCGTTGATGCAACTAACCACACAGCCACGTTCAATCATTGGTCTTGTTTGACATTTGAATTGACAAACATAATTTAAATCTGGCATTTACAATTTTCACTTAGATATAAAATGATTGTTGCAGCGTTGATCAACTCGATTTGATTTTGTACATACGACGATGAATTGATGAATTTCGATGTTGAATGACTGCGTTTATAAATGGAGGAATTGAGTTCCTTATTGTTAGTTAGTTAGTTAGTTAATATGCCAACTTATATAGCGCTATAGTCACAGCAGGCCAAGATCAAGAACGCTTTACAGATTGCACTTAAATGAGATGTTAAATAGGTGCGTCTTAAGTCTGGTAGCAAACATTTCTAGACTAGTCGCATTAGTCACAATGTCAGGCAGCGAATTCCAGAAGAGGGGATTCCTCCGGGTGAAAGACCTCTCCCCAAATTTCACTGTCTTAGATGGAGGGGTACATGCAGCCAATTGGACCCGATTACAAGAACGAAGCTGCCGCCGACAGTCAGTAAGCGAGGGACTACGTACAAGTTCAGTTGGAAGGTGCCGACGTATCGCCCCGATCCTCCGAAGCCGATCGAAGGAACTCCGAGTGACATTGCTGATGTGGCCATCGAGCGAAAGCGATTCATCTAACAGGACCCCGAGGAGGCGTCTTTTTGTCTTTTTTGTCTTTTGTCCGACACGCATTTTGTATTCGTATGGTAGCCTATTCGCCATTGTTCGCTACTACAAACGCAGTTGCAAACTTTCCAATGTTCAGCATTTATATTGCACTCTATATAAGTGCATTAAATGCATCAGACGAAAGCGCTTCGCAGAAAACACTCTAATGTCCACTACGCACCGATGAACATGTGAGTGCCCGGGGATCGAACCCAGGTTGACAGACAGAGTCACAGAGATGGCGCTCTACACCGAATGCCCCCTCTTGCATTGAGATAACTGTACTGCACAGAAAATCTCACTGAATGTCTAAGACGATGCGGCTGCTGACATTTTCTCTGTCTACTTGCTGCTTTTCATTACGCCCAATCGTCTCTGACGATAACAGACGTTGACGAGAACAAAGGCACATGCAGGCAGTCCCGCCAGTCATCATTAATTGATGCCATGGCGCCATGCACCAAAAAAAAACAAAAGCAACCAGGGGAGCGGGTCGACGGGTCGTTTCGAAACTCGAAAATAACTAAACAGACGTCGGTGAGTAAGTAGTGAGGACGGCACGCAAATTTCGAGACCGGCGCTACAGAGTCATTCTGCTTTCCGTCTCAATTTCATCCAAAATCTTTTGACAAGAAACAAGACGCAATGAATTAACGCGACAAATGAAAGCATGCAATTGAAGGAAAACGACTATCTTTCTCTTTTCTCTCTCTTTCTCTTTCTCTCTCTCTCTCTCTCTCTCTCTCTGTCTCTGTCTCTCTCTGTCTCTCTCTGTTTCTCCCCTGTCTCTTTCCCTGTCTCTGTCTCTCATCGCGTGACTATGTTTAAAAGCCCTTATAGTGGTCCAGCATTCTTTAGAAAATGACTGTTTGTCTGTATCTGCGTCTATATAGGCTGCGTCCGTAACCACAGATGGAGTTTCGCTAAGTTTCAACGCTGAATACTCGAACAGTATAAGTAGCCTAATATTGACGCAATTGATACACTGTGCACAAAATCGAACAATAGTTTTTTCCAGAATTATTGCACAACTGTACCTGTACAATGTTCAGAAATATCCCGCTGCAAAATTGTCGACCTCCAGTGGTGGAGGAGGTCGAAATTATAAAAATCGAAATGTTTGACCCCACTGGAGTGGCCCTCAACCAGTAAGGAGTTACAGTAAATACTTCCAACCGCTGGCTAATCGAACAGTGTGCACTAGAGATGAACCATCGACCCTGTCGCAGTTTCCTGTAGATATTTTGGCTTCGCGAAGATTTCGTGTGCATTCTATCGGCCGTAGACATCACATTGTTGTTCCATGACCAGCATCTTCCGTTCTTCGTTGATTTGTCAACGTTGTCGACAGTCTTTGACTTTTGCTTTCGCTATGCTACGGCGCCATATAGGCGTCGATCCCGTGAGTGTCCTGGGGTCAGGGGCGTAAACCTGGCTTCAACATTGGGGGGGGGGGATAGAATAATTTTTAAAAAGTTGACCCCCCCCCCAGAAATATAAATATCCCCCCATTTTGAGGGGGATATTGCATATTATGGTGGGGACTTAAAATCGTCCATGAAATACGTCTTGACAAGCCAAAAAGAAGGTCATCCTGATATTTGTATATTTTGCCCTCTCCAAATACCCTGACAAGCAAAAAAAGGTCATCCGAAATGAGAGAATGTGGATTTGGCGTAATTCTGGCATCAACATCATAGGGTAGGATAGAATTTTTTACCATATAGTCCAAAACATTGGGGGGGATAACTGATACTCTGTCCCCCGCCAACTAATTATTCGGGGGGACCGTCCCCCGCCGTCCCCCCGTGTTTTACGCCCATGCCTGGGGTCCGGACCCTCACTAAAATTTGGTTGTGAAAACGGACCCTCACGAAAATCTGAATAAATATATATTGTACCGTTGGACGATTATTTAATAAATTGATGTGCTGCATGGGTAGATAATTAATACACAGCATTCAGCAACTGGTATTTTGGAACATTAACCCCTTTACCGGGGAGTCGGAGACCCCGAATATATCCGTCCATTTTACATTGAGTCACGGTTAAATGCACAGTAAAGAGGTTAAGTAATACACTGTAAGAACTGTGTTAAAAGGGTTAGGGTTAAGGTTAGGGTTAGGCACAACAACGGGTGGACCCTCACAACTTTTGCTACAGATTGACGCCACTGTACGGCGCTATAGAAGTTGTCAAATACAATACACAGGGTGATGGCGCTGAGAATGTTCAGAGTACTATTGATATGTAATATATATATATATATATATATATATATATATATATATATATTCTGAGTTATGGCGACGCCTTCTGCTACCATTCAATTTTTCCAAAAAATCCGTCTTCTTTTGGCGCTTTCAACGGAAGAATATGCCTAAGTGATCTCCAATATAAAAGAATGCACGATCAGCCGAAGCTCTGTGCAAATGCCACGAGTTTGCTCCTGGATTAGCAGAACAACTAAAGCAGTGGTTCTCAAACTGGGGTCCGCGGTCGCATAGGGAACCGCCAAATGGTTTCAGGAGGACCGTAAATGGATTACTTTCTCAAGATATCTCACCAACACAAAACACACTGATGGCTCTTAAAACGCTGATTTCATTTGAATATAAATTTGACGACTAAGATTTGCAATTTTCTGCTTAATAATTGATAGACAAGTAGCCTATGTGTTAATTACAGTTAATTCGAAATTCAAATTTTATAAGGTCCGCGAGTCATCAAAAAAAATTTCCAAGGGTCCACCACACAGGAAATCCTAAAAAGTTTGAAAACCACTGAACTAAAAGATCTTCTAAATTGCAAGAGAAGAACCAGGACGATTTCATTGGAAACACTAAAATACAGGCAAGTGATCGCTTGGGCAGGTTAACCATTAGACCAACTAGGCTGCAGCCTTGGGTTCTCACATTTCAAGGATCCACCGAACCACCCATTTTAGAAATTCTTTCTTAATCAGCCCACGCGTGATTGGTATTGGAAAGTTGCTATGGCCTGCTTACTTACTGTGCTGCTCATGCTGCAACGTCTGTGCAAATTTGCTTACATCGTTATTGCGTTATTCGTTATTCGTTATTGCGTTATACGTTATTCGTCTGGTGGGGTAATCTTTAGCTACATATTGAACACCTTTGCTGGAAACAACAAATTCGCCATTCTGGCGTCAGACTTTGAACCTGCGGGCAGTGGCGGTTCCAAGAACTCTTGGGGACCGTGGGGGGATGCAATGAATTTCTTGGAAGAGCCCGCCAATTGTCAAAGGAATTATATCTAAACGGTTAAGAAGAAATCTGTAGATTTGATTTATAGATAAGATGTTCAGAATTGACAATGTATAAAAGCCATTTTAGTCTGGTTGTACTTTACAAAGTCATAGTGCAAAATTGAGTTTTCTATTGCTGGAAGCGAATTTGTCGATGAGATTGTCTATGGATATGTTCACATCTTTGTGGATATACATCAAGGTTAACACATTTGCACGATCATCTTCCATTTAAGACGCATTTTTGGTGGGCCGGTGGGGGGATGCATCCCCAGTCATCCCCAACGTGGAACCGCCTCTGCCCGCGGACCTTATCGCTTCATCAGCAAGGTACCGCCCAGGAGCAACAAACAATCTAATCCTGCCATCATATTGACACGTTTGTTACAATCTGACAAATTTACGCGTGAGAAGCCATAGGAGGAAAAGCTCTGTTGACGCTCTTGAGACGACTTGAAGCGGAATCTGTGCCTAATAGTCTATTATGATATATTAGTTCTATGTACGTGTAATCTTCTGGGTCTAGACCTTGCGAAATTCGTTGTGCTTAAACGACCAATGTCCTATTCGCAGATGTCCAATGTTGAACAGTGTTTTTGCATAGTTCTAAAAGTTCTTTCCTTTCTGTGAGTACTTTCATCGTTATGTAGTTCTTCTGGTTCTGGTAGCTAATTAATGGGAAGAACCGATACTGACTCTCGAGAATTCGAAAATTCTACAGTTTTCCGTTTCGAAACCGGGTGACGAGTGACGAGAGATAAAACTTTGCCGGAACATTGCCGGAAGAGCAATTTCCGACTTCCGTTTTCTTCTGTGGACCTTTTGCTTTGCATAGATTGGAAGCATTAGGGCCTATGAGTCCGCCAAACATTGATTAAACGTTAAGCTGAATAGATTAGTGAAAAATTAATGCGTTATACGAAGCACATGCTATACATTACAGCAATATAGACAAAGCATGTACGATTTATTTGTAAATTTATTATTTTGTATGGTTTATTATGTGGCGTGTGCCTATCATAAAGGGGGTGAAGTTAAGACGGGGTTGTAAGTGAGATGAGTAGTGCAGAGCAACTCTTATGTCCCGCCACACAGTGTGATATAGCTAAGAGAGCCGGAATATATTGGCAGAATACAAATTAAAGCAGTTTTCAGATCCGAGGACAGATAGCTGAAAGTCGAAGCTAAAGACATAGACACGGCATGAAATATTTGTTGAAATGTTATTTTTGATATTATCAAATTTAAAAAAAACACTCAAAATTTAACTCCTGAAGGTTTGTTTTCATAAGCGCGGCGTTGCAATGTATTTACGCACCGTCATCTTGCCATTAACGCAATCATGTAGAATTTCATCAAAATGACCAATTGCAGAAGAAACACATTTGAAACGGAAAACAAGAATGACAAAGTGTAAAGACGCTGCTGTTGTCGGGCACCTCGTAGCGCCGGAGTGTTAGAATGACGCCAAGCCTAATACCTGCGCCAGTGGATTTGGCGCTGAAGCGAAATTGACAGAAACGACAGAAAGGCATTATTTTAACCAAGTGGTCGCAAATGGAAAAAAGCGGTCCGTGGATGGTGACAACTACATATTTCACAGAGAACGAGAGACGGAGACAAAGAGACAGAGGGCGAGACGGAGAGAGAAAGAGAGGGAGAGAGAGGGGAGAGCGGGAAGAGAGGGAGAGCTTTCGTTGCGAAATTTCAACGAAGGTAAATTTTCTCGTGACACGCGACTACAAAACGTCTCATCCCTGTGGTGGAGGGAAAAAACTATTCGGCGCTGTGCAAGGAGCGTTTAGAACTGGCGAGAACCCAACGCCAATATGCGTGGAACAGCGCCTCTCTCTCTCTCTCTCTCTCTCTCTCCGTATCGCTCCCCCCTCTCTCTCTCCTTCCCTCTCTCGCCTCTATCTCCTCTTTCTCGCTCTCTCTCTTCCTCTCTCTCTCTTTCCCTCTCTTGCAGCAGTCACTTCAGCTGCAGAGAAGAGATGCGAGGCAGTTAACCGATTCACTCTCTGTATGGAGGCCAAGCGGAGCACAGTGGAAACGCGCAATTCTCGCTTCTTCTTACTTCCTAGAATCAAATCGATATTTCTGACTCGCGGCCTTAAGACGTCGCTTTTGTCTTTAAAATAAACACTTAATTTTTTCGCGTGCTCAGAACACAGTAGCAAAAATATAAAGGATCCTCACGGATGAGAAGGAGTTTGTGCACAAAGGCAGCCACATCAGTGAACAGCGTCTGACCGTCAACACACGGCGATGATTATGATGATGATGATCACGATAAAGCTGAGTTGACTTTGCTGTTGCTATAGCTGTTGACTTTCTTGATCGTTTCTGTCGGTGAAGCTGAAGAACTGAAGAAGTGTTTTCTTTCCTCCGATGCGTTCTTTGAGATATTTGCTTCAGTGAGAATTGTGTTGAAGTCTAGTGACGTTGTCTTTGCTTTCAACAACAGATTCAAACATGAACCTACGAGCGATCGTGGCAGAAATGCTGTTGGCTGTCAATTCGATTTTCTGGAAAGGTAGGAAAAGCACGTTTGCATAGAAATCACAGAATCAGTCATCAGCCTATTTAACCCAAATATAGACATGGGTTGGGTCTATCAATTGGTTGGTTTGGATTGAGTTGGGTCGGACATTTCCATGCTTATGGCGGGTTTGGTTGTGTTGGGCCAGACAATAAGTCACGGTTTAAGAAATTGTAATGTATTACGATGGGTTGGGTAAAGTAACCTTTTGCTTTCGTGGATTGGGTTTAATCAGGATGGATTGGGTTTGATTGGGTTTTATAGACCGACACATGGCATTATCTCGGTTGTTTTTCTCTCTTAAATGTAATCCCTTCCAGTTGTCAACCCCTGTTGTTCCATTTTATTTCCTTGAAGTCATTGTAGGAGAACTTGATCTGGTAACAAGGGTGATACTGTAGTTCATCATTTTTTTCAATGCATAGAATTTGCAGGTCATTCTTGAGACACCTATAGTTTATTTTCTCCAGGAGAAAACTAAATACTTCCGATTACTGTCAGGTCCAGACTAATATAATTACATAATTTGACTGAATCAGTTCAACAATTTTCTGAGCAATTTTGTTCTCAAACAGACACGTTAACGAGCTTAGGCGTCGTTTTGATCAAGCTCCTCATCGTCTTATTACTAGATCTGATCTCCTGTTTGGCGAAGGTTCCTTCATTTCTGAATGTCCTGTGGAATAGGAGAGAATATTCTCAGATGGATAAAATAATTGGTTGAAGGAAAGACGACTAAAGGTCGGCATAAAGGTTGTCCATTCGGAATGGGCAAGAGTTATTAGTGGAATGCTTCAGGGTTCAGTATTTTGATTAATGCTTTCCTAATATAAGAACTTGTGCGAATAATATAAATGAAAGATTATTATCCAAAATTTCTCATTTTGCCGATGATAGAAATATGGACAGAAATATCGACCCTGATGATGATGATGATGATGATGATGATGATGATGCTGCTGATGGTGATGATGCTAAAATTTCACAATTTCACAGGAGGATCTAAGGATGGGACCAAGAAAAGAAAAAAATTGTAGTGCAAAGGCTGTGGACAATCTATAGTCTAATCTAATCTTATCTTATCTTATCTAATCTTCTATAGCGTCACTTTGAACAGTTTAGACGAAAAAGCAGTAACGGTCGAAGGAGGGACGGCTAACAACATATTAATTCACCGAATGGTCAACGGAGTGCGCCCCTGCTAGAATTTCGTTCCGACGGGCCTGGTCGAAACAGCAGGCCTAAATAGATTCAAAAACTGTCTTGGAGAACTGGGTTATTAAAATTGCTGAGAGTAATCATAGTGGTTTACGCACAGACTAACTTAGCCTCCTAAACTAGTGGTAGGTCGGTGTCGGTATTTTATGTCGGTCTTTCGGTATTATTAAAAGTCGGTTCGGTATTTCGGTAGCAATATGGCTATATGTCGCGATATCGGTATTTTTCACGTCGACTTAACAGCGTTTAGGATCTTAGCTGCCGACGTCAAAAATTACAGTATATAATTGATGTTTATAACTGTGTTGTCGTAGTTCACAACTTCACATTGCCTCTGGTTACCTTATATTAATACTGAGAAGTTTCGCATAAAATTTCAAGCTAATCGGACAACTTGCATTGGTAGTTTCAAGGGGATTTCTGCAAAGTCGACACTGCAAGGCGTGTGCAGGCGCCACATTCATCGGACGTTTTGTCGAAATAAGTACGAATAGAATCCATATAATTGCAATTACACGTGTACAGTTTCTGATTCTTGCATTAAAAAATAAACTTTCAACGCCTGTTTGAGAGAACTCGATCGGAATTTGAAATTTTCTAGTCTGCGTCACTGCTTCCCACGAGCAGCTTAGTGATGTTAATTATTTTGCGCTTCGATGCAAATTCATGTTTCACACTCGGACAGTCGGGTCATATTTGTAGAAAACATAGAATAGTAGTACGTGAGCAGAAGTTTGAGATATAGGCCTACCGAATAGCGATATCGGTATCGGTATTTAATTCCAAGTTTTCGGTATTGCATATACTAAATACCGAAGTCGGTATGTATCGTTATGGCTAAATATCGCGATATCGGTTCAATATTCGATATACCGACCCACCACTATCCGTTATTATTATTATTATTATTATTATTATTATTATTATTATTATTATTATTATTATTATTATTATTATTATTATTATTATTATTATTATTATTATTAATGCATTCTCTATTGCTTTTATTTCCCATCCAAAGTGCCAGTCACGAACAGTGGTTAAAATACTGTATGATTTAATACCTAATTTAGAAAACGGAAGTCGTTTGGCATCCGAATATTAATAAATTTAGAATGAAAATTCTTGCTTAATTTTATTTTGACTTCTCACCGGAAGATTTTTGCTGTTGAATGAATACGACGATCGCTTTCGACTCATGCAACTCGTATTATAGATCATCTTACACCTGAGAAGACCAACATTGTCACGGAAAGGCCTTCATGGCCCCGAATTTATTAGATCCTTTTCAGATGGATATGAAATACCTTCGATTAGTACTTTGAAATTTTAGTGCTGGTGCTATAAAAGTGCATAATAAAATTATTATTGGAACATAATTATAATAAATAAAAGCACAATAACAGCAACATTATTACGCGCCATTAATATAAATGATATAGCCTACTAATGGAATTATAATAGCATTGTTATTATTATTATTATTATTATTATTATTATTATTATTATTATTATTATTATTATTATTATTATTATTATTATTATTATTATTATTATTATTATTATCAGCATCATCATTATCATCGTTGCTTTTTGTCTTAATTGCCCAGAAATAATAAAGCTTTTATAGACCTGTAACGCAATTTGTTGCTTATTATTGTGAAACTCTTTCTAGAGCACCAGCTCTAAATGACCAGTGTCCAATGCACCGCTCGGCCAATGAAGGCATTTAGACGGAAGAAATGACGAAAACTGCTGACTTGCAGTTTATCGATCTGTCATGTTTTTAAAAATTCTGGAACTCACGGACGCAGTAACAATTGTCGCAGGTTCTAATGGACAATCGCTGAAGAATTGTCGGAAGAAGAGAGAGAGAGAGAGAGAGAGAGAGAGAGAGAGAGAGAGAGAGGTGCGGAACTTGATTAGGGAAAGAAACGTTTATGCTTCGTCACGAATCGAGTCAGCGATGCTTTCTAATGGCAAGACTCGATCGACTGCTGCAGAGAAATCATCTTTCTTACGATGAAGTCAACCGTTATATATGAAGACTCATTGTTCTATTTTTGACGATAATTAAAAGTAATTATTTTCTTATAAATGCTTGACTGCGTGAAACAAAGAGAGAGCTTTTGTTAAAATAGTGGATTCGAAAAAATCGTCTATTCAGTACCACAATTCAAATTCTCTTAGAATCATGACGAAAATTAACAAACTTCTTGAAATTCAGAAATTAAAATAGTAGTGCCTGTAGTGGTAGTAGTAATTGCAGTAGTAGCAGTAGCAGCAACAGTAGTAGTAGTAGTAGTAGTAGTAGTAGTAGTAGTAGTAGTAGTAGTAGAAGCAGTGGTAGTAGCAGTGGCAGTGGCAGCAGCAGCAGTGGTGGTGGCAGCAGGTGGTGGTGGTGGTGGACAGCAGGTGGTGGTGGTGCAGCAGCAGCAGCAGCAGCAGCAGCAGCAGCAGCAGCAGCAGCAGCAGCAGCAGCAGCAGCAGCAGCAGCAGCAGCAGCAGCAGCAGCAGCAGCAGTGCAGTGGCAGCAGCAGCAGCAGCAGCAGCAGCAGCAGCAGTAGTAGCAGCAGCAGCAGCAGCAGCAGCAGTAGTAGCAGCAGTAGCAGCAGTAGTAGCAGTAGTAGTAGTAGTAGTAGTAGTAGTAGTAGTAGTAGTAGTAGTAGTAGTAGTTGTTGTGACCGATGGATCCTGATGTGTCAACAGTTCTCGTGGTCCTCTTTGGGAGGCGATAGCGTCCCCTGCAGCATGAGCTGCCGTCGCATCTGTTGCTCTTACCAATCGGGGACGCACAGCGATCGTTGACTGCTTGTGCATTTCAGCGTGCAATTCCGGTGGCTATTGCGCCTTTCCGAGCTTCCTGTGGGAGGCGGCGTCGACCGGCGACGGAGGAGGAGGAGCAGCAGCAGCAGCACCGCGCCTCTGGATCAGCAAGACCGAGTACCTGGGAGCGTCGGACACGTGGGAGAAGAGGAAGGAGATCGTCGTAAACGAGACGGAAATGACGATCCGGCACAAGATCCACGCGTCCTGCTCCGGACGAGAGCGGAAGGGAGCGATGCCGTGCTTCCGTCAGGACATCGTCTACCACATCATCTGCATCTCTGAACAATCCGACAGCAAATTCCGCATCCAACAGACGATCAACGGGTAAGAGGAGGAAGGAGGAGATGCAATCGCACGACCTGCGACGACGACGTCATAAGATGACGTCAAAGACGTTATAGGCTGACGCCAATGACGTCAGACGCCAAAGCGGTCATAAGATGACGTTAATGAGGTTATAAGAGGACGCCAAATAGGTCATAATGTGACACCAAAGAAAATTCAGGCAAATCATAGATATGCAAATTATGTCAACCGTTGAATTTTTAAAAAGACCTGAAAAGTTTGTTTCACTCTTACATAGGTCCATTTTCTGTATAAGGAATCTCGTATCTCTTGGATGTGGAGGTTGTGCGTGCGTTGGTCTCAACCAATGTGTGACTAATCTGGTCCAGAGGTTGATCTACAGAGTTAGTTACAGGGTGACGCACTCAAATCGACACCCAAAATTTTCTTAGCTGATTTCTCGAATATTTAGCCTAAAAAGGCACGAATAAAAAAATAAACGGGTGTCGTCTGTTCCATAATTTTCACCCTGTACATCAATCCATGTGGAGAGGATGGGACAAGGCAGACTAGGGAATGGAGCATTAGGCTTAAGTCCCCCCATGCACCCCAAACTCAATTCCTGAATCCGACCCTGATATGGTCTTTAGTTTAAGAGTGACCAATAGGCGAATAATTATGAAAGAAAGATATTTTTAAAAAGAGAAAGCAGTCCAATCTGAGTCTCAAAGACTGCTAGCATTGAGTCTATTCAGGCGATTTCAATGTTTAGAGAAGATAGCCTACGCTCAATGCTTTCACCCTTCAAACGCTGCACAGACAGATCAAACATTGCGATTGCCTCCAGGGGCGTAGCCAGGAATTTAATTTGGGGTGCATAATGTGATTTATGGGGTTTAATTTGCTGTAAAGTGCTCTTAATTTTGACCTTCTGTCGTGCTTACTGCACTATATGAGTTGTCAGCTATAAATAAATAAATAAAATAAATCTTTAAAAACGTTGGAAATCTTTAAAAAACATTAAAAACTTGAAGGTAGCCTGATTTTTAAGGGGGTGTATATACCGATATACTCCCCGTCGCCAGTGATGGGCACTAGTTAACTAAAATAGTTATAACTATTAGTTTAACTGGAAAAATTTAGTTGAGACAATAGTTTAACTACTTTTTTCTTAACTAGTTACAGCAATAGTTTAACTACTTTTTAAAATAGTTACAACTAAAGGTTTAACTACTTTTTTGCCAACTTTTTTATTATACTGCTTATTTCTTATTGCTCTTTGTACTGAAACATGAAAATGAACTACACAAATCTTGCTGACATTGTTGTTGACCTTTCTGATCCCGATAGTTAATCACATTGTTTGATGCAAGTACTGCCTGCATTAGTCTTCAGGGGCAGTTCCACGTTGGGGATGACTGGGGATGCATCCCCCACCAGCCCACCAAAAATTCATGTGTGGCATTGATGAATTTCTGAGAAAAAAGTGGTATTTATTTCTTGGTAGTACTTTGGTCTAACAGTATACTTACTGACTAACTACAGTTCATTTTGCACTATGACTCTGTACAACAAGACTAAAATCGCTTTTATGCATTGCCAATTCTCAACATTATATTTTATAAACCAGATCTACAGATTTCTTCTAAACCGTTTGCATATAATTTCTTTGACAATTGGCGGGATCTTCCTAGAAATTCATTGTATCCCCCCACCGAGAGTTCTTGCAACCGCCACTGTAAGCCTTCATAAATTACGGCGAGTTCTTTTTGTTACATTGAAAGGAATCGAATAATACAAAATTTACAGAAAAGTTGCAAAATAGTTGGAAATAGTTTAACTACCTTAAAAAAGTTTAGTTAAACTTTTTTTGGAAAATTTTAACTAATAGTTAAAATAATAGTTTAACTACAAATATTTAGTTAAAAATAAAGTTTAGTTTAACTACTTTTTTCCAACTAGTGCCCATCACTGCCCGTCGCTACGCCCCTGATTGCCTCAATCTTACGCTATGCCTTTGCTTATTGTAGCTCAACAGCAGTCAGGTTAATTATCGTTAAGTTTAGTCGTCAGGTTGAGACCAATGTTTTCTGCTAGGGAAAGAACTTCACCTACCCTTTGGTAATTTCTGTTGCCAACTCTTAGGGTATTAGTGGCCGAATCGAAGGCGTCGCATAGGTCTAGGCGCGAATCGCTGAAGAGCGGGGGTGGGTGGGGAAGGGGGGCGGCGGCTAGGGGCGTCGCCGCAAGAGTTCATCGGCTCTTAATGGGCGCATTGAGATGCGGGCACAGGTGGCCGATCGCAGTGCGTTAATCGCCGATTAGTGCATTAAGCGTCGATCATTGTTGACGACAATTAATCCACGGCGCTTAATTTACATGCAGGTGCTAACGGCCGATTCATTAATAATAGAAGAGATCAAAAGAGCAGGCGGAGGAGGAGGGAAAAAGAAGAAGAAGAGGAGAAGGAAGAGGAGGAAGAAGAAAAAAGAAGAGGAAGACGCAGAAGAAGAATAAGAAGAAGAGGAGGAGGAAGAAGAAGAGGAGGAAGAAGAAGAAGAGGAGGAGGAAGTAGAGGAGGAGGGGAAGAAGAAGAAAAAGAAGAGGAGGAGGAGGAAGAAGAAGAAGAAGAAGAAGAAGAAGAAGAAGAAGAAGAGAAGGAAGAATAAGTAGAGGAGGAAGAAAAAGAGGAAGAGGAATAAGAATAAGAAGAAGAAGAAGAAGAAGAAGAAGAAGAAGAAGAAGAAGAGGGAGAAGAGAAGAAAGAAAGGGGGAAAGAAGAGGAAGAAGCAGAAGAAGAAAGAAGAAGAAGAAGAAGAAGAAGAAGAGGAGGAAGAAGATAACGAAGAACAAGAACAAGAAGGAGAAGGGTACAGCGATTAATTCCAATGACCCAGTAAGAAGAGGCTAACAGAGGTCGGATTCAGTGAATGCGAGATGGAGAGGGGAGGAGAGAGGATTCCCACGCGGTCAACGGACAAGGCCGGACTTCGAATGAAGAAGGAAGCATTTGTCGCCAAAAGAAGGTTACTCACAGAAATAGACTAACCATCTACGAATGATCATTTACAAGTCAATGATGATGATGATGATGACGATGATGATGATGACAATTTTCTAGTAAATTACAAATGCTACCAATTTGCCGATCACAGAATTAAATATGCTATTCGCTTGGTACGGTTGTTTAAACTGGGCGCACAGATGGTGGACATGGTGCTCCCACGCATTGGGGGCTAGAGGGGCCTTTGCCCTCCAGTAAAATGCAAGTCTATTTTTAACTCTCTCTCTCTCTCTCTCTCTCTATATATATATATATATATATATATATATATATATATATATAGGCTTTTAACCAGTGATGTTAACAAGGACCGACCCCCCCAAGGACGAGGATAAGGACAAGGACCGACTCCCCAAGGACGAGGATAAGGACAAGGATCGAACCCCCAAGGACGAGGATAAGGACGAGGACCGACCCTCCAAGGACGAGGACAAGGACGAGGACTTACCCCGCAAGCACAAGGACCACAAGGACTGACCCCCAAGGACAAGGATCAAGGACAAGGACCAACCTCTGTCAGACAAAAAAGTTGGATAGGAAAAAAACCAAACACAATTTTAATTCGAATCACTAAAATTAGAAAAGCAAATTTTAAAAAAAACATAATGTAGTCAGCAGCAATACTTCATTTCGAATGCGCCTTTAACTTTAGCCACCTAGCTATGTTACTGCGCTTAAGAAATTGTCAAGTTTAATAGTAGTAGTAGTAGTAGTAGTAGTAGTAGTAGTAGTAGTAGTAGTAGTAGTAGTAGTAGTAGTAGTAGTAGTAGTAGTAGTAGTAGTAGTAGTAGTAGTAGTAGTAGTAGTAGTAGTAGTAGTAGTAGTAGTAGTAGTAGTAGTAGTAGTAGTAGTAGTAACAATAATAATAATAATAATAATAATAATAATAATAATAATAATAATAATAATAATAATAATAATAATAATAATAATAATAATAATAATAAATGAAAAAGTGTTTCCAGCAGCTGATCAGTCATGCACACACGGTGAGGTCTAATTATGAGACCACTTTGCGAAAACACTCGTTCAACTGGAGCCGACGTCGCAGGGAAACAAAGAATTCTGCTAAAGAATCAACTGGTATTATAAAGGAAACAATGGCTAAACATTTAGAGTAACTCAACGCAAGTATGTAGCCAAATATAAATCCACATACTACTCTTACCTTGGAACATAATTATTAGTACCATTGAAAATGGTATACAAGTAATTTGGTCCTTATAAGGGCTTTTCAAGGACTAAGTTACAAGGACCAGGACAAGGACCGATCTGCAAGGACGAGGATAAGGACGAGCGCTGACTCCCCAAGGACGAGGACAAGGACAAGGACTTCAAATTGGTCCTTAAGAAGTCCTTAAGGACAAGGACCAGGACAAGGATTAACATCACTGCTTTTAACCAATATTTTCACACTGAGGTACTACTTATACGCAAAGTGAAATTGAGAAACTTAACTTTAAGAACTGTGGAATTGAACATCTTGACAACTATATATATCAACCGTGACCATTGTGTTTTGCCCCCTGGAAAAATGTATATAGGCGCCACTGGTGGTGGATGTCATGCGAAGCTCACGATGTTGCAACACCACAAGTTGCGGCTATAGGGTCATAGGGTCATGGGACAGGAGACGAGAGAGAGAAACTGGTCAACGTTTGATTTGATTCACACGAAAGTGAGAAACCGTATGCGTGTCAAGACTGTGCGAGATGTAGTGTTTGTGCAGGAAAAGCTGGTAAATATAAATTATATGGAGAAGCTAATAGCTATACAGTGGTCACATCGGTCAAATAGTGATAACGTCACTGAGCGAAAAATCAATGTTTTCTGGGCTACGGTTTAATTAAAACGTTTGATATTTTTTCGTATTTGTACAGTAGCATTGAAATTTTTAAAACTTTAAGTCAAGTTTTAATTTTTGTGTTGCCCAAAAACTACTGAAGCATCCTCTAGTTTTTTATTAAATTTTATTGAGGAAAATGCGTTTTTCGGTTTTTTAAATTTTAGTTTTAACGTTTTAAACATCTACAGCAGAACTTAGTTATCACGTATTTAGCGGGTCTGTACAATTGAACATGCTGTATCGGAGGTGCGTTATATCCAATATCATCCAATACGGTAGCGCATAACACGGGACCGTACATTGCGGTAAGTTATAACAGAGGATTTGTCATAAGTCATAACTGAATCCGTTATAACGAAGTTGTACTGTATGATGTAAGCAGCAAAATAAAAATAATTACATCTGTTGTCACGATGTTCTTGCTAATGTCACGAATCGATTCCCTGTTGGCAAGAGAAGTCAACGGCGGTTAAGAGGAGACAACGGAATTTACCGGAGTGCGAGTCCTCAGCGACAAACAAATGCTGAAAAGCCGCCGGCATTTATTGTAAAGTGAAGTCTGAATAAAACAGAAGCAAACGTAAAGAAAGCGTGCAGCACCAGAAGCGCTCCTCGAATAAGACCCAGCTTAAATAAAGATCTAGAATGATCGCGACAATTATTCTGTCACACTCACCCCCGTCCACTGAGTCCCGACATATGCACGCATACATTTTTTCATCACTCAGTCACACCTTTATAGTTCATCTCTTTTCTTCTCTCTCTATCTCACTCTCTCTCTCTCTCTCTTTCTCTCTCTGTCTCTCTCTCACGCACTCTTGGATCGCTTTGATTATCCTTTATGTTATGCTGATTGGCAGTGAAGTTGTTTTTTTATGCTGCGGCGATTAGATTAATGCAACGCCATTCGCAGCACGGAATTATTTAGCTTCACCAGAACCCGTCTGCGGTGTCTGAAAGTGAAGCCAGTTTTCCGCCATTTTGCATGACGCGTGTGTCATTTTACACACAACGTCCTTACTCTCTGTAGACGTCTAGACAATGGTTGCCATGAGAACTCGGAGTTAAAATGGTGGATAACTTGTTTCACCCTTTCGCCGTCTAAACCACCACAGGTAAGGGGCTGTCCATTAATTATGTCAACAATTTTTAGGTAATTTTTGACCCCTCCCCTTGTCAACAACTGTTAACTTTCAGTGACTCCCCTATAATTATGTCAAAAACTTTTGACCCCTCCTCCCCAGCTAAGATCAGCGACGGATCGCCCTAAATTTTTTAGAAGGTTATTATTTTGCGGCAATGACCATTTTTCTCTTTCTTTTGTTCATCAAACGCCATAATGTGGTGGTGATGACCTTGCTTTTCTGCTTGTCAGGCTTTTTTCCATTGTAATAAATAGTATTCCATGAAATTTTCCATTTTTTATCTTTTGTAAAAAATGAAATTGTTGACGTCAACTTCTCTTGAACTCCTTACCCTGTCAACAACTGTCAAACTTTTCAAATCCCTCCCCTATTTTGTTGATGTAATTAATGGACAGCCCCTAGGCCCTATAGAGTGGGTATTAATATCTATGATTCGAAGAACCTCGGATTTCGTTCGTTGTCTGCAGTGACTGCTTAGTTTTATCATTTAATTATTGTACATGTATGTCTGCTTAAAGCGGCTGTGCTTGTTCGATATTCTGGCACAGGAGTTAAAGACGTACCTCTGCCGGAAGTTTGCCTCTGCATTTGTCACAATCGTAATCGCCTTACTTTGTGCAATATGCCCTGAAGTTGAGTTCCGATGTCGACGATATGAATAGAGTTGATTCAGCATTGGTGTTCCATCAACTGTAATGATCTAAACAAATGAAGTCACTATCCAGCTGCGAAAGAGAACGAGAGAGAGAGAGAGAGAGAGAGAGAGAGAGAGAGAGAGAGAGAGAGAGAGAGAGAGAGAGAGAGAGAGAGAGAGAGAGAGAGAGAGAAAACACACGAGAGAGAGTGAGAGTGAAACAGAGAGACAGACAGACAGAAAAGACAGAGAGACAAAGAGAAGATGCAGTAGAGAGATAGAAAGAGAGAGACAGACAGACAGAGACAGAGACAGAGACAGAGACAGAGACAGAGAGAGGTCTATACTCTATGGCTTTACAGCCTATAGGACTACGGCTCTAAGGCAGCTAATTCAGTTTCCTGTTGGCTGCTAATGCGCTTCACAGTGAGAGCCAATGTTAATCGAGGCCAGCATGTATTCGCAAACGATGTTGTATCATACGCTTAGCTTATAAAAGGCATAGGCCGAAAATCTATCTTTTGTTTGCAACCATTTTAACGAGAGATATTTGTGTGTCTTTTCTTCAGGAAACAATCCTTTTCCTGCATAAAGTTCCTTCGACGGTCGCCAAGTGTTGTCCAAGTATTCCAAGGTCAGTCGCTGTCATATATATATATATATATATATATATATATATATATATATATATATATATATATATATATATATGCACTGTATATATATGTGTGCAAATAATAAATGAATAAATAAAATATATGTATATATATGCGTGTGTGTCTGTGTGTGTGATACAATTTTGTTTCTTATTTTGAATACATACTCTTTCCTATTCTCTTCCTTTTTCCAGTATTTATGAGTGCTTGTTGCCTCTTAATTGTTGATGCAAACCGCGAGGACAAGAGCAACATATTTGATTGCATGAGGTGAGTTCGATTAATATCACAGCAATAAACAAGGTAGTTTAGTATACAATGTGATGTGAAATTGTACCCTAGATACATTCAGGTATCCAGCTATTATCATCATCACCATCATCACCATTAACATCATAACATCATCATCATTATCATCATCATCATCAGCAGCAGCAGCATCATCACCGCCACCACCATAGCGGCCGTTGTTGTCGCAGTAGCGATAGCAATCGACTGAAGCTTTATACTCCGCTCTAAGTGCCATCTCAGTGCCTGTCTGTCTGTCTGTCTGTCTGTCTGTCTCTCTCTCTCTCTCTTCGGATCTTCCATTTCTAATTTCACGATAACCTCCTTAGGCTATTTGATGTTCAGGGTCTTCCGCCCTCTGCTTCTTCTGCCCCTCTCCTCCGCCTCTCACCCCTCCGCTCAGAGCTTTAACGAATAGACACATGGGCGTCCGGAGGGGGTGCAAGAGGGTGCAAGTGCACCCCCTGGAAAAATTGTGGAGTAATGAAAAAAATAAAATTACTTGTTTCTTTCATCACAAAACCTTGGTTTGCACCGCCTGGAAAATGTTTTCATTTCTGTCGTCACAAGACCTTGTTTTGCACTCCCTGGAAAAATTTATGCGGACGCCCATGAATAGACAGAATCATTTTAACGTTCATAGGACATGGGTACCGCAGTAGAGTAGACGATTACTGTACCTATTTGATGCTCTGCTAATTCTATCCGTTTAGAGAAAACGGAAATAGTTTAAATGATTTTATTGCTATTTTGCATTTTAACTACAGTGGAAGTTCGTTATGACGAATTCGGTTATTGCTGAGACTCGGTTATAACGACGCGGTCTGATTGGGATCAGAGAGCAGCAGCGACCCAGTGTTTTATCCAGACTCCAGGACTTTGGGGGAGGAAATTGATTTGGCTGGAAGGGAAGAGATACAGTTCATTGCAAAACTTTTTGTCAGTGCTGGGATTTTGTGGGGGGGGGGGTTGGAGAGGGAGAGGGGTGAGGTTCTTGATGCTCTTCTCTTTAAGAGGCCTGGATTAAACACTGCAGCGACTTTAAAACTTTACTTTTGGAAATAAACACACTGCACAGGCTAAAACACTGAACGCGTTTTAATTAAAATAACGTTTCTAAGATAAATGGGAAAATTTTTAGAAAACACCTGAGTCAGTCTGTCTTTTAACACCGAAGAGGCAGTAAGTGTTCAAACAATAGGCCGATTCAAAAGTTACCTGGGAAAACTAGGCTATTAAATGTAGAGAGTTATTACAGAGGTTTTCACACAGGCCAAGTAAGCCTCATAAACTACCTGTAATCACGTAGCTACTATTATTAATTTTTAATGATTATTTATCAGTGGCGGGTCCAAGAATTCTTGGTGGGGGAGGATGCAATGAATTTCTAGGAAGTTGGTGGGGGATGAAATGAAATATCCAAGAAAGGTTGACAAGCAAAAAAGGTCATTAGGAGTCGTTTTGTGGTTTGTTTGTTTTTTCTTTTGACTGGTAAATAATGATATGAAGCTTGTCGAAAAAGGCTGACAAACAAAAAAGGTCATCAGCTCTGTTTTGCACACAAGGCAACTCGAACCCGGTAAACCCTGAAAACGCTGACAAGCAAAAAAGCTCGTTGTAGGGGATGCATCCCCAGTCATCCCCAACGTGGAATCGCCCCTGATTATTATTATTATTATTATTATTATTATTATTATTATTATTATTATTAGTAGTAGTAGTAGTAGTAGTAGTAGTAGTAGTAGTAGTAGTAGTAGTAGTAGTAGTAGTAGTAGTAGTAGTAGTAGTAGTACAGTGTAGTAGTAGTAGTACAGTGTAGTAGTAGTAAGATGCGCGGTGGTGCCATTAGTTAAGCAGGCTCTAGCAATGCGATGATAGCAATGGCTTGAATGCCTATATATTGCAGCTGGTTCCATTGTTCTATTGCACTTTTGGCGTTGCGTAGAATTCTTACGCGAAACTTTAAAGCAGATTTCCAATTTCGCTGCTCGATCGATTTCATTATGGATGTTGCTCGTATGGTGCCGTGTCATAACGCAGCAAAAAACAGTCAGTTTTGATTTTTCGAATACTGATTTAGTGTGAGAATTAATGACGTGGCTAAGCACTTGCGAGTCAAGCGCTGACCTGGTCGGTCGAGGAGGAGAGCACTTGGAACGCGTGGAGACAGCCGGCGGGGGAGGGAGGGAGGGTCGGGCGGCGGGTGAGGGAATGCCGTGACCGCCGGAATTTGATTTATCTGGAAGTCAATCGAGGTTTCCTTCGACGGAACATTTGTCGTTTGTTTCTCTTCTCGCTTTCTCTGCTAATGCTTCAGATAGTCATCGCCTTGTTTCCTTGCATTTCCGACTTCCTCTCTGTCTCTGTCTCTCTCTGTCTCTGTCTCTGTCTCTCTCACTCTCTCTCTGTCTCTCTCTCTATCTCTGTCTCTGTCTGTCTGGCTCTCTGTCTCTGTATGTTTCTGCCTCTGTCTGTCTCTCTTTCTCTTTCTTTCTCTCTCTCTTTCTCTTTCTCTCTTTCTCTCTGTCTGTCTGTCTGTATCTCTGTCTCTGTCTCTGTTTCTCTCACACTATCACTCTCTCTTTCACTCTCTCACTCTCTGTCTCTCTGTCTCTCACTCTCTGTCTGTCTGTCTGTCTGTCTGTCTGTCTGTCTGTATGTATGTCTGTCCGGTCGTTGTTCGTTGCGCAATCGAGATCAGTAAATTTGCGGCGAGATTCGAGCCTCGTTCTGGTTTTCTGGTTTCGCTTTCCTCGTTATCTGTTCAGTAAAGTAGCATCGACACTGGCGTAAACTTGGATAAAAAAGCGGGTGCCCAACCCCCCTATACCTTTCACCTTTTCTACGGTAGCTGCTCGATAAACTGCGGGGGCTCGAGCCTAGAGGCCTGATAGAATTTCACGCCTATGAACATCGAACCACTGGGCCCAACACTTACTTTTATTTGTGTGTGTGTGTGTGGGGGGGGCTCTGCTCCACTTTCTTTGTTACTGTTCTGCAGTAGAGTAGCCAATATGGGGCATGAGGGGTGAGGGTCCTCTATTTGGGGTAGGACCAGTCGTGGTATTTTGCGCCGAACCGATGAGAAAAATTTTTTGGGAGAGGATTAGAGGTGATTGTAGAGATAAATGATTTATATAGAGCTTACTTAGTTGCATTGATAATTTTTACATCTCTAATGTAAGTTACAGTTTAAGTCTTTCACATTATTCACCAGACATGGCGGTCTAACTCCTCCAATGCATGTTTTGTTCAAAAATCTTCTGCCGATATTTTCAGATTTAAAACGAGTCACGTTTATAGGCTAGGCCGAGAAACCAAAGACCTGTTAAAATAAATCTCCAAAATTTTCATAAAGACCTAAATTTTCTTCAGCTAACCAATTGAACCGGTCTTGGAGGCATATTGCAACGTCTGATGTTGATCGTTTGTCAGAGGCTTCCGACATTTTGTTTTCTCAAAGATATACTTCAAGACATGGACCCATCTTTGGCTGTGGGTTGAGACGACAGATATTTGAGGATATTTGCTGATCCAGTGGCGTAGCCACGGAGGGGTTGGGGGTTAAACCCCCTTGTACGGCGGGAAAAAATTTTTTAATGTATTCCCATGCGATTTTTATTTTTTGAGGCGATTTTTGGCAATTTTTGGATTAAAACCCCCACCTTGGCGGCTATTGACGAAATTTTTTTTCAAACCCCCCTTCCGAAAATCCTGGCTACGCCACTGTGCTGATCGGATTTGCAGCTGTTACCTTCGAATTGTTGCGCGTGCTGTTAGGAAAGGTTTATTATAGGGAACTCGCCTTTTTGAAGATCACAGTTTTTAACATGTTATGTATACAATTTTTCTTCAAATCGACATTTCACTGAATTTTTTTGTTCAAGTCAACACGTATAATCGTAGACACGATTCATCATGCGAGACAACATTAGAAGGAAAAACATTCCGTAGGCAAGATTTAACAGCTAATGACATACGTATATACCTCCCGCGGCAAGATTCGCAGAACCTAATGGACCCCTCCTCGAAATGCATCTTAGCTTTCAGCACTTTGTAGCAAGCGTTGGCTTCAGAAAAAACTGCTCTGGACTATTCTACAAATGGCGAATAGTTGCCTATAGGTAGGTTATCGGGGGGTAATTTTTAACGAGAGTAATTTTCAGGCGACGAGAAACTATCCAGTCTCTTCGATATCGTCAAGACGTTCCTCCAATACGGTGGTATTCCGACATTTCGACAAGGACGACGGTGTCGTAAAAATACGGCGCACAAAAGATCTAATGTTTTATTTACATAGGCTTCACTTAGGAGCAGTTCTGTTGGCATTCTTCTCGGATTTTATTCCAATGAACTGAGATGCCATCTCGTGCGTTGAGTCTGGGGATTCATAAAGATATTCAATCGTTTGCGTGGGTCGGTTCAAAGGCGCTTTAGTACAGATGTTTTACACTCGTTTTTAAATATTTCCACGAGGAATAAGACAGCAAATGAGTGATATAGCCTACGTGCATTTGAGATTATCCATGGGTCCATTTTTTTTAGAACCCAATCCAACTCAACCCCTCAAATCTCCAACCCAACCCAACCCAACCCATGCCGGTAACAGGGTTATTTGACCCAACCAACCCAACTCAATCCACTGTAAAACATTACAATTTTTTACATTACAATTTCTTAACCATGACTTATTTTCTGACCCAAACAAACCCACCATTAATGGAAAAGTCTGATCCAACATAACTAATGGGTTAACCCAAACCATGGACATCTCTGACGTGCACGTGTGCGTATATATATATATATATAATTATACATGTATACAGTGTATATAATTATACTGATTTATGGAAAGTCTGAAGGTGGACTTGATTCGCAGCATGAGGTGAGAGAAAAACCCGGAAAATTTGAGACGGAACGGAGAGCAAATGGAAACAAATTCAAGAATATCAAAGATTCCGGATAGAATTAACGACAATACCAAGACAAAATAGCAGCTATGAAAACGTCAGCACTCGAGTATTAGTCTTACGGGAGCGTTGATAAGTCCACATTTGACGGAAGCTGTTTTATTATATTTAAGTTTTGAGTCGTTTATATTTATTTTCTAAATGATTGAAAAGTTTCTATTATGCTCGTTAGCATCGCAACGGGGGGAGGGCAAATGGGGCAACTGTCCCCCTCCCCAACCTGACCCCAGATCACCTATCAGATTCGCGAAAATCCAGTGAAAAAGTCTTTTTGTGGAGGGGTGTGTGAGGTTAGGGTAAGGAATCTGACACGACAGCCCCCTTTTTCCCCAACCCAAAATTCCTGGCGACGCCACTGATTATGCTAATGAGTCCAGTTTAATAGTAGCTGACAACTGCGAAAAAATTATGTAAAGTCGCCCAGACAGGTAATCAGACAGACAGGCAGACAGGCAATCAGACATGCAGACAAACTGACTCAATATACAGTAGACAGAAATGGTGGAAAGTCTAAGCATTAGAGTTGTCTGTAGCGTATGCTATACCCGAGCCGTGAGTAATTCTGCTCCTGGTCCTTCGTTCGTAACCCTATCATCTGCCTGGCTGCATCTGATGAAATCTGTTCGTCGCTCTGCCTCGGTTTCTGATGTCAACTTCCGAGGGGAGTTTGTCGACCGTTGACACCGCGGAGCCAGTCTTTGAAACATCTTCTCGTAAATTAGCGAATTCTGCTCTTTGCGACAACGCTGCGTCGTTCGGCTGCCATCCAATTGAAGCCTTTCTGAAACTATTCCTGCCAGAGGCGGCGATCATCCGTGGGGGTGTCGGGAAGGTCAGAACACCCCTCCCCAGTTTGAGCCAAGAGGTGTGTCTACCCGCACGTAAACAATGCATTATAAGCAACTATACGTTTTTAAGAATTTGCGGGAGTTATACACTCGGAACCTGTTTAAAATGAATGAGAGGGGAAGGGCAGGATGGGGGTCGCATCCCATGCCATGCGAGGTCTCGACGCCTCCAAGTTTACGTTCGAATATTGTCTCGGGTGACCCCTTTGGCTGGTCAGCATTGATCTCTGACCGTTTCAGCGTTTCCGTTTGTCTGTCTGTGCGTTCGTGTGCATGTCCATGTCTACCTTCTTCTCTCGAAATTCGCAACTTAGTAAAATGTAAAACAGAGCATCAGATTTAATTATATGATAACATCATCATCATCATCATCATCATCATCATCATCAGGTAATAGCATTTACTAGTAATGATCACAATGTGAGCATACTTAATTTTCAAATTATATTCGCAATTTCATTCAGCAGAATAACATATTATCAGTTTGGATCAGTGTCGTCGCCAAGGGGGTTTTGGGGTTAAGCCCTTCTTGGCTGCTCGTAGTGTAGGGAAGGGGGAGTTTGGGGGTTAAAACCTTCTCTTGGCGACCAAATTGTTTTATTGCGGTCACTCTTATAGTGTACGCATTCGTATACATATATGTATATTTTTTGGTTGTCAGAATTTCCCGAAGTTGGGAATCATGGGAACCATAAACCCCCCCTTGGAAAATCCTGGCTACGCCACTGGTTTGGACGAAAGCAGATTTAAAGTTTCTTCAATTTCCATCTGCAACCACTCGTTTGTTTCTCTGGTTGTTGAAAGCACCGACAATTTTTGCGTCCGCCGGCAATAGAGTAAAACTGCCGCGAACGGTTTTACTTTCACCGTCCACTGCTGCTGGTGCATGCATGGTGGTAGCAGGGAAAACGTTTTGGACTTCGAATCTTAGAGCCTCGAAGCGTAAAATTGCCGTGACTGGCCGAAGTATGCCCAGGAGTATACATGTACACATCAGTCAGTTTCTACTCCCCGGCCTGGACCACTTCGAAAGAAGTCACCGCACAGTGCGGGGAATGAGAATAGTATTGTAAGACTTGGGAGTAGAGAGGTGCATAGTAATGGATGGGCAGGCGAAGCGTAAAATTAAGAGCCAATAGAAAACAATGGAAGCAGCGAATATACTGTACAGTACGTCTAGAACATTCTTATACAACGAATAGCGTATGTATTTTTCATTGATATGACGCAGGCCTGAGGAGAGGGGGGGGGGGTGCAGCCGGTACATTGTACCGGGGCCCATGGAGTTTTCAGGGGCCCAGATCCGATGACGATAGTGTTTTGCTTTCAGGATGTTTCTAGAGAGTTGATAACGTTTTTTCCTTGTCAGGTTTTTCGGAGACTTGATAAATTTTTCTTTAGGGCCCGCAAATTTTTTGTTCCGGGCCCGGAATTTCTCTCGGCGGCCCTGATATGACGTCTGCTGCTAAGGCCGACTTGCTGCAAAATTTCATTTCAAACGACAATTAATTGTTCTACTGTACGAATCGCATTTATTAAAGGTTTAGTCGGGGTTATTTCTAGGACTATCAATTGGGGGAGGGGTGTCGGTATATTCTGGGGGTTGGTTCCTGCTGAAAAAGTCTGACAAGCAAAAAAGGTCATCCCTGGCTCAGATTGGGAGTGTTGGGGGTGTCGGTCTCAAATTGGTGGGGGGCGCGTATTGGAGCTGTTAGGGGGTGTAAAAATATCTCTGAGTTTAGTGACTAACGAGTTTGACAGCAAAGATTTATACAATTGGCGAATCGGAATAGTATGTTGCCTAAAAGTCACATTTAAACGGACTCGGATTATAGCACAGACAGAACATGCAGCTATTCAACAGATCAGGCATGGCGGACATGTGTCCATTTAAAAGACCCACCCCATCAATCATGATTCATACACAAATTGCAAAGAAAATGCGCTTGAGGCGCTTGGGGGCCATTCAGTGGCGTAGCCACGGGGGTTTTGCGGTTAAAACCCCCTTTGACGGCGAATTTTTTTATATTTCCATGCAATTTTTGTTTTTTGAGGCGATTTTTGGGGTGAAACCCCTCTTGGCGGTTATCGACGAACTTTTTTTCAAAATCCCCTTCCGGAAATCCTGGCTACGCCACTCACTGGGGCCATTGACGCTGAGGATTTTAAAAGAAACTTTCTAGAAATAGAACGACGCCTCCAGCTACAGTAAATGCTGTTGATGTTTACAGGTATTGTTGACTTGTTGATGTTCTATTTTTAGCGGCTCCTAATGACGTCAACGAACACAGACTGTGCTACGACGCAGCGCTACAGAGAGACGAATGGCCGTGGATTGGTAAGTAAGTAGGAGCGTCCAGTTGTGTAGCGTGGGGGAGGGGTCGAGGGGCGGCCGCCCCGAGCGCAAAATATTTGGGGGCGCAAAATTATCGGGAAGGCGCATAATTTTTGGGGTGCAAGATAAAGAATAAAAAGTAATTGAGATAATTATTGACGGCGTAAATAAAGAAATAAAGAACTAATAAAAATAAAGAAATTATATCATGCTAAAACGTAATACAAAAAAGTCACTGCACTAAATAGTTGACTTTTTGCTCGTCAGACTTTTTCAGAAGTTGAGGATGCATATAGGCCTATCAGTTTCGCTCCGGGGGCAACCAACCCACGCTACCCCACTGTGAACGCCAACTACTATTATACTATAAGCGCCTTAGAATAAGCATCTACTGCGGTATTACCTCAAAAAGCGCTAGATAAATTCTCGAGATCTTACTTACTTACCATATAGCATGCTTGCGCAGTTTTCTTCTTGTATTCGGAGTTCAGTTTTCATTTCAAATGAATCAACGATTGCATTAATTAATTAATTTATTGCTATTATTTATTAGTTCCTAAATCGACTAAATTCATGCGATCTAAACTCCGTTTTTCGTTTAAAACTGGTTTAACCATCCGTTATTTCAGTTTCTTTTGTCCTTCGATACAAACGCTCGACTGCGTCAATTCTTCATGTTTCTATTTATCTCTGAGAAGGACTTTAAGTCATTTTATAATTTTATAAATGGAAGCGTCGCAATAGATATCGAATTATTTAGTTGTTCCTGGCGTGGCTCCGTGAAGTCTGCATGTCGCAATTACTGAACTTGTACAACTGGCAGGCATTCCGATAGATGTGTAAAATGCTCGTAAGACTATTTTTGCGTCCAGTTGCACAATTTAGATTAAGTTTCACGATGACCTGTAAGCAGGGAGCGATTTGTAGGGGAAAGGGGGAATCTCCCCCCACTGCCCAACTGCATCCCCCTACTGCTACATCCCCCACCACTACATCCCCCACTGCTACATTTCCCAACAACTACATCCCCCCAAGCTCGACATATCCCCCCCTACTGCTCCAGGTCACAAATCGCACCCTGCCTGTAAGTGCTGTCACAAACATCACTGGTGATTACTCTGTAACGAACTTAATGGCATCAGTTATGCTTACAGTTGATTCGGGTTTGGCGGGGGCGTTGACTTAGCAGCGTACAAAGGTGGGGCGGTCAGTGGCGGCTCCACCGGGAGGACCAGGGGAGACCGTGTCCCCCTATTGAGTGCCTGCCCCCAGTGCCGCCCCCAGTTGGGACCCTATACTTAATGCTCCATACATTAAACAACAAATGGTTGACCCTTCATGTTTAGAAGTTGCCACCCCAACGGCCCCCTACTTGCCAAATCCTGGAGCCGCCACTGGGGGCGGTGGGGTTGTGGCCCCAAGCACCGACCAGGTGGGGCGCCAAAATTGACTCGGCGACTTTCTTTGCTAGTCAGACATTTATTTTATCGACTTGGCCCGGTTCCCCACCACCCTCTGCACGTCACTGCGTTAGCCCCTTTCCCCCGGCAAATCGAGCACTGCAGTAAGGTCAAAGATGTCAAAAGCGAAGGAGTCATCGATGTATATAGTATACGTATGTATATACACTGTAGTATACATAGTATCTCAAGTGGTCCTACTGATAGCAACTCCACTGAGAGAGAGTTTCTTGCTAACAGCGTGAATTCCACGATGGCAGTGATGATGATCACGCCTTTATAACTTTAATTAGCTCTGCATGCGTGACAGAGCGCTCGTGAATAAGCTGGTGCACTGCGCCAAGCCTCTGGTAGCGCTATAGAAATTCTCGTCTTACTTACTTACTTACTTACTTACTTACTTACTTACTTACTTACTTACTTACTTACTTAGAGCTTAGTTCTTTGGCGCCCCTTAGTGTCGCGCATTCCTAATCATCGACATCTCACTACTAACAATATTCGCAGCCTAAATATGGAGCGCCAATTAGCGAAAAATACATTCCTTTCGGCTTAACAGAGCGGCAGAATCAGGTATAAATCGACGCAATCGCACATATTCTTAGCAAAACAGAGGCGCAAATGTATCCGCCTATATTATGTGTTCAGCTGAAGACTGACACTTTGAACACATGCTATGACATTGTGACATTGTTCATTTCTGCCTTAAGACATTATTTGAAAACTGCGGCTGTTTCTCTGTCTGTACAGTGAGACATTTGCCACTGACACCATGGTCATTGCTGCCAAAAGTATACCACATAAATGCTCAAATTTAATACACCGTGTTCCGTTTTCTTAAGATAGAGTTGCTACAAATAATATACACGTTGTCAGCATTCTCTACAAAACAATAATGTGTCGGAAATTCAAATTCCGTCAGCTGCATCGCTGCCGATCCTTCTTGGTCAAAATTTGACAAAGTAATCGCCAACATAAAATGGTATGGTTTTATGGCTCACATTATAAATATATATATATATATAGGGTGGTTCAAAAAAACCCGGACTAGTCACATTAGGTTTGGCATTTAATATAGTCCGATTTTTTGCGCCATCCTATATATATATATATATATATATATATATATATATATATATATATATATATATATATATTGCATACGTTGTATATATATTTTATATATGTGTCGTCGATTGTCTACATATAATGATGTAGTTTTTGTCATCGTCTATGGTCTAAACGCTGTGCCTTTGATCGTTTTCGTCTCGACATTCTCGCTGTGTCTCTTGTGCTTGGTCGAAGGCAATTCATCATTCGCCAGAGGATAGCGGAGGTCACCGGGTCAACTCCAATCCTGCATGACGGATAAGAGATAGAGTTCATTCAGCGCCGTCTTCAAAGTGAACCGTATTTCCACATTGGCACTCTGCGCCGAATGACGTCTGGAATTGAGAGAGAGAGAGAGAGAGAGAGAGAGAGAGAGAGAGAGAGAGAGAGAGAGAGAGAGAGAGAGAGGAGCACAACTAGACGGGCAGTCACAGAGACAGTGAGAAAGGCGGTCAGAAGATAGGCGGACAACCAGACAGGCAGTCATAGAGAAGGTGAGAAAGGCAGACAGACTGACAGACAGTCATGGAGACGGCGCGAAAGGCAGAAATCCAGATAGACATTCATAGGGACAGTAGAGGAAAGCAGACAGTCACAGATACAGTGACTCGGTGAGACATGCAGACAATCAGAGAGAAAGGTAGACAAACTAGGCAGACAGTCATAGAGACAGTGAGAAAAGCAGACAGCCAGACAGACAGTCAGGCGGAAAGAAAGAGAGTCCGACAGAATGAGGAGAAGGTCGTTGGAGTGCGGATACTAATGATGAGTAAGACAACACGACGTGCGAAAGTGGCATGAACGCCTCTCGTGTCATAGATATCGTATCATGGATATCGTATCATGGATATTGTATCATAGATATCGTATCATAGATATCGTATCATAGATAAGATATCGTATCATGGATATCGTATCATGGATATTGTATCATGGATATTGTATCATAGATATCGTATCATAGATATCGTATCATAGATATTGTATCATAGATATCGTCTCATAGATATCGTCTCATAGATAAGATACCGTATCATGGATATCGTATCATAGATATCTAATCGAATGGTTGGAACGAGTACCGAATGTTTTCTCGAAGCGATCGCTTCAGCCTAGAAAATTTGAAACCGTGCCTTCTCATACGTGCACCTGAACTTTGGAACTCAATCCCAGCTTCCCTCCGCAGACTTGGACACTTTCAAGCAATAAAATCTGAATCCTCATTTTCTATAATTCCTGCATCATCTCCTCAAGTCTTCAGGTCTAAACTTATAACCTTCCTTTTTCTGAAATCATTTCCTCCATAGCTGTGACAACCTAGCCTCACTGCCCTTCGGATGGATGTTGACTATTGCCTGGCTGATCATATACTTTTCCCGTAGCTATTTTAAGAAAGGCTGAGCGCCTACGAATAAGCAGCTACTGTTGTGCTGCCTCAAAAGCGCTATATAAATCCATGATATTTTACTTACTTGCTGCTTCTACTGAAGCCGTGCGTATACAGCAATGGGCGACTACAATGCTACTTCGAAACGACCATTGCTAAAACGACGCTATGGAAGGTTTTTTAGTTTGTCAGTCAGCAAGCCACCATCAGGACCCACATTTTACACCTGCTTTATTTGTTTCGACTTTTAGGAAGCTTACATTTTGGAGATTGCTTGCAATAAGGCAAAAATTCTAAACGTGTATCTCCAAAAGCCCGTAGAAAATATGGCTTTGGGAGACAGTTTAAAATCAAATCATAGGTCAGGGGTCAACTTGATTGTGTACCCATCCTCTTTGGGATTAGCAAATCTCAGCCAGTTTAGTAGAAGAACTGCGACATTCCATGAGAAAATTAACACTTTCTATAATATACAGGGTGCAGTAGCGTCATTTCACACTTTTCTTGGCGGGGCGAGTTAATTTTTCGGCCCATTTTTGGCAATTTTTGGGCCAATTTTGGCAAATTTGTAAATTTTTGACATTTTGGGCAAATTTTGGTGAAATTTTTGGCGATTTTTTGCACATTTCACATTTGTTTATTTATTTAAAAGGAAATTAAAACCGGGCTAGGCGTGGAACATGCTCACCAAAAAAAGTATTGGATACTACGTGGAAACGGTTTTATTGGCCCACACTGTATATACATAACAGGCAATTCTACCCGCCTGGCCATCAATATTCAGATGGTCATCGTTGTTATCCTTGAAGTTATCACCAGACTATATTATCGTACACTTGTATACCGAGTTCTTTATGTCGGGCTGTTGTTCGCATTCTCTTGCTTCGTATCGATTTTCGAGGGACCGGATCTTGCATCGCGGCGTTATAATGATTGACCGGAGACTAGAGAACGGTCTGACGATTCAAGGCGGCCGCTAGATGGCCGAAAGATATCGTCCGCCGCCCCCCCCTTAGATAAGATAAAGGTCGCTCCATCGTCGGCTCGTAGCCTCCCAGGTGAAATCAAATGGCGCGGCGCCTTCAGATTTTCACGGCATCGGCCGCGACTATAAGGGGTGGTTGCCAGCCTTTCGTTTGCCATATTTCCTGTGAGCATCCGATGTTCTTACTCATTCACAACTGATATTTTCCTTTGCGTGCAAATTAAAAGGATTTTTCTTATTTCATTTCATGTAAAACACGCGACAGTTCTACTGGCCGTTAATAGACAGTCAAAAGTCTCACTCTCTTTAGTTATTTTTTGACCAATTGCGCATTAAGACAAATATACCGACAATTAAATGTAGACAAAATATATATCTACAATTAGAACTCAGTGGCGGCTCTAGGATTTGGCAAGTGGGGGGCCGTTTGGGTGGCAACTTCTAATCATGGGGGGCCAACCATTTGTTGTTTAATGTATGTAGCATTAAGTATAGGGTCCCAACTCCCAAGTGGGGGGGCCACTGAGGGGGCCAGGCACTCAATAGGGGGCACGGCCCCTCTGGCTCCCCGGTGGAGCCGCCACTGTTAGAACTGTGAGAAAGCACCACTAGGCTATTGCAACCCAGAGGCGCAGCGTGGGGGTAGGAGCGGTCGCCCCGGGCGCAAAATTTTAGGCATCGCGAAACTCAAAGCGAAAAATATTTTAAAACGAAGAATAATAAATAATAAAACAGGGTGACAAGTGTGTCATTCCCAAAGAAGAACTGCAAGAACTTTTTCGGAATCTATTATTGCTATTGTGGGAATGTGCAAATACGAGACGATGAACTTTTTTGGTTTTCAAGAGATTTTGGGGAAAAGTTGGGGGGCAATCCTCTCTTGCCCCACGCTACGCCACTGCTGCGAGCGCCTAGTTTTGAACACCGGATCTCACGACTGGTTGAATAGGACACGTCTTTGTACGAAACCATCTACCCCATGCATCTGACTCTCTTCTGATCGACCTAAGCGACTAACGATCGTCAAGAGAGAAGAAATTATCCTGCGTTTCCTTTCGCCCCACTTAGCACCCACGACGCCGCCATCTCCGTTGGCGCTTCGGTTGTGTCGCCAACCCGGCAGTAGTGCAGTTCAAGCGAAAGATCTTTAATAACGGATGACTGGTCCTTTATTGGTCGATGGGGGGAGGGGGGAAATCTTTGTCGTACCCAGTTAGTCGCGGCGGAGTCTCTTTCTTCGGCCGATGCGTGTCAATGAGGCACCTCGCCTTCCAGCCGTACGCAACCGAGCTGGTTTCCCTGCTACGTGACGGATTTGGGTCTCCTCTTTGACACGCACACCTGTGCCATTCAATTGCAGAACGCCGGTGTTCTGTAATAGGCCGAGAGGCGTTGTGTTCGAGCGATGGTAGTTATCTGAAATTCGTCGGCTTTTGAGTCTAAACCGTTTCAATTTGCTCCGGCAACAGCACGCAACTACCCAATTAATCAAGTCTTATCTGCAGCGATGTGATAAAATTGGCAAAACGGCAAACACTGGAAATTCTATTTTAAGTCTCTTTAATACAATGGCGACGCTGCAATAGAAGCGTGTTCGGGATATTTTCTGGTCTACAATCCTCATCAGAGCTGTTAATGAGTCACTCAAAACGATCCCTGACACATGTGACCCACTTTACCTTCTACCCATGACCCAAGCGACCCACTTAACCTTTGACCCATGATACGTGTGACCTTTGGGTCATTTACAATAATTATTAAATTTCTACAATATTTATCTCTCAACACTCTTAATTAAGCAGTGTCAAAACCGATGTTGAGTACGTATTGATCAGACACAAGAGAACACAAATACCATATAAATACCATACAATAGAATAGCCCAAAACAAACCAATCTAGAGTCACGTTAATAGTTTTATTACCATAGAGTAGATGCAAAAACAATTATAATGTCAATGAACGTGAACTAAATAGTCCATACCTGCATGACTGAACCCGCATTCTTACAATTTTGATAGTAGTAGTAGTAGTAGTAGTAGTAGTAGTAGTAGTAGTAGTAGTAGTAGTAGTAGTAGTAGTAGTAGTAGAAGTATATTGATTAATGATAAATTGCTAATGGATGTTCATCGCGTCATTCTTTAGGTTCTTTTGACGCCATTTCTACCATTTCTATATCTAGGCATAAGACTTATTGCTTAAAGTTCATTGTAAAATCTAATTCTTAATCTTACACCTTTTTCTATTCCCGTTTGAAGACTATCTTCTCTGTGTATTTCTAGAGTCAAACACAGATTACGAATGCATTGGTTGTATGTCTCCGAACGTAATTATGGGTCGTCCATAAATTACGTCTCGTGGTTAGGAGAGAGTCCGGCCATTTGTGACGAAGTGTGACGACGGGGGAGGTTCCGAAAATGTGACGTCACGCAAAAAATTTAGGCCATGACCTTTAAAATTCAGGTCATGACCTTTGACCTATTTTTTGCTTGTCAGGGATTTTGGAGAGGAAAAAATACATTTATGACCTTTTTTGCTTGTCAGGGTTTTTCGAGAGGAAAAAATACAAGGATGGCCGTTTATTGCTTGTCAAGACTTTTCGGAAGACGAAAATGGGGAGGAGGCGGCCCGTTGTGACGTCATATTTTAGGGGGTCCGACGTTTTGTGACGTCGCGTTACGTAGGGGGTCAAAGAAGTGCCAAATTCTCGTGACGTAATTTATGGACGACCCCTTAGGCAAATACTGACGCTTTGTTTTCGACTTCGCCGTTTTACAGATTCGAAGAATCCGGATTTTCACTTCTGTTCTCTATCCGGAGGTTTTGATTTCCATGGATACATCGACCAGAGCAGACAGGTATGCGATGGTCATTCCTATTCACTCAGTAGGCTACCCGGGTAAACGTTCCGCTGGCAATTTTGATCTCCTTGACGACAGTTGATTTGATCTTAAGTGAGGCAATTTATTAGATACCAATACAAGTAATGCAATGAGCGTGTTAGATGCTCATCAAAAGTAGAATTTTGTTAAAAAATGTTGCTCAGAGAAACATGTGTTGCGTTCTAATTGAGTTCATATCAATTCACATAATATTGGACATTGTCAAAAGTTCGGAAAAAATATATTGTGAATTTACTATTTTTAAAGAAGTTACTGCACAATAGTGGGCGTTGTTACGTTTGATTAACAAACAAATGTAATTATTAATTCACGCGCGCGCGCACACACACACACACACACAAACACACATATACAATAATAATAGTAATAATAGTAATAGCAGTAGTAGTAGTAGTAGTAGTAGTAGTAGTAGTAGTAGTAGTAGTAGTAGTTGTTGTTGTTGTTGTTGTTGTTTATTGATAAATGGCTAATAAAATTTCATCGCGATCGCGTCATTCGTTATATACTGTATATATATATATATATATATATATATATATGTTTTAGAAAATGTGTGCTAGCGAATGGCGGTCGCCGAGACTGGAAAGTGAATGTCTGAGAGGTGACGGGGTCACTTTCTTCTTTCCGTCAAATGAATGCAACCCTTTCGACAACAAGACAACAGGTTAAACCTAAACCTTGTCATGAGATGCACTCCTGGTTCAGGACTGTACTGATTTACTCGCTTACTTTATTATGTGGATTTGTAGTCTTTCGTTGTTATCTTCCTCTTCCGGTTTCATGTTGAGCTTAATGGACGTTCTGAGATTATATTTTATTCTAAATCAACGAAAATCTTGTTTTTTAAAATACAACATCGCGCTGCGAGTCCTCGAGACTACATCCACACGAACGAACATCGGTCGCTTTTTACCAGTGCTTTAATTAAGTAAGTGGGTTAGTAGATCCTCTGGATGAAACCGGCGCTACTCAAATCTGCTACTGCTGCCACTGCAGTGCTTCTGCCTCTGAGTGCAAAGCGACCTCCACTTAAACGCTGTCGCGGCGAGAGCAATCGGGAGAGTTTCAGAGTTAATTGCCAACCGGCAAAGTGTTTCAGGGAGTCCCCGGTGCGTTCAACTGGGTTCGTTCTCTTGACTATATATATTTGAAACCGTTACGATTTGAACCGTCTGGAGCAGTGGTTCCTAAGGGGCCGTCCATAAATGACGTCACGCGATCTTGGCAATTTTTTGACCCCTCCCCTTCGTCACAAGTCGTCACAAAAGTCAGACCCCCGAAAAAACGACGTCACAACGCGTTAACCCCCCCCCCCATATTTTTAATGTCAAAATTAATGTTTCAATTGACTTATTTCTTGAATGAAGCGGGTATTGCAATGAATTCGTTTAAAAATACTCTTATAATTATTATAATTGAAGTGGAATTCTTTCAAATTCTTTTTTAAAAATGAATTATAAGTGTAAAATACGTTCAACTTTGCGGTAACATAACATTGCGGTATTAATAACAATATTTAGTATTATGTGACGTCACATTTCTGGAAGCCCACCCCTCCCCCGTCGTCACACATCGTTACAAATGTTTGAACCCCTCCCCTAAGTGCGTGACGTCATTTAAGGACGGTCCCTAAGCTTTCAAGTAGAAGGCCATTTCTACTATTTTCAGTACTTAAGCGGGCCACAGTTATATACATTTTTAAAATTTAGACTATATTAGACCCCTATATAGACGATTCTGATCCGTGTTTTTATGATGAAAGCTCGATTCGATACACTGGGATTCTAAATGTTTGTAAAATTATCAAGACTCTAGAATACTGTAGTTTGCACGTTATTGCAACTTTCGTTTAATTATTACATTTTTTTATTTATTTATTTGAGCGTCAATACATTTTGAAATGATTAAAGTACATTACAATATCAAATAATTGAGGCCTAGCGGGTAGAAATGTGCGGATACAGCAAAGTGCCTACCCTACCCGTACCCGTGCAAAAATTTCCTACCGCGTACCCGTAGCGCTATACCCGTTTGTCCGATCCGTACCCGCGGGTAACATTAATGTATTAATGAAAGCAAAGCATATGTTTTAAACATGCCATACAGTATGTTGACAAGAATTTTTCAAGATGCACATTTTTAGATTAGGACAGATCTAGGACTTAGGAATAGGGTAATCTACTTGGCAACTAGTAGGCCCGGGTTCTTTCTGGGGTTCTGGACTACTGATTGGTGACATTGTGTAATACAGCTAGTCAGCTATCCTACGCCTACATGAATGTCGGTCATTGTGGGACATGGACTAGAAGACTCGATGGGCCTGTTTAAAATATTTAGTAGATATAGTTTAGCTTTGAGAAGGCATAGGAGCTGAAGTTAAACAACAAAACGATTTACCAAAGGAACATTATCACTGCAGGACGCCATTACAATGATTTTACGTTTGATTATGTTTGCTACTTTACTGATGACGTCAGATGATGTCATTGTATTTCCTTTATGTTTTCAGTAAGTAAAATGCATGCAGTGGCTTATATAACTGTCTGACAAACAGAACGCAATATACAAGTTACACTAATACACTTTACTCAATATTTTTGCTATTACTGCATTGCTAATTTGCTATAGTAGTGAGAAATGAAAATATCATGTTTTATGGCTAAAAACGAGTGTACCCGTAAAATGTGTACCCTACCCTACCGGTACCCGCGGGTACGGGTAGGGTATACCCGCGGGTACGAGTATACCCGCACATCTCTACAGTAGTGGGCCACTTTTTGAGAGCTGACGGGCCACACACCCGTGGTTTGGGATCCTCTGTCCTAGTGTGTGTATGTGTGTGCGTGAGTGTGTGTGTGTGTTTGTGCGTTTGCTTTGTGTGTGTGTGTGTGTGTGTGTGTGTGTGTGTGTGTGTGTGTGTGTGTGTGTGTGTGTGTGTGTGTCCTTTCTCAACGATGGCTTGCCACCGACTATGGCGGAGTTTCTGTCCTAGAGCGACCCTCCTAGAGACACGTTTCACTTCACGTTATTTATCCAAAGTCTTCTATTTCCGACGGACAAAAGCGTCGTCACATCGAGAGTCGAATTCGGACGAGTCCACTAGGGGAGTTAACGGGGCGTCACAACCATTAGACGCTTCAAAGGACTTGGGGGGGGGGCGGAACGGACCGAAGCGACTGAAATAATTCTGCGGAACAAAAGCATTAAACAGCAGTTCGCTCGTCGCCCACTTATGGCCCGAAGCTGAGCATTAAACTATTGAAGAACGTGGCCCTTGCGTTGCAAAGATCCGGCGTGAAATAAATAACTGACGATTATTATTATTATTATTATTATTATTATTATTATTATTATTATTATTATTATTATTAATTTAATTTATTTATTATTATTATTCACCGCTCCCCCAAACTGTACGTGTGCGTGTGTTTGTGTTTGTGTCTGTACGTATGTTCTATACCTAGAGTCTGTGGCTAGGCACCTCTGTGTGTGTGTGTGTGTGTGTGCGCGTGTGCTAGGTTATCGCATGTGGTTTATCTCAGGATTTTCCGAAGGGGGTTACGAATGTTACGAATGCGACCATTTCCCAACTTCGAAATATCCTGACAAGCAAAAAAGGAGGTCACTTATTATATTGCTTGATTGAGTTAGTTATATAGGCCTAGCTATATGATATTGCTATTTTCGTTGCTTTTTCCTTTTTGCTACCCTAAACCCGATTTTGGCAGCCCTCCAAGGGGGGGGGGGTTAACCCCCCTTGACTACGCCACCGTATCTGATCTATGTAATATTATATATTATTGATGATGATATTGTTTTTGAACGTGCAGAGCACAGGTTGCACTGCTGGAGTCAGTGGACAGAGGAGAACTACCTGTACTTTCTCTTGTCCGATGTACAGAGAATTCCACGATACACGTTGGTACGGGTTCTCATCTTTAAAAATCAATACCAAGATAATAATAGATATGTCAACAAAATGAAATGATCAATATAGCATTGCTTCGTGACCAATGCCACGATGTCACTTATTATTGTCACGTATTGCTGGATCATGCACTGTAGGTCGTTAGAAGTTGATAGGAAGTACAGTAGATATATCGTTATTGGTAACAGAAAACTATCGCCTATAAGATAAACTTGGTCTTTATTATTATTTCCAAAGTTCATCAAGTATAAGTTCAGCACAATTATAAATTCAATACAGTTATAAGTTCAGCATAATATAGGTGATATTCACATTTGCAAAATGTAACATTAACATTTGCAATAGTGACAGAAATCATATATATCAAATAAAAGCATTTCAGCATAAATTTAACTATAATTATAAAGTCATTCTATATGACAATATTCAATACATGTTATTTACTTCGCCGGTATTAGCCTCATCTATCCATGATTTGCGCGAAATATAGCATTAATATTTGAGGTACTAATAATAGAATACAGTTGAGTGAGATTTTCAATTCGCGCAATGTTTGTTGTAAATTCTGGACTAGATAAATTAGTGATTCAAAATAACATTTTACCTCTACCAAATACTGCAGTTGTTAAACGAGAACATAATTATAATAGACTATTATAGCCTATTGGCATGATTACCAGACATACAATGTATAACTAACTATTTGCATCGTTGAATTCAAATGAATATACATAATAGGCACTGGATTGCGTTTTCTATATATCGTCTTCAGTTTAATTTTCCGAACTATTCATTTTTATTGTACTTGGCAAAAGTAAAAAGGTAATTCCAGTTTACGATTGACCGGAAAGAACCATGCAGTCTTTCGTTGCATACACTGTACATGTGCTTGAAACGCATCGATGCACGTGGCCATAACTGCGAATGCTTCGGAGGAAAATGCGCGAACATTAAAGTTATTTATATATATAAAGCCATATATATATACATATATATATACACACACATAAATATATGAAGCCATCATTAAAACAAACTCTTGAGTTCAGTTTCCCATCTGACGCTTGGTTTATTGCTGTCTAATAATTATTCCACTGGAGAATCGTCCTAGATATGCTGACGTTCACCGATAAACACTTTTCCTCGCCGTTTTCAAGGCATGCACAAATGAATGCAGATTATGTAGCAGGAACAGGGTTTAATCTAGGCCGTTTCCGGGGAAGAATTTCCCTTTCCCGCCCCCGGGAAATTTCAAATTCCCCCGAAAATTTTGGCATACTACAACTAACAGCAGCCCCCTAGCTGACTTCCCTCCGGCCTTGTCAGTTTCCCTCCCCCGGGGAGTCCAGAGTCTAGATTAAACACTGAGTAGGAGGAGTCTCGGTGATAAATCGTTTTTTTTGTTAAATCAATTGAAACTAATTTTTCTTAATAGTCATACAATTGGTAATTTAACAAAGCTATCAAGCTTGAAATGCCACAGTTTCAAGCGTATATATATATATATATATATATATATATATATATATATAGAGAGAGAGAGAGAGAGAGAGAGAGAGAGAGAGAGAGAGAGAGAGAGAGAGAGAGAGAGAGTTATAAACCGTACGAGAAGCAGTAGCTTACAGAGGGGGGCCGGTGGGGTGGTGGCCCCAGGTGCCGACCAGAAGGGGGCACCAAAATTGTCTAGGCGACCTTTTTATCGACTTGGCCCCGGGCGCCCCCGACTGTCTGCACGCCACTGAAGAGAAGTCAATGGAGACATGTCTCTGACCGTCCTACAGACCAAACCGCCGCACGGTTTGATGTTCCGAAGTCCTAGTTTACTGCGCTATATAAGTCGGCTTGTTTAATAATAATAATAATAATAATAATAATAATAATAATAATAATAATAATAATAATAATAATAATAATAATAATAATAATAATAGTTTATTGTTGATCTTCCGCTGTTTAGGTTAAATTTTAATCTGGCATCGAGTCAAATATTTCAGTCTATTTTTTAAACAAGTTTAAGGGTGATTAGAAAGGAGGTGGTTCAAACTAATTCGCCTGCATAGCTTGCTAGCTTCCGTCAAATCGACAAAAGATAATTTCAAAAGCCGTGAATGCCTGAAATTTTCACGCGTGCAAATATATACCCGACCCCCCTACCGTTGCTAACACTTCAAATGCGTTTTTCTTTCTTTGATTTATCTAGCGCCTGGCGAGCGCCGCACAGAACCAAAATGGCGGCCAGTTCCTCGGATTCTTCTACTTCAGCGGCGTCGCTCCGCTGAGCAGCCAGGGTTCTCCGCCTGGAAAAGTGATGTACGTGGAAATGCACATGCAGAGAAGCGGTAAGAGACGCTGCCACCTGCGGCCGGCGAATTCCACAGTGTCCGGCTATTTGGTTTAGCGCAATGTACACACTCGTAAACCGAAATGATTATCGAGAAGGCGATTTGTGCTTCGTTTAGAAGACCCTGATTTATACCGAATGCATTTACCGACACGTCGTTCACACAAATCATACGGGAAGTGAAAGTAACCACAGCATCAGTAGCAGTGGCGTAGGCAGGATTTTCGGAAAGAGAGGGGGATTTTTTGGTTTTGACCGTGACCAACTTCGGAAAATCTTGGCAAGCAAAAAAATCATCTCCTATATGTTTTTCCTGACAAGCAAAAAAGGTCATCACCTCTTACACCGTTACATTCTATAGCCAAGGCGGGGGTGACCCCAAAATCGCGTCCCAAAATTAAAAATGCATATAAACTCTTTAAAAATATTTTGTTTTCGGCAGCCAAGGGGGGTTTAACCCCCAAACCCCCTTTAGCTTCGCCACTGATCAGGAGCGCGTTGTTTTTCTCATCCGGTTGCTTTAGGGAGTAGGGAGCACTGGTAAGATAAAAGAAAATGTCGGCCGTTGGCTCTCATGCATAAGTTGACGAGAATGAATTAGGCTGCAAAATCTCTGATACATACACGTCTTTAAATAAACGTATTAAATAAAATGAAAATTTCGCACAGACGACAATGTTCTTAGGCACAGCGTGTGGTCAAATTGGCATTTTGCGGTATCAGTATAAAGCCGGTATTTAAAAAAAAATAAGGCTCTAAACTTGGAGATAAACGGTATCGCTGAAAACATTACGTTGCGTTGTCGCGCGAAGGACTCTCTTGCATTTATTCCACTAACACTAATCTTGTCTGGCTTTGCACATGACTGCAGCTACAATCGATGCTGTGGCTCGATGCCGGTTGGCATGGCTACGAACTCTGACCTTTCCGTGTTCGATTCCGTTCGAACGGTCGCAAATTTGCCCAAACGAATAATCGTCATCGAAGGAATCGTTACCGGACTCTGCATTGAATAAATGGCTCTCTTCAGAGTAACATTGTCGCCATTAACCCCTTAACTGGGGATCCCGTATATATATCTGTCCATTTTACATTGAGTTACAGTTAAATACACGGTTAAGGGGTTAACAAGTGTCCGAAGGAAACAAGCACTGGGGTGCCAGCTTTTAGGCTTCAGATTTTTCGGTTATTATTTCGATTAATTATTTTTTAAAAATCCGAATTTATCTTACCGGTGGCGTCACCAGGGTTCTGGAATAGTGGAGACGCATCGCCATTTTCGAATAAAAGTCTACGAGCAAAAATCGTCAAGGAGTTCTTGGCGCATTCACGTCCATATCTCAATCAATCAATCAATCGATCGATCGATCAATCAATAAACTTCTATGGCGCCACTATCATAATGCTCGAGGTATCAGCCGATGGCGCACAAAATAAAAAAAATGAATTAGAGCCAGGTCAATCCGGGAAGATCAGTCAGAAACGGCGGGGGAGCAATCGAAGGGGGATAAGCCAAGTCAAACAGGCATGTTTTAAGACCGGCTGTGAAAGATGATAAATTGTTAGTTATATGAAATGATATTTGTAGTGAATTCCAGAGCCTAGAAACAACTAATGCCAATGACTGTGCGAGGATAAGGAACAGCAAATGAAAGTCCTCTACCAAAAGAGCCGTTTCGGTAGAGTGATATTTCCGATAGGCAGACTGGAGAGGGAGGTATTGTGGGCTAGAAAACAAATGACCATGTATTTGTTTAGCAGCTATATTCCTTCAAGAATTTTCTATAAACAATTAAGTAATTATATATATATATATATATATATATATATATATATATATATACTCGTAGACTTTTACGAGATACAGGCCAAGAGTTGACAAGTCGTCATGCAGGAGAGATGGAAACACCCTTCGAGCAATGAGAAATTTATAAGATGTGTTATTATTAGGTCCAAAACATCAAAACAGTCTTTGAGAAATCGAGTTTGTACGACATGACGGGCAGTCAGGGTACATTTCATATCAGATTAAAAAAGACATGCAACTCCTCCATGCACCGAATCCAGTTTGGCGGGGTTCGTATAGCATTTGAAAACCAGGTGTTATAATGTCAGCAAGAAAAGAACAAGTATCTAATGGCTATAAAATCAGGTTTCTTCTCATATCGAATGACAGACATGGAAAGATTCGGGCACCGTTTCATTCGTAATGAAATTTCGAACCGAAGATATTTCCGGGTTGATGTAAAGATTTAGCGGCGTTGTTGTATAGCCTATATAGGGGTATCCAGTGTTTACCAACAAGGTCCGGTTGCTCCGCCCACTGGTGGGCAGAAACCATAGAAACTATTGTTGTCTATTAATAGACGCCAATGGCAGAAGCAGATTTCTTGCTGGTGGGCATAGCTCAGTGACCATAGAGATTGTTCTGGATACTCCTATACACGATTATCCTTAGCGTTTCATGTACCTGGCTACGCAACGCAACGCTTCGTTAATTAACAGCGCAGGCTGCAGTATTAATATTCATGACGAGATTTCAGCTATCTATCGGCTACGCACGCTTGAAAGGATGAGCAGTTCGACGAACGTCAAGAAGAGAGTCTCGTTCGCTTAGAATCGTTGATCTGTGCAGAGTACTTGCTGTCTGTCTCACGGCGACGATTCTTGGAATCGCAAATACGTCGGATGGCGCCCATAAGAGAGAGCCGCTGCTGCACGGGAGAAAACACAGAGAAAAGAGCGCTCCGAATTACAGGAAGTGGATCCCTTGGGGGCGGGGTGGTGGGTGGGTGGGTGGGTGGGTGGGGTGGGATGGGGGGCATCCTCGAGATCGACTGTGGCGTCGACGGTGAACGACGAATGAACTGTACGCGCCAGTGAGGTCTGGTAATTGCGACGACTCTGCGAGGACGACGAAACGGAGCGAGAGAATTCATCAAAGCGTTCTGCAGAGGATTCCATCGCATTGGAAATGACCAATGATCGTATTATGAATAGATTCTCTCTCTCTCTCTCTCTCTCTCTCTCTCTCTCTCTCTCTCTCTCTCTCTCTCTCTCTCTCTATCTATCTATCTATCTATCTATCTATCTATCTATCTATCTATCTATCTATCTATCTATCTATCTATCTATCTATCTATCTATCTATCTATCTATCTATCTATCTATCTATCTATCTATCTATCTATCTATCTATCTATCTATCTATCTATCTATCTATCTATCTATCTATCTATCTATCTATCTATCTATCTCTATCTATCTATCTCTATCTATCTATCTATCTATCTATCTCTCTTCTGTGCATCTCTGTCTCTCTCTGTATCTGGCTCTCTGTCTGTCTCTCTGTATCTCCCTCTCTATCTGCCTCCATGTCCGTCTGTCTCTTTTACTCTGGCTCTGTCGCTGTCTCTCTGTGTCTCTGTCTGTCTCTGTCTCTCTATCTGTCTCTGTCTCTCTCTATCCTTGTCTCTATGTCTGTCTGTCTGTCTGTCTGTCTGTCTGTCTGTCTGTCTGTCTGTCTGTCTGTCTCTCTCTCTCTCTCTCTCTCTCTCTCTCTCTCTCTCTCAAGACAATGCGCGGTGATTTACGCAAGAAAGGACGACGGAATGCAATAACGAGCAGCAGAAGCCGGGCGGCGGCGGCGGCGGCGGCGGCGGCGGCGGCGGCGGCGGCGGCGGCGGCGTCGGTCGCTTCTTGCCTAACGACTTCAGCGCAAAAGACAACAGAGAGCGACCGATGAGAACAACGGAACAGAGCGATTTACGCTCCAATGAGATTTCTCCTGCGGCGTCTGCACACAATGCATCGCCCGACAAACGGTCCGATTGAATTAGACAACGGACTTATTTCAAGACGAAAAGATATTCTCTCTCGCCCCCACCCCCACCCCCCTTTCGCACGAAACTGTTTGCTATAGCGCCCGAAATGTCTTCGGTCGAAAAGCAGAATCGAGTCCTGTGGCGACGTCTCGGTGGTTAAATCACCCGAATGGCGTATGGTTCTATTCTGAACCTGCTCCTAAATTCTTCTACGTATGCCGTCGGCCGAGGTCCGAGCTGTGGTCATGTTACCGCAATAGCCATACGCAAAAAGTGCCTAGCTAGCTAGTACCAATGGCAGCTAGCTAGTACCAATGGCAGCTAGCTAGTACCAATGGCAGCTAGCTAGTACCAGTGGCAGCTAGCTAGTACAAATGGCAGCTAGCTAATACCAATGGCCAGGGGCGTGATCAGTGTTTAATCTAGACTCCTGGACTCCGGGGAGGGGGAAACTCAAAAAGCCTGGGGGAAAACTGACAAAGCCGGGGGGAATTCTGCTAGGGGCCGCTGTTAGCCCATGCAGTATTCCAAAATTTCCGGGGGAATTTGAATTTCCGGGGGAAGGGCGATTTCCCCCTCCCCCGGAAACGGCCTAGATTAAACACTGGGCGTGATGACCATGTAGTGCCATTTAAAATTGTCATGGCCTCTTGAGAGTAAATAAACAACGTGCGCTCAAAAACCGCCTATCGACTATTATCTTAGTGACTAGCCAATCTACAAGCTATCCCGTCATTTTTGACGGACAAACAGCTACCTGCTAGTACTTTAATATTTATGCATACGTGTTTCAAGGACCAGCTTCCGATTGCGCAAAGTCAAAACTCCAGACCAGTCATCGGTGTCATTATCCGACCGACGTCTGAAGGCCAAAAGCAAAGTCTAAACATCTAATATCGAGAGCAACACTACTGGCCAGCAGTGTTTAATCTAGACTCCTGGACTCCGGGGGGAAACTGACAAAGCCGGGGGGAATTCTGCTAGGGGCAGCTGTTAGTTGATGTAGTGTGCCAAAGGGCAATTCCCCACCCCCGGAAATGGCCTACGCTAAACCCTGCTGGCCAGAGAACTATACATACATTCAAAATACCGCTAAGACAGTGTCAGCTACTATAGTGCGAACGCTTTTAAACGTAACTTAAATGGGGGTATTAGATAAGGCATTTATATGTTAGTGTAATTTGCACTGGGCAGGCACGGGGGAGGGGGTTCGAGCCCCCTGTTATGACTGGGACCGGTCGTGAGATTTGCGCTAAACCGCGTGAAGAAAATTTATTGAAGTGTAGATTCGATGGAAGAGAATAGCATACTGTACATGAATATGCTTTTACCCGAGAATGACGACGTGTCCTCTCCCTTTTTATACGAAACCACGCTATACTGTTGCTGCGTCTGCAACTAATTCAAGAGCGTGCTCGATCTTGATTACCCTGGTTCTATTAAATTAAACGCAGGACCGAGGCGGTTGGTTGGTAGGCTGACCGAATCCAGATACTAGTAAGTTAGCTTCCGGCGTCAGTCTTTCCGTCCTTTGTTCTCGGACAGTCGACCCAGCAGTGCCGCCTGCTGTCCGGTGGACGTGTGAGACGCGGTTAACGAACCGACGTCTCCGGTGCCGCGTTGCTCCTTTTTTGTGGGTCCGCTGTAAACAGATTCTGCGCGTAATTTAGAGTCGGGAGCGTGCTACGACGAGGCGGACGACTGCAAGCGCTTTGCGGCCGAAGGGAGATGCTACACGAGCGACGCCACCAAACAGCTGGTCAACTTCTGCCTCAAGTCGTGCGGGATGTGCGGTAAATACCACGACGTCTCACGCCATAGACACAGTATTTTTCAACTCTGTATAATTTCAACTTTTGCGAATAATTATTATATTTCACGAGAGTAATTGTAGTTAATATTTATATAATTGAAGAGCTATAGGAAGACAGAGAAACGCCTACGACAATGACGATGATGATTCAGTGTATATATATATATGTATATATACACATTTTGTTGTATATAATTGACAGAGTTGGCTGCTTCTTCTCGACCGGAGTGTCATTTCGCCAAAGAGCACACTGGGCGATGGATTCTCTTCGACTCGGACGGCGAGACGAAGTTCGACTTCAGTCACGGAGAGATCAGGACGACGCGACTGGGCAGCTTCGTCTGCAAGAGCAAACACTGGCAGCTGTCCTACTACAAGGTCCTCACCGTCTCCAACAACGGATGGTCGGTACTTGCAATACTGTCTCTAATTAATTATATATATATTGGGGTGGGGGTGGGGGGGACTGGCCAAACTCTATAGACATTGCCACTTCACTGCTGATGCGTGTACGCTGTAATGGGAATCACTAGTCACGGACTGGCTTACAAATTCAAGATCAAAGTTGATTTTAAACATAAATCGAACCCTCCTCTCTGACTTTGTCTCTGTCTCCCTTCCTCCTTCTCTCTCTCTCTCCTCTGCCTCTATCCCTCCTGTCTGTCTCAGTCAGTCAGTCAGTCAGTCAGTCAGTCAGTCAGTCAGTCAGTCAGTCAGCCAGTCAGTCAGTCAGTCAGTCAGTCAGTCAATTCAGTCAGTCAGTCAGTCAGTCTGTCAGTCAGTCAGTCTCTGTCTGTCTGTCTTGTCTATGTCTATCTGTCTGTCTGTCTGCCCGTCTGTCTGTCTGTTTGTCTGTCTGTTTGTCTGTCTGTTATATGATTCCAATATTGTAGTCAGTGTTGTCGCGCACCCGCCCACACACTTACAAAGCGCTCTGTCCGAATAACGGCGGCGACGACGAATCTCACGTATCTGTAGAACTAATCAAGGTCCTCGGATATCTGCTGTACTTCAAAAGACTTACAAGATAATAACATGAAAAAATGCATGTATGGCTGTATGGTTGATTAAAATCATCTCGATTCCGTGGAATTCACGTCGATGTGGACATTCTTCGCCTCTTCAGACTTTCCGTTGATCGCTGGTCGCATTTGCTCCGTCTGCCCTGTTTCACATTTTCACATTTTTAGTTTATTCAGCGTCGTCGTCGTCTATGCAGAAGAATTTCTTTGCTTGTAGTCGACCGCGATATTCGTGTATTCATCTGACAGAGAGCGACCAAATCCTCCAGTACAGACTCTGTAAGTATACCCGCGGCCTTATTCGTTCACTCCATATCGGGGTGGCCAACCCGCTGCCCGCGGGCCGCACGCGGCTCGCCGGTTGCTAATTGGCGGCCCGCGGGGCATCTTTCTAAATAAATTTCACTGGCCCTATTTATACATAAAATATTGAGTCATGTGCTTAATTTAGAAAAAACTATTTAAACTATTGTTTAATTGCAATTGTTAGTCTGTTACCAGTTATTACCATTGCCTTACTGCAGTCATTGTCACTACAATGTACAAAAGGCAACAGAAACGTGCAGCCCTCCGCATGTTGATCAAAATTTATAATGACCCACTTGTAACAAAAAGTTGTCCACCCATGCTCCATATCCAAGGCGTAACTTCCATTAGCCCATTAGGCCCTTCATCCATTTTCTGAGAAGCTAGGCTTGGAAAGGGGGTTGGTATAGGGGTTGAGTACCCCAACTTTTTCATCCAAGTTTACGCCTATGCTCCATATTGTCCTCATCTTCATATCAGGCGTTTTGTCTCTACTCACAAAAACTGCATTTCGTTTTGAAGTCTATATATAGCCTACAAATAAACGTTCGCTAAACGAATTTTACGAAACTTTTGTCGAAACGAAAAGTTTTCATCTGGCTTCCGTACATTAATATTATTTTAACACGTTCTCAAAAGTTAAGCTTGGACCTGTGACAGTTGCGTTGGTCCTGCAGCAGCTGTTAATGTGACGATGCTGATGCAGGGTTTAATCTAGGCCGTTTCCGGGGGGGGGGCAGTTGCCCTTTCCTACCGGAAATTTCAAATTCCCCCCGGAAATTTTGGCATACTACATCAACTAACAGCAGCCCCTAGCTGACTTCCCCTTGGCCTTGTCAGTCCCCCCCCCCCCAGGAGCCAGGAGTCTAGATTAGACACTGTGATGATGATGATGTCGACGACAATAACGGTGCTGATGATGATTTCAACAGTCAATGATGACGACAACTAAAACAACGACGACGACAAAGGTGATGTGATAGTGATGATGATGATGATGATGTTGGCCATGACGATTACGACGATGATGACGTCACAGGTAACGGATGCTGCCAAAAATCGACCTATAATTATTGACGGTTTACGTGGTTGGTTTGTTTCCGGTGATAGCGCAGTCTTCTTTGAAAGACGAATCGTTCAACTTGTGCGACTTCTCCGACGACTCGGTGTCTCCGGCGGCCGACAGAATTCGCAGTTCTCACATGAAGACGCTGTTCCGTGAGTAGGCCTAAATATGTCAAACCCAATTAAAATCACATTCGACAGACTGAATTCGGATCTCGTGACGACTTTAATAAGCAGATCCGTCAATCATAGGCACTGATCGGAAAAACATGACGACCGGTCACGTGATCAGAAATGCTGCGACTGTAGGGAGATTAGCACTGGACAAGTTTGGATGCATAAGAGTTATAAACAGTATTATCGATGGAAGAATTCAGGCCCGTCGCTATAGCCGTAACGGAGCCCTGGAACACGCATAAGTTTTAATTGTGCTTTGTTCTGCGTTAGTATTTGACATGCACGTGGAACAGCAACCCATGGTCAACGCTGGAAAGGACAATCCAACAAGGAATGATGCCTAGAACAGGGCCGCCGAGAGAAATTCCGGGCATCTCTGTAGAGTATACCCACGGGGCCTCTAGAAATTTGAGAAAAATCTGGTGACGACCTTTTTTGCTTGTCAGCGCCAGCAAGCAATGCCTTCAACGCAGTGGCGTAACGTGGGGGGGCGGGGGGGCACTTTGTTGACTGCCCCCCGGGCCCCGGGCTGGGGGGGGCCCAAAGAGGGGTCTAAGCTAGGGTTAGGTTAGGGTTAACCCTAACACTTCTTAACCCTAACAACCCTAACCATAGAAATGAACGGTGCTGACGACCTTTTTTTTTTTGCTCGTCAGGGTGAAAAAGGAGGTGATGACCTTTTTTTTCTCGTCGGCTCGAAACTTTGAAACTTTGGGGCCCCCATGACAAAGATGCCCCCGGGCCCCCAAAAGTCACGCTACGCCACTGCTTCAACGGGTCCCATCTATTAACACTAACCCAAATCTAATCCTCCAGGGGCCCCCTACAGATCTGTGCATTTGCCACCTGCCCCCACCTCTCGGCGGACCTGGCCTGGAACAAGAAAAAGAGGGCGGCCAAAAAGACGATGATCGGATGACGTTGACGGGTGGACATGACTGCAGATGTCAGCAGCAGTCAGGAAGACACCGGACAAACATTGCTGTAGAAAGGAAATTCATGCCGTCACCCCAACTTCAGTTCACGAAGGAACAATGAGAAGATGAATGAACGATGCAGACGCGGTTGTGGGGGCCCATTCACGTTCTTGGGGCCCGGAAAACTTGTCCCTCCTCCTATCTCTTCCCCGTTCCACCGCCCAGACGGAAATTTCCCGAAAGTTTTAAAGATGTACGTTCGATCTTTAGTCTCGCTTGGTAAAGTCTTTCTCCTAGATTTATCTGCTTTAACTAACAGTAGGAACAGTAATCCACTGTCTCTGAAATTCCAGTAGAATTCAGTAGTTGATGTGGGGGTGGGGGGGATTTGGTGTTTCCACAGGACTGACCAATCTTCGCTTCGATTCGTGTGGCATTCGCCGGGCTGTCGGTGCAAACGTGACGTTTTCGGATCATGTCGATTGCCAGGCAACAGTGAGTGACATCGACTCGAAGGCCTGCTCCGTTGGTTCGTCGCTGACTGTCAGCCTTGGCAGCTGTCCGCACGGCAGACATATAGGTCGGCTCTCAAGCAATTCAATTAAACATACAAATCGCAATGCTTGAAACCAGGGATATTTTTACACCCCCTAACACCCCCCCCCCATTTGAGACCGACACACCACCCCAACATTCCCCCAATTTCAGCTTTTTGGTGACCTTTTTGCTTGTCAGACTAAAGCGGCTTTTACACATTGTCAATTCTGAACATTATATTTTATGAATCAAATCTACAGATTTCTTCTCAGCCGTTTACTTATAATTCCTTGGACAATTGTCGGGATTTTCCTAGAAATTCATTGCATCCCCACTAAGAGTTCTTGGAACCGCCGCTTAGTCCAACACAAAGAAAGCGGCAAAAACAATCTATTGTAGTATTGAAGCAGCACATACTGTGCACTGCTATCTCTTCATCCTGTGGTTAATATATAATATAATCATTAGAACGTTTAATAATAATAATAATAATAATAATAATAATAATAATAATAATAATAATAATAATAATAATAATAATAATAATAATAATAATAATAATAATAGTGTGATCTAAAGTGGTTTATGAGGCTAAGTAAGCGTTGTGCTGTGTTTTGTTTAGAGTTGTCTTGCGTCGCCTACACTCAACTGTCGACGGACATCGCTTTTTCGTCACTCGTCGTCTTGACGTCGGTCATACGTTGTGTTGGGTCAGTAGTATGTACATCTGAATCGGTGCTGCATATATATATATATATATATATATATATATATATATATATATATATATATATACAGTATATATAAACTGTATATTACATTAGCGGATAATAGCCGTCGCGGTGTATACGGCAATCGTCGTAAAATGACAGATCTGGCAACGATAGAGAAATCCTATTGCGACAAATTGCAAATACGCTGCAAATGCTATTCATACGAATCGCACAGATATGCATAAACGTATGCGCGTGTACACACACACACACACACACACACACACACACACACACACAGAAGCACACACACAGAAGCACACACACAGAAGCACACACACAGAAGCACACACACACACATAGAAGCACACACACACACACATAGAAGCACACACGCACACACACATAGAAGCACACACGCACAAGCACATACATGATGTACAGCATATCAGCGCCTTGGTACTTGGTTCCAGAATTGCTTTGAAAGGCAGATGCTCGGAGATTGCCCTTAAGCTCTCGTTCGGGTTGAGGTCAGAGGGGGCAAATGATAAAGAGAGAAGGGATAATTGGGAAAGTGGCAATCTTTCCCCAGATGGTCTTACTCCCCAATATTACCCTGGTCTAGACTATGCACTCAAGGGTCAGGAACAGTGGCGGCTCCAGGAATTGGCAAGTGGGGGACCGCTGGGTTGACAATTGCTAAGCATGGGGGTAACCAGTGTTTTATCCAGACCTGTTAGGTGGTATCCCCAAACCCTCAAAATTCCCCCAAACCCCTCCCCCAAACCCCTCCGAAGAAAATTTCAGCAGTGACACAAATTTTTGCATTGAGCGGTGTCTATTCCCATCCAGTCAAGTCAACCCCCCCTCGAAAGTCGTGGGGTCTGGATAAAACACTGGGCCAACTATTTGTCTATTTGTTGCTAGGTATATGAAAGCACGTACTCAGTCGTACTGTATAGGGTCCTAACTGGGAGGTCACTGGGGGCAGGCATTGAATAAGGGGGTACGACCCTCCTTTGGAGCCGCCACTGGTCAAGAGAAGGAAGCTGAGTTGACTCAGACCCTATTAAGGTCGCTACTCAGTGGCTTTGGTCAGAAATGAACCCGCCACCCTCCGATTGCACAGACATCAATATATGAACGAGTGTGCAAACTTATGAAATAGGTTTCTTTTCACAATAGGTTTAGTACACTAGAAGTTCTAGTTGCATAAACCCAGTTCAGTAGAATTTCGTTACAACGTACTTAGATGGTCTGTAAAATGTAGTAGGCTTACTTTATATCCGAAGTACGTAATATCCAATACCATCCAACACAGTAGCGCTTCACACGGATCCGTACACTGCGGTTCGTCATAACTGGGTATTACAGTGGATCCCACTTAATCGCATACCGCTTAATTGCATAACCCGCATAATCGCATAACAATATAAAAACCCGAACCAGTGTTTTGTGTATCAGACGTCCCGGCTATTTGCATAGCCCAGTTAATCGCATAAGCAAGGCTTGCACGGCACCTATGCAATTAAGCGGGTTTCACTGTACTTATAACCGAGTCCGTTATAACGAAGTTCAACTGTAGTCGAATGCTGCTAGTACCCTGCTACCTAACCTACTTCTTCGGATTAGATTCTAGCAAAACTGTTCACAGGTTGTCAAACCGTTCGCCGGTCAAGATCCGAGAGGTTATTACGTCATCAATGACGTCACAGGAAGCCATCGACGGCGCGACTTCTGGGAAGAGGATCTCGTGTTTCACCGCTGCCGATGCAGTACGGTGGAGGAATTCCAACCACTTCCGGCGTTCAAAGCTCTCGTCTCCATCTACACTCATCGAGGCCAGTGTAAAACTTCTATGGGCTATAGCGGGATAGAATGGGAGAGAGAGAGAGACGTACAGAGAGAGACACACAGACAGACAGAGACAGATACAAGGACATATAAGAAGAGACAGACAGACAGATACAACAGAGAGAGACAGGCAGACGGACAGAGACGCGACAGAGAGAGAGAGAGAGAGAGAGAGAGAGAGAGAGAGAGAGAGAGAGAGAGAGAGAGAGAGAGAGAGAGAGAGAGAGAGAGACAGACAGACAGACAGACAGACAGACAGAGACAGAGACGGAGCAAGAGACAGAGACAAACTTGCGGAACCGTTGAGATCTTTTTGAAGGGAAGGTTGGTTCGATCGAAGACAATGCCTCTAATTTACGACGAAATCTTTGGTGATCTTTTTTCTCGTCAGTTACGTTTTTACCAGAAAATGTCGACGTGTCACCACCCTGTAATCCGGAAAACTGGCTACGACGCTGTTCACAGACGTTCCAAACATAAATAGGCCTATGAAGCAAGTAGTATAGCCTATGTAGCCTATAGGCCTGGGCATGGACGACTAGTAGTCCATGGCCTAGGCCTACAATCCCTACATTTAGAAATGAATCAGTAGAATCACGGAACGTCTGTGTGTGTGCGTGTGTGTCTAAAGAGTTTAAATATGGTTCCGTATCGAAGATGATGAGCGTTTAGAGTTTAGACACACAAAGTCGAATATTAATTATTCTCCTCTGTTTCCAGATGTAAGTGGCTTCTGTGGAAATCCGCTTCATCTGTCGTCGTCGTCCTCCGAAAGACACGCAGAGCGAGCGTTGCACGTACTTTCACCTCTCGTTCCCGACAGGGGCAGCTCCTCCGCCGGTCAGCAGCTCCACCGAAACGGCTCCTCCTCCTCCGGTCACAGCAATAGGATACGAAGTCAGCCGGATTACCGGCGCAACAGCGAAGATCTTCAGCGTCCCAGGTTTTCCGACGCGTCTACCTCGTGTTCCAAGCGATACGTCGCCGCCGCCGTAGTAGTCTACGCGATATTCCTAACAGGACTTAATGTAATGCCGTCGATTCAAAACGGCTGAATCGTTTCTTTTGATGGAGCATTTCAACGAGACCAAGTACACTGTGTATAATAGTATGTTGCCGATAACACAGGCCCAATCATTGGTTGGCAGTGGCGTAATTACCATTGGGCCATTTGGGCCATGGCCCCCCTTTGGTCTTGATGTCAAGTAAAAAAAAGTCGTCAACTTTTTTCCAAAGTTGTAACTTGTCAGGTCGAAAGTGTCTGGCACCCCCTTACCAAAATCCTAAATACGCCACTGTTCGTTGGTATTTAGGAACAACTACACCGCGGACATCAACTCCCGTCGGCGTTTCCAGAGATATTTTTACACCCCTAATCTGAGAACAACACCGCCTAATTAAGATGCAGCTAAAGTTGTAGCGCTAACAAAGGGGAGGGAAGAGATCCCAGATTATATCAACACCGGCCCACCCCCAAATTGATAAACCTAGAAATAACCCTGGACGTGACAATTTAACACGTTAAAACAGTTAACTATAAAATGTAATATTTTGGCATGACATGCAGTGGCGGTTCCAAGAACTTTTGACGGGGGTCTGCAATGAATTTCTAGGAAGATCCCGCAAATTGTCAAAGGAATTATAAGTAAACGGTTTATAGATGAAATCTGTAGATTTTATTTATAAAATATAATGTTCAGAATTGACAATGTATAAAAGCCATTTTAGTCTGGTTGTACAAAGTCATAGTGTGCAAAATTGAGCTTTCTATTGCTGGAAGTGAATTGTTGATGACATTGTCTATATACATGTATACAGAATGTCCATAGCTTTGTGGATATACATCAAGGCTAATCCGTTTAGAACTTTAGACGATCATCAACGCCACACACGCATTTTTGGTGGGCCAGTGGGGAGAGTGGGGCATGCATCCTCAATCATCCCCAACGTGGAACCGCCCTGCATGGTGACATGCTGGAAGCAGTGTTTAATCTAGACTCCTGGACTCGGGGGGGGGGACTGAAAAAGCCGGGGGGGGACTGACAAAGCCGGGGGAATTTGCTAGGGGCCGCTGTTAGTCCATGTAGTATTCCAAAATTTCCGGGGGCGAATTTGAAATTTCCGGAGGGGAAAAGGGCAATTCCCCCCCCGGAAACGACCTAGATTAAACACTGGCTGGATGGTCAAATCAGGCAAAAATTAATCTTGATCGGAATACACACTCATCTCCAATTCTGCGCTTTTTAATTGTCCCTCTCCGGAGTGGTGGTATTTGAGAGTTAGACCATTGGGAGGGAAACAATTTTTGTTTCATTATGCTAAATAAGTTGGCTAAACAAGCTAATGAATAAGCAACTGCCTACCTGGATCTACAACCTTAATAATAATAATAATAATAATAATTCTTGGTTACATCAGTGGTTTTCACACAGGCTTACTTAGCCTCCTAAACCACTTAAAATCACATTATTATTATTATTATTATTATTATTATTATTATTATTATTATTATTATTATTATTATTATTATTATCAGTGCTTTTTTTCTAGGAAAAAAGGTTTGGGAACCCATTCTTTTTTACTCATCAACAAAACAGGTGTGGGAACGCTGCATCTGTACGTTCCCAAACACATTATTACATATCCATAATTATATATGCAATCTGGCAAAACAGGTGTGGGAACGGCGTTCTCATGCGTTCCCACTGAAAAAAAGCCCTGCGTTATTATTATTATTAATTGCCTGATGTAGTAGAATATTCGTATATTTTGGCAAGATAACATGTTGGAAAACCATTTTCCATTGATTCTATTTGCCCGTCATAGTTTCACATAAAGCCAAGAGTTAAAATGTCTAATGGTTTTAAAATGTGACAAGAAATAAAAAATCTTAGCGTCAACAATTATAAATTTGACCGACTGCTTACATAAACTCTGCAAATCATAGTCAAAAATATTCCTGTACTGGTTATTTCAGAATTTCATTGCCGAAGCCACATCAAGAGGAATTCAAAAACTATAAAAATTGACATTTCTCAGTATTCTATGCAATGTTCAATATACAGGGTGGCACAAAAAAACCGGACTATTAACATTAGGTTTGGCATTTAATATAGTCCGTTGTTTACACCACCCTGTACTACGGGCTGAGAAGGGGTTAAAATTATCAGGTGCTTGAGACTGACTCCCAAATGGGGCCTGAAAGTTGGGGGTGAGAGTGGCCAGCCCTCAACTGCTTTATTGAAAAATCAAACATTGCTTTGAATTTTGTACACAAAATGCAAAAGCCAAAGCAGTAAATGTTTACTTGTACAATATGCTGACACACTGAAATACTTTCATTTCCATTACAGATATTCTTAATATTCTGATAGCTGCATTTGAATTGTAGATATTTTGAATTAGTAACATCCAGACACATTTACAAGCATTACATAATAATTAAATATTCAATACACTTTATAGGCATATATTATTTTCTAAATTTCAGCTTAACATCACATCAAATAATTTAACACATTACATCATTAGGAAGAGTAAGTAAGAGTTCATCCATATAGTACGTATGCACTGAGGGGGGTTGAATTTTGGAGATTTTTTGTATGTGCAACTGGAAGGGGGTGAAAATATGCCTTTTTGCATATGTACTATATGGACGAGCCCTAAAAAAACTATCACTATGGGTATACATGAACACTGCAAAACATAACTGAAAACATTCACAGTGACCTCAAAGTCTTAAGTAGAACTTCAGAGCACAGAATTTCGGTCAAATTGAACAATCCTTTAAACGTCTGACTAAGAGAACCATGGATGAATGCCCTAGGAGGAAACTATTCAAACAAATTAAAAAATAAAAATAATCTTCATCTCACTCTCCAGCACCATCAAATTACAAAGGTCATCTCACACACAACTTGGGTCTTCATATAACAAGTCTTTGAAGGCACATTTGATGGAGTCTTCAGATCTTGCTACTCTCAGTTCACGGTGAATGTCAACGAGAATCAACATTGTGGAATAGAGTACATGGCTTATAAGTTTTGTCTGGTACTAACTGACAAAATGGCATGGCCTTTTTAAGGCACAGGCATGGTAGGCACGTGACTAGGGCCGCCCCTGGCACCCCGCGATATACGGGGGACCCCAGCAGCCGGTGAAATAATTGTTTGTTGCTTGATTTTCAATTTTTTTATGCTCAAAAAGTCTGACGAACAGAAAAAATGTCGTCACTGCTTTTTTGGTGCTTGGCTTTTCATTTTGTCCTCCAGAAGTATAAGCAAAAAAGGTCACCACCGCCTTTTTGGTGCAACTTTTTATAAAATGCCTAGGGCCCCCAAACATCTTAAAATGGCACTGCAAAATGGTATGCTGTAAAAATGACACTAGTAAATGAAGTGCATTCCTGCCTTGAAAGAGTTAAACAGTGGTACTGGTAACAAACTCTGAAGTCATATCTCACATCAAAGTCAATAAATTTTGAACAACGGACTGAATAATTATAGATAAAGGCAAGATCCACATTACAACGATTTAATTACATTCATAAATATTGGAAATGAGTAACATCCAATAACTATAAATTGCAGCGGAAAACCAATCAATAGACGATTAAACAATAAATATATTTAAAAACAAATCTTTATACTAATTTCTGCCAGGATTGAAATGTATCTGCTATTTGTCAAAAAATCATTTATAGGATTTTACTTTCAAAAAGGTCACTGTGCAGTTGTATAAAATAATTTCCATTGATTCAAAGGCATCATTAACAAACAAATTTATAAATCAATAACTGAAAACCAATGTAACAATCTCACTGTGTTTTTATCACGTAGCCACAGTATCTTGACAATTTATATAGCACCTTAAAGAAGCAAAGGCCAAAGACATTAAAGGTGCTGTTGACAACAATTGCAGGTCAGGTCAACAAGGATCATCAGTAGCTGAAAACCTTACAACAACTATAAATAAATAACTGAAACAGTTAAAAAATTATTAATACTTCCAAACAAAAACAATAGCATATACCACGGTATATATACATACTGTATATATAATGCGCATATAGACAACAATTACCAAGATCTAACTACAGTACGCTGATAAATTTTGACAAATAGTACCATTCATTAATTAACAATGGCAGCATAAAGCTAAGCAATATATTTTAAAATAAACCTGAAAAACAAAGGAAACAATCCTTTATACAGATTTTGCAAGAGTTTACAAGTATTTCTTATCCAACAGAAAAATTGGCTGTTCGGCAGACAAATAAACAAACAGTATACATACAGTATTATTATGTAGTAAAAGTCGAACACAGGCATTCGAATGCTGAGGAAGAATTTTAATTGATGCGGTGTTCTTTTTGGTTGCAAATGCTACACATCACTGTCAACTAAACTGACTCATATCTCGCTATTGATCACTATAAAACAATCAATCAACTCTTTATTCAACAATGATAAAGCAGAGATTGCATGATTCATCAGACACTAGTAAAACATATTTTTCACGTTCACTGTACTCTGTTGGTTACTAAGAATTACTTTTACAAAAATGAAGTCCAATAGCATAGAATCACGCAAACACATCAATTCGATGACTGATCACTCTTCACAGAGGCAACACATTTTAGTTTCTGTTAGTACAGCTTAACCTCTAGAGGCAAACACATTCTAACTAACAATTCTTCAGAAATCAGATTGGCGAGATATTTCAGATTTATGATTTTGCTCCATAAACTTACAGAGAAAAGACACAACTTCCAATTAAAGAACAAAGCAATATTGGCATTATATATACGATCAATACAAGAACAATCTGGCGAACAGTGAAACTAGCCATGCTACAAAAGTTTAAGCTCATTGATTCATATTTCTACTACTACAGATCAGACAACAAGTAAATTGATTCCTATGTAAAATATGCACTCACACTTTGCACCAATGTTTTGAGGAGAAAAGTGCATCTTATATGCGAGATAATACGGTAGCCATGTTACAAAAGTTTAAGCTCATTGATTCATATTTCTATTTCTACAGATCAGATAACAAGTAAATGCTAGCACAGAGAAGTGGCAGATATCAGATTCTCAAACGGAACGGAAAAGAAAGGCTTCTGAACCAAAGGCCAAAGGGTCCGCGCCACAACAGAGCTATCCAGTTGACTTCATCTTCTCCAGAATAGGCGTGACCATGTCAAACCGTGGCCGCTTTGCCGGCTCCTCGTTCATGCAGATCTTGACAAGCCGAGACATGTGCTGCGAAGTTCCTGGAGGGATCTTCACTCTAAGTCCTTCTGTAGCCACCTATCAATCAATCAATCAATCAATCAATCAATCAATCAATCAATCAATCAATCAATCAATCAATCAATCAATCAATCAATCAATCAATCAATCACCTGAACAAAATGAAATAGCATTCCATTATAAGCATAGGTACTGCTACTAAAGACGCAATCAACTGCTTTATTGCTACTAGTAACAAGTAAAGTTTCACCCTTTAGGCTCAATGCCTGTAGGTTCTGGTGCTGATCCCCATTTTTGTGGCCATCAGCCCATAGGTGGCAAAGCCATTCATTGGTGGACGGCGGCCAGCCTCTTCCGCCGAACCTATGGATACTTTTGCAATGTTGCCATTGCTATGCAGTTTGTCGTCACTACCGCCATCTAGCAAGTAAGGTTGAGTCAACCTTAGGGGCTCCAACAGTATACGTTGGAGTGCCTGTCCAGTATGTAACCGCTTCTGCCATTTTCCCGCCCCCAGCTACTAGCATCAGTCAATAATTCATCTATCATATGATTCCAGTATTATAATGTTCACTAGGTTTCCAGGATGCATAAAAGGACCTTCAAAAGTCTAATTATGCAAATATAATGTTACAAAAGTCAATCAACCCACAAGACATCTCTTTCCACGTTCCTCTCTCTCTCTCTCCCTCTCCCTCTCTCTCTCACTCTATCTCTCTCTCACACACACACACACACACACACACACAAACAAGTGGTCAGTCGGTCCCAACCAGTCACTGTCACTGACATCAAGGTTGTACAGTTCTTAATGTATAGCCTTCATTTCCCACTTCCTAATTAAATAGTTGCTGGCATACAGCACTAAGGTGAAGCATGTAGCTTGGGCGATCTGAAAGCCAGTGCTGCTTGTCTAGTGTTGTGGTGCCACGAGGCACTGTCTCATCTTAAGACCACTTCAAGGCCGTTCCTGATGCCTAGGTCCTTATCTTGATCGCATGGCCTGTTGTCTTGGCCTAGATCCTAGTCCCAATATTTATTATCTTGGTCACAAGATCACATCACTAGCTTTGCCTCTTTATGTGAATACCACGTTTTGGTGGACAACGCCATCTGATAGCAATCTATGTCATTTATCGGAAAAGACAGCATTTGAGCTGGAAGATACGTAATACAAACTGTGAAATAAATGTACGACTGGATGAAATGACGCTATGCTTCGATGCAACAAAATAACTTACCTTCATTCCAACCTCCATAGGCGACAGATCAGCAAATGGAACCTCTCGAGTAGCTAATTCCCAAAGCAAGATAGCATAGCTCCACATGTCAGCAGCTCTCTGGTTAATATCGGAAGGAAGACGCTGTAACGCTACAAAAGAAAATATACAGAAAATAATTAAAATAAAACTGCATTTTTATAAATATGAATTCTACACATGTGAACTAAAGTTCATGGCAAAGAAGGTGCAGTGGAATAGTGGTAGGATTAACAGGCAACCAGAGGGAAGTGGTCTTGAATCTGACCCTAGCCAGTGCATAGTGACCTTGGGGCAAGTTGTTCACCCTTGACTTGGTCTGCACTTACGATTTTTCACTTTGTGAATGACTTAATATAAGTTAACAACTATTTAATAATAGTAATAATAATATCTATGCTACTAACAAATATGGTATCAATTGAAATACCAATCACATTCATTAATAATAATTACTATTACTTAACAAAACCAAATTTGAAAATAAATTCATCTAAGATAGAAGCGATATCAGCAACTATAACTTGAAATCAATTCTATAACACCCACCTCTGCTAACACAGAAATAGATTTTTAACTCTAATCAATGTAGAGACTAATGGTATGCCAGATAACAAGTCTTTCAGTATTGCCACATTACACAAATTAATGTAATTTTTTAAAACCTTCTGGTGCCAGCCATGCCGGGCTATATTCCTTGTTTCTTTCGTGAAAGGAAAAACGATAGTCGGCCATGTTGATCCTTGCTGATAAATCTTCATCAATCTGGGCGTGCAAACAGCATAAAAACAATTTTTAAATTATATGTCACAATCATCAATTTTTAATACACTAGTGGCTACATTGAACCTTAAAGCAAATCGTGTAACCAGTAATAAAAATTAAACTCAAGTTGCAGTTATCTATTTATCTACACATTAACAATCAGTTTAGAAAAAATGTAAACTATAAAGTGTGAGTAAAAGATGGAAAGAAATCATAGAAAACTAGGATTATACTGCAAGACAAGTCAGAAGAATATAAAAATGTATACAAGGGATAAAGAACTGACTACAGTGAAAAATTGCAATCAATATAATCATGTAAGTCATATACAAGTTAGTGAAATAAAGACAGCCTAACAGCTTAAAGGGTGAGATTAATAGCTTTTAAAATTGTTCCCACTGCAGTTTCAATTAATTAAGAGTTTTAACATGACTACTACAATTTCTCTGCAACTATTAGTCCTAATACTGTATTTTCATGGATATAAGATGTGTCTTATATAAAATTTTACATACCCAGCACCTTGCTTGCATCTTATATTCAGGGGTGTCTTATCTACAGTTTTTCATACACAAAGAACTGATGTCTATGCAAATTTTTTTCACACAGCTAAAATATGTGTAACTAATTAATTTTAGACAAACAAATAGTAAAATTGTGAATTAAATTTCTCACCAGAATGAGGTCTAAGATTAGTAGGTAGTGTAATTAAATTTATTCTTTATACATTACATTCTTCACTGGTCTAGCTCAAAATAAACAGTCCTGTCAGTTAGCTTCAGATTAACTGATTGGTAATATAAAAGAACTGTGACATGCATTTAATTCAGTAATAATAGACATTTTAATTAACAAAGAAACACGTTATGCAATTAATAAATGCATATCGGTATATGTGGATAACAGATAAAGTGCCATCCTTAAATATTTCTATTTCTACTGCTATCAACACATACTAGTAAAATATAACCAGCATGCGTGTGTCAATAAGAGTTCTAACAAATGATGTTGGATTTGGAGACTTAACGTATTTCAAATCATGAGATCAGAGCAGGATATAATATTTATCTCTTGAGATTCCCATGACTCTGTTGGTGCATCTTATATGTGTGGGCATCTTATCCATAATATTTTTTACACAAATTGTCAAAACCTGCAACTTATAATTGGGTTTGTCTCTTATGCGTAAAAATACGATATACAATGAGTTACTCTGTGCCACCAGCACATTTTTTAAGACAGCACATTGTCAAAATTACAAGCAAATATATAAGTTAATATTAGTTCTTCTGACAAAAGGCGATAAGCCGTATTCACAATGGAATACTGTATTCAGAAACAAAATGAGGAAACTGTCTACAAGCATGATTCTTCACATGCATACAAATAGTACAACACTCCTAGTGTTTCATTGCTATTCATTGGTAGTGAGCCAGTTGGTCTGCAGCAAATTTGACTGGAAATACCAGTACATTGTTCATATTTCATGACTTAACAGTCTGTACAGGTTAGCAATGTATGCACAAAGCACACAAAATCATGCACTCTGAGGAGAGCTAACTAAATTGCAACTGGTCAAATAGTTGCAGGGCACTAAAAGGGCCGAACCCAGCTCTCTGCTGCATAATGATGTATGTAGAGAGAACACAGCACTTGAGAAGCCATGCCACCTGAAAACCTCAAGACAAAGCATCCTTTACCTTATCTGAACAGATTGCATAAAACAGATGTTTCTCATCATATTCAACGGATGAAAGGAACTTAAGAGATGTTTCGACCTCGCGTGCAGTTTTTCTAACATGATTGAAAACTTATTTCTTTAGCAGTGGCGCGGCGCATTTGTTAAAATAGCGCCTATGAAATGAACTGAACTGTTGGCGCAAATGACTTATGATTTTGAAGTGGCTGGTAGAATGCGGCCATATATTTTGAATAAGATATTTACCTTGGTGTATGATGAATAGCGACGCTGATAATAAAACACCAAGATGTCAGGCGGATTAAAAATGGGGGTCAGGTTAAAAACCGGTAAAACAGGCAGTTAGAACAAACACAACAGCATACCACAACAAATCAATAGTCCACAGACATTCACTGATAGTAGCCTACAAAAACATTACAGCATGCCATACCATCACTAGTAGTACCAAATGTACATCTGATCAACTAAGATAGTTTACTGTCAAGGACACAAGCTTCAAAACTGAACACTTAAGAATTCATAGCATGACTACAAGAAGGTTATGAAATCTGCTCATAATACAAAGGGTAAGGCATAAAATTATATATTCTATTAAACATCTAAAACAATAATGAAACAGAATATTGTTCAACAGATAAAGTATTTATAACAGATGGTCGAATTGTATACACCATGCTAAAAGTGCTTTATATGCATATATGCCTTCTACATAAATTAATTAACATAAATTAACATAAAAAATAAATAAATCAGAATAAATGATGGAACTGTACTGAGCCTATACAGCCAGACAGCTGAAAATCTATAGGCACTAAATTTTCACAGGATAAACTGGGTACAAGACTTCCGACTCAAGTTAACAGCATTTGTGAGGTTTGTATGCACCACAGAATTAACATCATCAGTAAACATCTCACAAAAGTGCCGGGACAGAATGGCAAAATATGTTGATGAAGAGTTTGCACAAAAGTAATACTAAATCACTGCTCAAATATAATAACCAAATACTGAAACTAGGGTCAACAGTATTGAAACTGTGATTACTTCATTTCTGCAATAAACTACATTCCTAATAATGACCAAAGAAAGCCTGGCACATTAAGCAGCTCTGATTAATGTGGAAACCACTATAGAATAAATTTCTGAACATTGCAAAACTGAAAAAAATAGCAAAAAACAACAGAATTTAAAATGATAAGTGAAATTAACTCTATAATTCACCAAGGATTATCTGCAATGACTAATTCGGAAAATTCCTTGGCTGCAAATGATACGAGAAATGCCCTAAACGAAATATTTGCCCACAAACTACCGGTATACACATAAGTTAATTTCAATCTTGAATAAATTCAACTACTCAGGCAACACTAGATTAGAGTTTCACACAGGCAGTTATCAGGTCTAAAACAAACTAACCAAGCAGCAGATATAATTTTTAGTCACACGATGCAGGTGTTTGCTATTCAACCAAAGCACACTATTAACCATCTGGTTTTAGGCTCTATAATGAAGGTCTGAAGTAGACGACCAGCCACAGAGTGGAAAAGACAAGCCAAAATTTTATCAGATACAATACCCTATTCCCGATACCATCATGGATATCCTGCTGGTATCGTGGATCATCCACATTTATTTTGGCCAAGTCTTCATCAATCTAATAATGCAGTTGTTGCAAATAAGTCTTTAAATGAATTATATTTACTACTCTTAATAAAAATTACAACATCAAAAACCAAACTATAAACAACAAAGTATTCGAATACATGAGAGAAACACAGTTACCTACATTAGAGGGCACGCACGCACGCGCACACACACACATTTGCATATACACTGCATAGTTTATTTTCCTTCACAGACAGGAGTCATGCATGTCATATATGTGAATCAGGTTACACAATACGTAACTTCACTTACACATTAGTGATCCAAACTATCATTTTGCTCTATAGAGCTTGTAGTTTCTCCTGTAAATGCTACCAAGTGCCATAACGCACCTCATAAACACTCATACCAGTAATACGGGTACCTTACTTATGAAAACAGCATTCTCAAGAGTCTGCATAATATGAATGCAAATTATAAAGTATAAGCAAAACTAATTCCAATAAAGCTTTAGGAGAATAATTAAATAGTAAATCTAATTGTTACTGTATTCTGTGACTTTCAATGTACTCATACAGTTAAGTAAATACTCCCAGAAATTTTGTCATAATTAGGGCTAGGCCAAATATTCGTTTCGTAATCGCTTTGGTGCCGAATAGTGTGACAATAGTCTATTCATATTCGTCCAAATAGTGCTGGCTTCGGTGCCGAATAGTGCGACAAATAGTCTATTCATATTTGTCCGAATAGTGCTGGTCAAAACGAAGACAAATAGTTGTCACGCAACGTTCAATAGTGAACTGGATTATTCGTATTCGTTCGAGTAGTTCAAAACCACTATTCGGCCCAGCCATAGTCGTAATTGCAGTAGAAGAGCAGAAGTAAACATCTGTGATAGCAAGCACTAGTATGGAAGATATATGGTCTACAAATCTAAATTGTAATTTTAATCTTGCTGTAAATAAAATTGTCACTGACAATGCAAGATTGTATTTAACTAACAGTGTGTGCGTGTGTGCCACCATGTGCCTTATGCATTTATTTCTCCTAACATAACTGTAAGCTATAAATTTTTACATTTGAATAAATATAATATTATATACTGAATCGGAATTTAACTCACCATGACATGCTTACTACTGAGCTGCAAGTTTGGTATTAGGGGCTCCATGTTATGAAGGAACTCCATACCACGGGCGATGTCCATAGCAAATCGTAATGCCTGACTCTGATCAACTACAATGCCTGCAATATAAGTCCACTGCTCAAATAAAGGTTCTTAACCCCTTAACTGGGGATCCCGGATATATCTGTCCATTTTACATTGAGTTACAGTTAAATACACGGTTAAGGGATTAACAGAATACTACACCCTGTAGATCTAAAGAGCTAACTGCCACAACCATTCTGTAAGCCAGACAGCCTGACAAAGGGATGCATCAATATTGAACATAACAAAGCTCAACAGAGCTCAGTTAGAAATGCCATATAAAATGTTCCATTATATATCACTACAAACCTTAAGATTCGCATAACTGAAATACAAAATGGCAAGAAGTTACAGGATGTATAACAGTGCACGGAGAATTAAAATAACTTTCGTCGGAGACTACTTAATATGCAAAGACAATGACAATAAAACTGCCAATGTCAAAGGTGAGCTGTCAGGCACCTGTTTCTGCGTGCAGCACATCGTACAGCGAACCAAATGGCATGAACTGGCTGATGATGATCAGATTTGGAGGCTGATTACAGGTTCCGAGGACAGGTAATACATTTGGATGGTTAAAAATTCTGAAAAAAAGAAAAACAAACTATATAAACACACATCATCATCAGCATCATCCTTGTCGCCGCCGCCGCCACCAATAATGTTCAATATACTTATATAGCATCAACATAATTATGCAAAAACAAGAACAAAATTACTTATACTTATAAACATAATTAGTCTTTCACATTTTTGTTATTTAATACGGGAGGTCAGGAAGAGTCTTGCCGTAAACGCGGGTACTCTTCTTTGAAGTCTCTCGACATCCGAATTGTACACTCTCTTAGGTTCAAAATCTTTGCAGCAATGTCATTATTTTGCCAAGAACCTCTCCACAGCTAGAATTCAAGAAATTTTAATATTATAATAATGCAAAGAATATCACCTATATTATCAGCCTGATCACAATAGTCAACTGTGATAGGAGATTGAAAGATAGAATAGAAGAAACAGACTGAGATGGTCTGAATATTCTTAGGACATTCCCAACAGCAGCAAAGTGCTGTTTGCGACTGCAAAGAGAATGCCTATGATGTTTTATGATGTACATTTGTACATCTCAAAAGAAATTCTAGAAACAACTTTCAGAGCACCTGAGGAGCCATGTAGCGACTCGATTACACTAACAATGAGACAAAACATGTGTGACTACATGTCAAAGCAATTCAAAGGAGCAATTTAATGGCATCCAAAGTGCTGCAATTATTAAACAGTGCATTCATATTTTAAAAAATTACTTCAGGTAATTATTATTACACAGCTGTTAATGTATGTTAAGTCAATCACAGAGTAACAAATCATAGTGCAGAAGATAGGAGCGAACAACTTGCCTAAGGTCATTACGCAGTGGCTAGGGTCAGATTCGAACCTGCTACCCTCCGGATGGGGTGGCAAGCAAGAATCCTACCGCTACTCAACCAAGCCCCACATAGTGCCTACAAAGCCATAAAGCCTATTCTCGAATATCCTGAGTATATCTTCGCCATCATCACTGAACTTCTATAGCGCCATTTCAGTAATGTCCTTGGCATCAGTCGATGGTTGCTCCGTGATTTGAATCACTATTCCCCATTGTCACAAATCCGATAAGTCACACTGAAGTTAGTCCTACTTTTCCGGTCCCAGTTATGGCGGATAGGCACAGGCATATTTTTAGAGTTACTATGGTGCATCATGAAATATGTTCTTAAAAGTGATTCTGGTATTATATAATCATAATTCCCATTCCAAAAGCACTTTTGGTGAGTGCCTACAGCACTAGATGTAGTATTTCTGGGTCCCACTAGTCTTACAAATAATATTTTGAGTGTCTATTATGCTCTAATAGTGACAGCTAGTTCACTTTTACATAATGGAGAATTATATATTACCGGTATATATTAAATATACTCAGACACAGAATGCATCTATTGATACCAAAATTAACTTTGATTCCAGTGAAAATTATACAGGAAATGCCAACAAATACTATTCGACGAATACCCTAGAGTACCCCTAAAAAATTTTTTTGGGACAAAGCATACATATGACACATATTGCATTGCTGAGGACAAATGTCTCCAATACAAGAACACATAAACATTTAGACATACTTCAATAGCAACTAACAAAAGTACCAGAAAGTGCGATTTACTCACTTCCCCTGAATGGTTGCTGCTGATACGTGAAGCCACCTGTAGTTGATCTAAGTCAATGCCAGAATGTCTAGACAAAGTGGCATCCTCTTCAAAACAGAATTAAACAGATAACAGGAAAAGAATTAAAACAATTCACTGCTACACTCCAGTAATTTTTGTAGTAATGGATTTCAATAACATAATGATAACTATTAATATATAATACATGCTGTATGTATTTTTGGAAGCCAAATCTAACTTCTATGCAGATGCTTTTGCTTTATGTGAAACATCTATCATATAAACAAAAGTACAGAATTGTGTTTACCTAATTCTCATCAACTATGATTATTTATTATCTGAGTATGCCCTCTAATTCAAACTTGACATATCACAGCCTTACTGAAGAAAAAGTGTATAGTTCTACAACTGCTGTAAAACAAAAGCAGTGAAAGTGAAACAAAAGCAAGATGATTATTCAGTAAATCAATGCCTTTACAGAATCACATAATTGCCACTACAAATTGTTTTCCAGCTTTTCTGAGCACAGTTGTATCACATAATAAAAAAAACTGTATTAAATAATAAACAGCTGTATTAAATAAATTTAATCCTATAATAAACAGCTGTATTAAATAATACACAGCTGTATGAAATAAACTTAATCACAACACTGTATATTGTTTCTTTCTTACAAAACACATTAGCCCTTGGATAAGAATCTAGAAATCTGTACTTTCTTTCTTGAGATGATTCAAAGAACTTATATATATATATATATATATATATATATATATATATATATATATATATATATATATATATATATATGTATGATTGTATGTATATATATATATATATATAAAAGTGCTGCCTTTTAATCGCGAATAGCACGTGATTAACGCGTTAATCTGTTAATCACGATAAATTTTTTAATCACGATTAAAAAATTAATCGCATCATAATTAATCGCTTCAAATTTCTCTAAAGAAACTTTAAAAACTGAGCTTGAAAGTGATAACGTCATGAGTTTTTGTTGAAAGTTGCCTGAAATGGATGATGCATGAGCTATATAATGTTATGTGTGGTCACATGAATGTGGTGTGGTCACGTGTCTGAAAGTCTGTCCTGCAACTGGTGCTTTGTTTCTTTCAATTTAATTACTACTTCAGGACCAGAATAAAGTTGACACAGAAAATGCGATTAATCGTGATTAATATTTTTAATCACACGATTAATCGCGATTAGAAAAATTAATCGTTAAGCAGCACTAATATATATATATATATATATATATATATATATATATATATATATATATATATATATATATATATACTAGAAGTAATGCAAAAATATATTAACAATGCATTTCAGTTTAAATGCCCACACAAGTGCAAATGAAAAGGTCTAATGGAACTGCACTCACTACTTCTGGTTCTATATCCAAGCCAGCTGCGATCCTTATAGGGGACTCTTTCGACATCCTGTCCCATAGCTACTGCACGTTCTGCAACAAAACAGCAATCTGCTACTAGCACTCTGTTGCTGCAATGAGCTACAAAACACCATTCTGCTACTAGCACTCTGTTGCTGCAATAAGCTATCCGAACAGCAATCATATTGGAATTTCAAACCTAAAACATCATCAAAACACATAATGATCGATTTTATTATTAAAATAACATGCACACAAATATATGTCTTATGGAGAGGTAATTCATGTATTCAAAACAATTCCCATGTATATTTTCTAAGTATTAGATATTACTCAAGTGTGCAATATTATGATGATTGCAGGCACGCTAAAATCAAATATTTATAAATGCCATAATGACTGAAATGACTGACTAGGGCAAGAACCCAAATTTAAACTATAGATAACCTCAGAAGGAAAATAACCAAGATGGCATTCGAGAATTAAAGCATATAAAAATGAAGTAGATACCTTTGAGTGACTGGGCTAAAGCAGGCCTTGCTTTGTCAAGGGGCGTCTCGCCAAATTTGTTCTCTATATTGACAGCAGAACCACTGTTCACCAGTTCCTATAAGCCAAGATATCAACTGAGTTCAAAGAATGCTCTGTCCAATGATCTCCAATCAGCACAACCAGGACAAATCTGCTGTAACCCTCTTAAACGGTAAAGGTAGTCCCACACTTGAAGCAGCGTAGGGTCCGGGGCTGATCTTCAGGTACCAGACATGCAGCAATGCAGGTGGCTCATGCCATTAATCTAGAGTAGTTTGCCATTGCTTTCTCTAGACCCGCGTTTTACATTCGCAGCTTAACCCTCTTACAAATAACTTTTAACACAATAACTATAAACATATTAAAATAATATTAACACAAGTCTGACTAGCACTTGATTCTTAAAACACTATCACTAAATACTTCTTCATCAGCAACAAAGAAAAACTTTCAGCAATGGTAAGTGCAACACTTTGTACTGTAATGTAATGTAACAAAATATTTGATGGAGAGTGGTACCATAAAGAGAGATTGATACAACCATAACAGTGTTATCTCTTATCACTCTTATCAATAACAGCATATGTCCTGATAAAATTATATAGTATCAACAACACACAGTCAAGCCCATCAGATGACACATTCAAAGGATTGTCCAAAGGATTGACAATAAGAAGAGCTGACATTATGCATATTTCAAAAGCATAGATGCCCACTGATCAGAATTGATGAAATATGTGATATTAACAGAAGTGAGATGTTATGAGAAGGGACACAAATCGTAGATGACAGTATTTAAAATCTGCAATGGACTACAAATTTTAAATCAGTCAAAAATGTGAAATCAGTTAAGCGTAGATAAAAAATTATAAAAGTCATTCACATCGTATTCAAGAAAAAGCATTACAAGCCATTTACTGCAAAGCTGAACTGAATAGACAAAAACTGCTTGGCACTACAGTGAAAATCAATGAAAAAGAGCCAATCTATAATGCAATTTGAATTTTCATGTAATATCTATTTAGGCAGGAGCAGAATGGCTGAAATAGGTACCTCTGCCACTGTCTCATAGTTCCAAAAGCAAGCATAATGCAGTGGAGTATTTCCATGCTCATTGACAGTGCAAACATTAGCTTTATGGTGAAGCAGCTGCAAATATATTAACAAATGAAAGTCAATTTATTATTATTATTATTATTGTTATTATTATTATTATTAACTAGACAATTTATATAGCGCAATAAGCATGGCAAAAATGGCCAAAGACAAGAGCGCTTTACAATACTACATATACCCGATGGTATAATTTGAATTACGGTACAATTTGAATTACTATCAAAATGTCTATGTTACAGTCAAAGTGTGAAATCAGGCAATGCTGACATTGCCTGAAATTTTTAGGCAATGTCAACATAAGCCGTTTCGCTCGGGCACTGTCGACATCGACTGAAATTTTTAGGCATTGTTTAACTATGCCTGAAATTTGCTCAAATTTTATACACACTTTGCCTGAAATCTTTATCTGTCATGGAATAGCATAATAAGCTTAACTTAGAATTGAACATGTCATGCAAATGTATTGTTAGGCCTATATGCTAGAGACCAGAATCAATTGTACCGGACATTTTCGGCCCCGCACCATCGAACTGAACTTAACAGTAACTGTGGGTACGTTGTATAACTTCGGGCGGTCTTCTTCAAGCCCCTGTCATCGGCTACAAATTGAGTATAAATTCTTAATGGGAAGTGCTATTTATTTGTTCGCAAATGCAAAGTATAGTTACTACGGGGTTATATGGACTTAAGAAGAACTGATGCTTCGCTGTATCCCTGTAGCAGTGAATAACTGCGGGAAGTCTTCTTCAAGCCCTGTCATCAGCTACAAATTGAGTACAATTCTATGAACTCACAGGCATTTATGATTTTTACCATAAAACCGGTAGGCCTATACAAGAATAGTCGTTGCCTATTCTGATTTTGATTGCACAACCAGAAGCACTATTCTCTCTTTCTCTATTGTTCTTAAAATAAAACAAGCAAACCTCGACAGGATGTAATACTGGTGTCTCGATTTCTTTGGAGCATCATTCGCCTCCTTCAATTCCTGGATTAATTCGTGATACTCCTCTTTTCAAAAAAGAGTAGTATTTCCCTTCTTTTCATTGTAATAATCGAGAAGCTGTCTTCTGAATTCGAACTCTTGTGTTATTTCTTGATCCTCCATGCCTATACTAGCTAGCTTATTTACGTATCAAGATTCAAGAGCCTACTCTCTAATGCCGAATATGTCTACTGTGCACTGCTCAACCTTTTCTACTAATCAGGAAAACCGGATCCAGACAACTGGGTACCCCCGATTGGGCCCTGGACAACTTTTGGGTAACGGGACATCTGGGCCTTGGACACCTCGGCCCCAAACAATAGAGAAAGAGAGAGTAGTGCTTCTGGTTGTGCTATCAAAATCAGAATAGGCAACGACTATTCTTGTATAGGTCTACTGGTTTTATGGTAAAAAATCATAAATGCCTGTGAGTTCAAAGAATTTTACTCAATTTGTAGCCGATGACAGGGCTTGAAGAAGACTTCCCGCAGTTATTCACTGCTACAGGGATACAGCGAAGCATCAGTTCTTCAGGTGTCCCGTTACCCAAATGTCCCGTTACCCCAATTGCTGGGCCCAGTTGTTGACACTTCGACAGCGAGGGGTACATCCAACAGGTGACTCCTTGAAGAAGACTTCCCGCAGTTCCTGTACAATTGATTCTGGTCTCAAGCATATAGGCCTAACAATACATTTGCATGACATGTTCAATTCTAAGTTAAGCTTATTATGCTATTCCATGACAGATAAAGATTTCAGGCAAAGTGTGTATAAAATTTGAGCAAATTTCAGGCATTGTTAAACAAAGCCTAAAAATTTCAGTCGATGTCGACAGTGCCCGAGTGAAATGGCTTATGTTGACATTGCCTAAAAATTTCAGGAAATGTCAGCATTGCCTGATTTCACACTTTGACGGTAACATCTACACTGTAGATAGCTCTCAAACATCAGTTAAATAAATGTTAGAAATGACATTGATACTGCTGTCAATAAATTCAATATTTAACATGGTTAAATTAACAGCTAAACAGCAGTGACATGAACACTGCAATCAAATACCAGTCAAGAACATACATTTGCATAAGATATAAATTGCCTAAAAAGCTCACACACAAGTGTACAGGCAGGCACACACACGTGCACAGTGCACACACATATGCACACACACACACATGCACACACAAGCAATAAATACTTATTTATGTAAGGATAGGCCAAAAATTGGAAACAAACACCGAATACCAGCTGACTCAAATGGCACATCCTGGTTGCCGCAAATGCCCATGCCCGCCTGCAAAGTGAAACCATAGCCAGTATGCGCTCCAGTAACTGGGCGGCTTCTTGGCGCTAATTAAATCACCATGGACCCAAAGACTACTAGAGTGAAGGAGGATTATAGAGAAAGCCATGAACTGTGAGCAATAGAAGGATGTGACGGCTACTAAATGCAGGGAAACAACCTCCAGAAGTGTAACAATCTAGAAAAATGTTTCCAATCAAGTCATTTATAAAGTGCTAAGAAATATCATATTGTTACAAGATCACATAATCGCTCGAAGAAAACCGCCGGATTCGCAAGGAAAGACAGAACACTGCGACCGGCTGCTTCCCTTGCAACACCTGTCAGCGTCTCTGCGCTTCACGATTAGGACTTTTCGCACACCAAAAATCACACAAAACAACATAGACCCAGGATCCGTCGTGTCAACGGCCTAGTCCATCATCATTGCTACAAGATCACATAAATATAGCTGAAATTTTGTGAATTTAAAAAATCTAGCAACATCCAGCTAAACATGCGGCTAAGGCAAAGGTCACTCCAAAGATTCATTATCCGAAGGAAAGCTAAAGGGCCAATGTCTGGTAATTGCTCTCAAACTGGGCAATGACTGAATTCCAAGCTCTACCTTATCATTTCTCCTTCCACCCAGTAAGCACCAGATGTACCCATTCACAGATTAGTACACTGAGCAAGTGCCTGAGGTAGAAATAACCTAAAGGTTTACGCCTTGGTCGATGTTTGAACCTTGAACCAATTCACAAAGCACTAGAGCACCACCCTCACTAACCAAAATAGAGTGCAACTTGATTGTTTGTCACCACAGTACTGTCATCACTATATTCATCACGACTTCTATGAATATTTTGTACTACCACATCTTGCTCATAGAAAACAAGATCTTACAGATCAACCTTTCTCTTAAAGTTCTATGTAAAATTATTTATTATCTGAATGCTAGGGAACCTTCAGGAAAAAGAAGTGTGGTGCCACATGTTAACCGAATAGTTTTGTAAATAAAAACATTTAAAATCTGCAGTGCTGGTCATCAGAACACATTTCACCCATGTACACCTCCTTGATTTTATAGATGTTACGGAATGGCGGCAACAATTATGAGCAAATTGCAAAAGATAAGCAATTAAGATATCAGACAGCGGATTGGGCTAAAAGATAACATCGTAGAAATGATCAGAAGAAGATTACCCGGTAACTTGTTTTGGACATTGTGCAGAATGGAAAGAGAAGTAAAGGAAGACCAAACAAAGGGTAGATTGACAACATCAAGGTAAATCTCAAACTCAGACAAGGTACAGGCAACACAGACAGCTAACACTAACAACGAATCAAGGTAGGTCTCAAACTCAGACAAATCAACAATGCAGAAGCTGAAAGACAAGCCAAAGTAGGAAAACATTGGAAACATTTCCTATCTAGCTATTGCTGCAAATTAGCTGGCAGAGAACCAAGATGATGATGATGATGAACAGTTATAATCACATCAACACAGATCGCGGAACCAATTGTTTACACTTTCGCAAGCAAGTGGACACCTCTCTGAGACTCAGTAGGCTATGTAATTCTGCATAGTTGTGTAATAACTTTTAAATTAGGAGACTGCTTCACTCAGTAGTATCACTAAGCTAGGTCATCAGCAGTGTTCTTGGGTTGGTCACCATCTGTACCACAGACACAATCCAATGCCAGCACAATGCAATTGCCAAAGAGAGCCAGCACAGTTCAAAGGGGCAACTGTGCATACAGAGTGTGTGAAAATTGTACAATACATATGACTACTCCAGGAGACCATACTGTAGGGATGGCTAGGCAGGAGTAAGCATGTAAGAGGCTAGCTGCATATCTTATCTCATTCTACATAAATTGTTAACTTGAGAAATTAAACTCCAGCCATTCTAAAAGCCTGTGGCCAACAACAGGAGCCATAAGCCAGACCTTGCTTCAAATAATACTAACATTCAACTGTACTGCTAACAACAGCAAAACTAGAGTTTTGATACAAATTCATATAGAAAATATAAAGTATAATTTGAAATGATTTCACAACCAAACAAGTGAAATATTTACTGCTTAAAATAAAAGTGATAAATTCAAAACACTAAGCACATTGCAGACCCTCAACACCATTTCCTATGGAAAGTACTGGTATTTTCTTGAGGAAAACCTCTCCCTCTCCCTCTCCCTCTCTCTCTCTCTCTCTCTCTCTCTCTCTCAAACTCATCACTGCCTTTCACCAGATTTTTAAGATCATCATCTTCTGATCCTCACTGATGTGCCAGCACCGCTAACAGCGCCTTTGACCTTGGCCTTTACCTTCTTTACAGCGCTACACAAGTTGTCTCAGTAATAATAATAATAATAATAATAATAATAATAATAATAATAAAACAAATGCCAATTACCATTTGGACAATGTCTCGATGACCGTGGGCTGCAGCCAGGTGTAACGCCGTGTCGTCGCCCATGTTCGTTGCGTTGATCCTAACCCCGCGGTTGATGAGCATCTCAACGATGCTCAAGCGTCCTTCCATCGCTGCCCAGTGCAAGAGACTGAACCGATGATCATCTCTACAAAGACAGCAAAATCAGGGTCCTGCTGGTCATTAATTAATGAACTGTATATTAAGTCCATAAATCTAACTACCTCTGTTGATCATCTCTACAAAGACAGTGAAGCCAAGGTGATGTTAACTATAATTACCGGTAATTAACTATATTCAGTCCATAATAACAATAATTATAATAATCTTTTCAAAGCCATCATACCATGTGAAAACTAATGTTGAGCACTGATTGAGCATAAATACACGTAAATATCCTACAATAATACTACAAGACAAACAAAGCAAAAATCTTACCAGCATGACTATAAATTGTCATGAACAATGACTGGTTACCAAGATTAAATGTCAATACCAAAAGTAGATGCAAAAATTGCAATGCAAATATTTGTCAGGATTCAACAGGTCTTGACCCACTGACCCACCAAGTACTGATGACCCATTTAATACTCTCTTGAGCTGCAGACCAGTGGACAGCCCACGTTCTCTACACAACATACTCAATACCAGTAGGCTGATTTCTTTGGTTACAGATAAGGGGTGGTAAACATGTTCACAGATAAGGAGTGATTAACGTGGCAAATAAAGCCAATAGAAAAGCAGTCCATAAACTTTTTAGTCTGATTTACTCATTTACTCAAAGTGCATAGCTAAACAGGTTTACTGATGCACTTATTGGCCACTACACTTTTCACCCTCAAAAAGTTTTGTTCTCATGATGTTTTGTCCACACCCTGGATGACTGTTACTCAGTCACACGACTTCCCAAGGACTATTCAGAACCTAAGAAGAATGCCAATTTCTGTAGTCCTCTTGAAAATGAGAAATGAAATGACAATAAACAAGTCTAATTATCGGATTTTCTAACAATTGCAACAGCCTTTTCGCATTTTATACATTTTCCCTAAATATTGTTCATTTTTACAAATACTCATAGCAAAATGCACATTGCAGATGTACAGATCCGTTCAAAAATAAAAATCTGATCTATGATATGAAGTAAAATGCCTGTAAAGCCCACATGCTCAATGGAGTTTAACTCCACTTTTTGCAATTATTGCCGAAGAAACCCCATTTACAAAGCAAGTACCAGCTTCCAATGCAGCCAACCACAATTTTGATTTTCTGGAAGATCAATCTCAGAATCCAAAAACTGGTAGACGCTACTGATTGTGCCCCCTTCTCCAGGAAATTGGGGGATAGAAAAGACGCTCATTTAGCACAGAAAGTGTAACGGGACACCATCACACACACCCTTGATTGAGGTCGTTCTCGGTGTTATCCAACCAGATACGGACTTGCAGTGCGTTGCCCTCTCTCACCAAATTAAAGATATCATCCATCGTGCCAGTTATATAAGCGCTATATAATCCCACAATAAGAAGACGTTTCCAGGTCCTTTTCTACGGCACAAATTCGTGGAATTCCGTGTTCAAGATAACTTAATTACTGAACGTTGCCTCGAAATAATACGTTCAAACGCCAACAGCTGAACGCTGTCCTTGTAGTCGACGGCAAAAATATTCGCAAAATCCTAATTTTAATTTTAAAAACGTCCGTTACACGAAGAAAAAAATGACCAACGCATCCGCTGCCCTCATACACTCCGGTGAACTTGACCGTAATTGTATAGGAAGGAAACGCACAGCAGCACTACCGTAATGCCGCCATAACGCTGCGTTTCTCGATTAATCGCCAGGTGGCGCCATCAACAATTTAAGGCCAACGCCGTATATATGGCGTTGTTTAAGGCTAGTTTCTCGTCTAATCGCTAGGTGACGCAGTCAACAGCCAATGGATAATATAATTCGGTAGTTCATTCATATCTGGACAGTTTATGCTATCTACAGGGTGAAAACTACGGAATAATTGACATCATTCACGCAACAGAAGATAGAGGGAAATGGAGGTCCATGATCGCCGACGCAGTAAACCTGCATGGCAGTGATGGCACCTAGAAAATGAAGAAGTTCATTCATTAGAGACATTAGAGTGGAGGTCAGCTCTAGGCTATAATGCAGCAAAAGATAAAGTCATGGCAATCAAAGAGACAGAAAAGTATACACATATCATTAGAAGGAAATAGCGTAGAACAAGCAGAAGAATTTTACATACGTTGGAAGAGAAACTGCAAGTGATGGAAGACACGAACAATATAATATTTTAAAAAGAGCGCCATTATGGATTACAGACAATGGAAAGGCTTAGGCGTAGGCAGTGGCGGCTCCAGGATATGGCAAGTGTGGGGGGCGTTGGGGTGACAACTTCTAATCATGGGGGTCAACCATTTGTTAGGTATGTAGGCCTAGTATTAAGTATAGGGTCCCAACCAGTGGCGGCTCCACCGGGGGGACAGAGGGGCCCGTGCCCTCTATTGAATGCCTGCCCCCCAGTGCCCCCCAGTTGGGACCCTATACTTAATTCTACATACATTAAACAACAAATGGTTGGCCCCCCATGATTAGAAGTTGCCACCCCAACGGCCCCCACTTGCCAAATCCTAGAGCCGCCACTGGTCCCAACAGGGGCCACTGCATGGGGCAGGCACTCAACTCAATAGGGGCGCACGGGCCCCCTGTGGAGCCGCCACTGGGCGACACAGTAGGCGTAGGCCTATTTGGAATGCAAAAGAAATAAAGATCAGCGCCAAAAGTCAAATATTCAACACTAATACACTATCATTGCACGGCAAATACTATAGTCTACGGATCAGAAGCATGTATCTTAAAACTATATGAAAACAGACTTCCAGCGGCAGAAATGAGAGGCTTGCGAAAGATCCATGGGAGTAAAGTATAGTTTAAGTAGGCAAGGCAGTCCCTTGGGCCTACTCGAGTCCGAGCGTTGGGTTCCGGCTCTTATCTCCGGTTTAGGCATTAGTAGGCAATTAGCGAAGTAGGTGGTGAGCTTATAATCCATTAATCTGGAGTAGGCTGCCAACAGTGGCGGCTCCCGGATTTGGCAAGTGGGGGGCGTTGGGGTGGCAACTTCTAATCATGGGGGCCAACCATTTGTTGTTAGATATGTAGTATTGAGTATAGGGTCCCAACAGGAAGGCCACTGGGGGGCAAGCACTCAATAGGGGGCACGGGCCCCCCTGTGGAGCCGCCACTGGCTGCCAATACTTCCCCAGACCCACGTTTACCTCACAGCTTAACGCTGCTCCTATTTTCAGGCGGCCAGGCCTATTTGGACCTATGACTCTTTACGGTCTGTCATTGTCGGTATGTCAGTGCTCGCCAATTCCAAGTACCAGTGCATCTGTGGAATTTTCAACACTGTGTGGATGACATTCTTTGACCAATAATCGGTATAGTTAAATACTAAGCAAAACGTATAATTATAATATTTTCTTCAAAATCACAATATTTACACTGATAAAGGCATAATATACTTCTCAACTGTGGAGTAAACTTGGAGTTGATCCTCGTTGACTGAATACACACGAGTGTTACGAATAGTGTCAAACAGTTAAATTGTTTATAATAGTAGTCAAATTAGTACAGTGAAGTTCAAAATAAACTACTGTTACAATGATTATATGAGATAGAGGAAAGATAAAATCAAACTGTTGGAACTGTCAATTTTCAAAAAATGTCTCTGTCACCACTGGTCCAACTAATTACACGTACCATTCTTTAACATCTCTTCTCTTTGGCCTATCTACAGTGGATGCCGTTGATATCTGGGGCGTGGCGTAGTTCAGCACCGTTTTGACGCGGTCCGTGCCTAGTGGAGTTGTGGGAAGAATATTACATGTTTCGTAGACATATCCTTTGGTGTCAGTACCATTGCAAGACAATTCACTGCGGCCTCTGTATTTGTACAATGCAAAGGCCAGGACCAGCAATAGCATTGCAATCCCAATGGCAATTCCAACTATTAGTCCAATGTTCATCGTTAACTTCCCTAAGTAAATGCTACTTGAATCTCTTCTCTCTTCTAAGGTTAACTCATTAATTCTCCTACTATTAGTAGTTCCGGATATACGCTGCTGTGTAGTGAAAGCGCTGACCATTCTGTACTCGTCTGTTTCTGCCTCGGAGCTTTGCAACATTGTTTTTTCTTTCATTGTGCTTGAATCGTTGGCAGGTTTCAAAGTGAAGGCTTCACTCTGGAATTCCTTCCTATGAGTTACAGTTGAAGCAAGGATGACATTGTATGGCTCTTCCAAATCTTTGATGTCTGCGTCTGTCTTATGGACATATATTATATCGTCAACAGTGGCAGCTGAATTTGTAGACTGAAGAGTTGTAATAGCAAGACCAGCCCCATTTCCAGAAAACATGTCGCAATCTTCATCGTCGTCTGGAATGCACGGCTTTGATCCGGCATTTTCTTTGTGAAAAGCGGGATTGAACGGATGGATGGTAGGAGGACCAGATCTGCTCATAAACCAAATTCACGCATATTAGTGCTAAAATCTTACACTGTTGTAGTGAAACAATTCATTGTTACCCAGTGATCTGTATTTCAAAGTTGCATTGGGGTCGGATTATACCAGCCCACAAATTTTTGTACCTCCAGTGTGGGGGGGGTGAGAAGTTTAAAAACCAAAATTCTGGACTCTCAATTGGGATAATCCTTAGTGGGAGAGGACTGGGCAGACCAGACCAACCCCCCGATAAATCAAACAGTGTTGTCACCTCCAGACAATTAACCAGGACTCAGTTAGCTCAGTTCATTCAAAATCCTAAGTCCGTTAGAAAAGACAAGATGTCACAGCAGGTAGAATGGAGACATTTTTTGTATAGGAAAATGAAATAGGAATCATATGTCATTCTGAAAACAAAAGCTAGACTCAAACAATTATTACTTCTATACAATGCTTCAACTTTTAAATATCAAATATCAACAACTTACTAATACAGAAACTGATCATTTTTAAGAACAGCAAACTACAACTTTTAAAAATTCATGAAATCATATTAAGAACATTCAATTTTTTTAAAAAAGCAGTGGGTTTATCTAGACAATTCACAATTACTGCTATTTCTACTGTCAGAAGACTCTGAGCTTGGCTCAAAGAATGAGGAACTTAAATCCGTAAGCTCTCAGGTAACTGAATATTGATAAAGAAACAGACAAAATTATAATGAAAACAAGTATCACTAAGAAACGGCATTTGTCAAAATTATTTTAAAAAGTGATCAGTGGACCTGATATTGAATAAGCTGACACACTTACAAACTACCGGTAGTCCATTTAAGCTCTTTAGATGTAGGCACCTGAAAATGGGTTCCAATTTTTTGCTCTTTCTTCTATCAATTTTGAGTATAAATAAGATGTCTACATTTTCTTCTCTATTGTTAATTCATTGATAGCATTGAAATTCCATTTCTTTTACCAGTAATACACCAATTTATCAATCACTGGACCTCGTGCTAAGATTAAATGGGCTTCTATCAGGAATCTGGACCCAACCACAATAATTCTGTACATAATACTACTTAGCAAAAATGAATAAAACAATATGCCACTGCAAATATAGGATGAATATACTGCAATTTTCATAGTGATCTATATCAATTTGTCGTTATATAGCAAGTCTATAATAATGATAGAGATTTTAGGCTTTGATCTCAATTAACATTTTTAGCTGCAGCTTATGCAATGTTACCGAGAGACAGAATACCATAAATCCTCTAATATAAGCCGGGTCTTGAACATAAGCCGGTCTCCAAAACAAGTGGAAGTCATTCGTTTTAACAGAAACCGAGGGTTATTCTTCGAGGATTTATGGTAGTAAGAAAAATTATATTAAAGAACTATGACATATAAACTGATATACAAGATAATAATAATAATAATAATAATAATAATAATAATAATAATAATACCGGTAATACTACTACTACTACTACTACTACTACTACTACTACTACTACTACTACTACTACTACTACTAATAATAATAATAATAATAATAATAATAGTAAGAACAACATGATTTTAAGTGGTTTTGGAGGCTAAGTTAGCCTGTGTGAAAACCACTGACACCAAGCAAGATACAGCATGATGTTAAAATGAAAGCAGGCCTAACCCATTACCAGTACTTATTTTGATTATACTATGGTTTGCCAGAGTAGATTAAACAACGTATAACACAATAAATATTTATACTCAGCAAAACCAGAAAGTTTTCAGCAGACGCTGACCGAAGTGGTTTCCTCTGTTTTGATAGTCTGGTTGCAGGGTAGAGCAGCACATCTGAATCTTCTGTCGGGAGTCCAGGACAGTCGGCGTACACGTTAGGCGGACAGCTTCTGGCCACTCTCGTTACAATTAAGTCATCAGAATTGTCATGTGAATGCTTCTGAAAATACAGTCGACCAAAGCACAAAACTGTTATTTTAATTAACCCATTATAATAATGATCTGTGCTGACTTCTTCAAGTACCTTGCCTAATTTCCAAAACAGTTTTCACAGCAAATCCGGATTTTCACACAAAACTGCTGAGATCTTTCAATCTTTGTGCTTCTAAATTTAACCACAGCATTATGGGTGGCTGATTGAATGCAAGACACGGTGCTTAGACATAACTAAGTTAGTCTCAATGCTTTTATAGATTAGAATATTGGTTTTATAGTACATAAAATTATTGGCTAATGCTATAAAATAAGAAAATTGGAGATTTTATTATTTTAAAAAATGTTCTGATTAACCATGAAGTTTATTAGCTCAGTTTGGCTCACGGCATGTCACAGAGAATGACACGAATCCCAATTGGACCAAAGACTTCCATCATTTCCTTTCACGTGTTGCCCTACTCATTCTACAACAGCTTATGTTGTCTTCAAAGACCGTCAGCTGACAACAGACTTTATTCTTTTCCATTGGTCTTTTCCTCTAATTTCCTTTCACTGCTTTGCTCCCATGCAGGGTTATTTCTAGGATTGTGAATTTGGGGGGTGTCGGTAAAATATTGGGGATGTTCGGGGCTATTTAGGGTACATACCATTGTTAGCCATTGCTAGATTAGGAAATTTTGGGGGGTGTCGACCTCAAATTGTGTGGGGGGGGTGTTGGGATGTTGGAGGGCTGTTAGGGGGGGTGTAAAAATATCCCTGCTCCCATATCTATTCAGCTGCCCTATATGACCAGAGAATAATAATCCATTCACATTAAACAAACTGTAGTTGGCAGGTTCAGCAGCCCTATCACTTCGTGATTACAATACACACACACACATCACATTTTTGCCCCTCCAATTTTTCAAGCAGTTGCTCTGGAGATTGGCAAGGCCATATTTTAGTTTCATAGAATATTAAATTAACAAACAATTATGCAGTAAAAAAGACGAACCTCCATTCCATCCATATAATTCAGTTGTCAACAGATGAGTCTGTGAAAGTCAATCCTGCTTCTTATGACATTGTTTTTTGTTGCTGAATTTGAAAACTTGTGATTACCTGTCAGGTTGTCTGCCCCGATATCCCCGATATTTGGACTTGTTATTTTATTAGAATTTGATGCACCACCAGCCAATGCTTACTATGCACAGTACAGCGGCGCTAAAGGAATTGATGATTGGGTTGGATTGAATTGGAGCATTTTATATATGCAACTGACTAAACTGATCATTTTCGCTAAGTGAATATTAAATATGATCACAATGGCGCCCACGTGAATTTTTACAGGGGGGCGAAAACACAATGGCCACAGTTAATATCAAGGTTTTCAAATTTTAGTGTGAAAATATTTGTTAAAAGCCAAAATATGGTTAGCTACAAAAATAAATTTGGATTTTCCTGGAGGGTAAGTGCACCCTTGCTCTAGTAATGTGTGGGCGCCCATGTATGATTATAATATTTATAAGTACAATAATGTAATTTTTGTCGCTAACTAATCATTTATTTTCCAATCTTAAGCCCTTTTCCCATATTTGCTTTTTCTCATGTTAGCAAACAAGATAATTTGTGGACATAAGCACTCATAGTTAGTGATGGAAAAATCAATTCTTTGCATAGAAGAGACCTCAGCCAAGTGCTGCAATATGATCGTCTGTGGTAGGCAGCGTCTTTGCCCATCTGGAAGCCTTTAGCAGCAGCAGCAGCAGTAGCAGCAGCTACTGGGCATACTCCAGCTACTGCTCATCATCTGCATGCCAGACGCTGTGTGAAAGATCATACAGCAAAGGAAAAAACCTGAGAAGGTTGGCAGGAAGAGGTGAGAATTTCAATGTTGGTCGCACCTTGTATCAACTCGTTGTGTTTGGCCAGTAATTATTGGCTGGCATTTTGTGATGGAAAAAGAAGTCGTTCCTAGACAATGTTCACCTGACATTTCTGTCGTCCAATTTAGTTTATTACATCAACAGTCAACCCAACTAAACTAAACGGATGAATAATGCAATAGGATTCCATAAGCTCTCTAATTTCAAACTGACAGATTGAAGTAAGAAGACCAATCATTAGGATTGTATTAATAGAAGAAAAGCATGTCAACGACTTCAATGCTATTTTGTAACAAGCTTTACATCCAGCATTCATTGCTTTAACCCATACATAAGTGACATGACGGTTGGAAATAACAGATCAAGGTATAAACAACTCAATATGTTTTCTATATTTTATGCAGAAAAAAGAAACAGCTAAATAAGGGGGTAGATTTCAATATTGCACATAAAAATTAGAGATTGCTTATATAGCTATATGAACATGTTCTTGATTGGCATCCACTAGATCAATCAATTTCTATCCAATTATGCAAGACACTTAATTTAATCATTTTAAGTCAAATGAAAATCCCTAAGGCTGTATTAATTTCATTCTCTTTCAATCACAATAATTAATTATTACTACAATCATAGCTGCTATGGATAGTCACAAATATGCCATGTAAGTGAGACATGGCATTGCCTAAGAAAGCATCTTTGGCAATCTCAAAATACAATTTATATAGCACCATTGGAACATGTTAAAATACTCTGTAGCATTACTGGCGCTACCAAACATATTTTATATATCAGCAAAGGTGCTTGCAGAAATGATTTAAACAGAAACAAAAATGCCCTCATGATACATTTTGCATACTATTATGGAGTTTTAATAAATAGTTAGAAACAAAATGTGATCAGCACTATCTTTGAAAAGCCAGATTCTCAAAATATGCCTTAACCTAAAAATTTAAAGTTCATAATTTGGCCTAATGCAATCCGGCACCTGTCTTAAAATGAATAATAAATAGGTTTTTATTTTGCACCAGTTTGACCAAAAATGGTTCAAGCATGAATATATGGAACAATTCTAAATAATTAACTACCGGTACTGGTAAATGTGGTTGCATTAGGACCAGTCAACTGCAACGGATGAAAGACTTTGACTTAACTGAATTTATTGGAGACATTAAATTTGCAAAAAATGTTCATCCAGTAAAATTGTGTGCCTGCACCAGCCTTTACATGAGTACCGGTAAGACCAGTGCTTTTTTCCTAGGAAAAAAGGTTTTGGAACCCATTTCACACCTGTTTTGTCATAAAAAAATTATACATGAATTTGCTCACTAAACACTATAGATATATGAAAGAAATAAATGTCTTTTACAACAAACTAAAAGAGACTCAAAGATTTAATTTTTCATTAAAACTGTTCAGAGTAATAGTTGTGCAGAATACTGGTATCAGGCATTAACTTCCAGAGTTTTCACCGGACAAATCGTCTTGATTTCTTTTCTTGCTTTGTGAGTCTAGAGCTGAATAGGGCCTACCTGCCTCAAGTCAGCCAAAAGTCAACGTGCCTTGTAGGGTCAAAACACGTGAGAGGTGCAACCTCCAGTCTTATGAATAAAAGTGAAGAGACTTTTTGTCATAAGCGAAGTTTTCTTTCTTTGGGGTAAGTAGCTAATTCATTTGTGAGAATCCCCTTTGACACTTGCTAGAAAAAAAATTGGAAATTGTATTAAGAGCTTGATGTATCAGAGGAGGCATTTTATCCAAATATGTTCTTTCCATAAGGTATTCTTGAAATCCATGAATGATTTCTCTTTCATTAAGGTTCATAGCCTGTTGCACACATTCTTGATTTCCATTTCTCAAAATGCCAACTGATCATTGAAGTTATCTGTCTCAAGTCTCTGATCTAGTATGTGATCCCATTGAGCCAGTTCAAGATCATCATTCAGAGTAATCTTTTCACAATTGACTCACCAAGTTTCTTGTAATAGACATGACATTGGAATCAAATGCGGATTATTGCATATCAATATAAACGAATCTGGCAAAAAAAGGCGAGGGAGCGTCGTTCCTGTGGGTTCACACTGAAAAAAAGCACTGGGTAAGACCAGCATTTTTCAGTAGGCTTTCCTTCATTATGCCACAATCATCAACTTCTATAGCCTGCCTCATAATGTTCAGTGCACCAAATTCAGATTGCATAAGGACTAGCTCATTGCAAAAATTCAGACTGGACAAGCATAGAGGATCTCAACAAAAATTACTTTTGAGAACTTGTGCGAAAATACCGATGTGCATTCTGAACCAAAAAGATGCATAAAGCTGGCAGTCTGTGCAATGATATGCAATTGTAGCTCTGCTGATTAGGAGTCCAGTGGCGTAGCCAGGATTTCCGGAAGGAGGGGGTTAGTTTTTGATTATGACGGTGACCAACTTTGGAAAAATCCTGACAAGCCAAAAAAACGTTATCGCCTCTACATTTTTACGTGACAAGCAAAAAAATTTTATCACCTCTAGATTTTAGCTGACAAACAAAAAACCTTATCACCTCTACTTTTTTACCTTACAGGCAAAAAAGCCCTCGCCTCTTACTTAAACCTTTACATTCTATAGCCAAGGGGGGTTTGACCCCCAAAGTCACATCAAAAAATTAAAAATGCATGGAGACTCATTAAAATTATTTTGTTTTCGGCAGCCAAGAGGGTTTTAACCCCCCAAACCCCACCTTGACTACACCACTGAGGGAGTCTGATGGTGCATTATGAGCCCCTGGTTCTAGAAAAAAATTGAGCAGTCCGTTGTTGCGTCAAATCACATTACAGATGTCATTTAAACACAGAAATATCCAACACACAATGGCTGTTGTAATATTCAAAACACTCCTATTTTTATTTCTGGTTCTTCATTGTGAATCCCATAACTCGTAAAACCAAGAGGTTACAACATTTTCCTATTGTCAAGTAAATTCAAGTCAATAATAAAAGTTCTATCATCAATAACTATGCAAATATCCAACATATACTAGACAATTACAATAAGGTTAAAATTTGTGGCTCCATACCTGGACTAGAATCGTGTGAAGGGCGACAGTGCTTAAAGGGCAGATTACAAATGTAGGTAGAACCTTACATAGCAGCAACGCACACAGTCCAACCATGACTCCAATCAACCGGCAGACGCCGTCAGTCACACTCTATCGCCGTAAAATGATGGCTAAGCTCATAATTCTCCATAAAAATTCAAGACAACTCTTGTCACACGCAGTGACCAATCGGCTGCAGCCTCAGTCGCGTGCTTTATTAGGCGGCTCTGCATCTGCAGAACACGGGGGAGGGGGTGGCAAGGACGGCTTAACTGAGGCGCACGACAGCAACGCGTGTATAAAATCCCCGGCAGGGCAGACAGTTGCTGTTATTCGTGTAACGTCACCATTTAGCTGGTCTCACTGCGACTTCGTTCCTGGAAAATCTTCGACTATCGACAGAATGCATCCTAGCTAGCCACCATCACTCAGCCTTTCGAAACTGCAAAACTGTGGCTTGGCAACAACAAGGCAATGGCATACAGCCTTATGCCAGAGCAGGATTTCTTCCAATAATTAATAAACCAACTCACAACTTAGTAAAAATTTCAGTTTACCTTTGGTGCTTAAAATTTTTCCAGTTTGCTAATCATGCTCTTTGTTTTCATAGCATTTTACATTGGATTTATACAAAATGTTAAAGGTTTGATCAAAACAAAATATTTCTATTAAAAACATTTGAGAAAGGTTTGAGTCTAATATTGCAGTGGTTCTCAACCTGTGATCCACGGACCAAAAGTGGTCTGCGAGAGGGGGTCTAGTGGTCCGCGGCAAATTCTGATAAAACGTCAATAAAATTTAGACATATATTTTCTGTCAGTGACTTAGCCAAGGGGGCGGGGTTTGGGGGTTAAGACCCCTTTGGGTGCCCAGACCCAACATTCTTTAGAGCAAGCAGCACAATTAAGTAATGTGACAACCTTATTTTGCTTGTCATGATTTTTCTCACTTTTCAGGTGGTCCGTGAGAAATGTTTGATCTTCAAAAGTGGTCCATGAGGCAAAAGGGTCTGAGAATCACTGAAATATTGTATTAATTTTTTGGCAACTGAGACTTTGCTAGAGGAACTTTATGAACCTTAAAGGCCTAGGCAAGCAAAGTTCTATTAAATGTAGTGTTATACATTTAAGACCAGAAGCGATAGTATAAGACCTATAAATGAACAATGATTGATAGTGTTGGATGTCTATTAATTACTATGGCTTAACTAGCCTACTGGTTTTTTAACTAGAAACTTCCTCAAACTCTCTGCTTGTATCAGACCAATTTAGCTCAACAGAACTACAGGTATACTCTTAGACCCCCAGGACACAACCTGGAAATTCTTCACCGGATTAATTAATCATTTGACTGATAAAAGATATATAAACTGATATAAGATTACTTTGTATAGGACGTAAATGTAAAAAATAATTTTAATTTACAATAACTTTTTATTTGTATTTGCTATGTAAGGTATGTATTGTGTATTATTATGTATTACAGTATGTATTATGCTTTGACCTTGCGTTTTGCCATAGTTGTGATGTTCAAACGTTTTGAACTGCATTATTGTTTAAATTTTTTGAACTTTATTGATAAGCCTTTAAGGTTCATAAAGTTCAATTCAAATTATCACTGCAAAAGCTGGGTTGTGTGAGAGAAATTGGTCAGAATTTGGATTCATACATACAAAAAAAATGCAACAGACTCGCATGTAAGACAGTTGAAAAGATTGTCAAAGTGCATTGTAACTTACGACTGGTGGATAAGATTGAAAACATCTGCTATGCTGATGAATTTTTACCAAAATAAAGCTGTTCATTAAAATGTTGAAGGCAAGAAATATATTTGAATGAGAGATGAGTAACTAGAAACAGCATTCCAACATTTTTACGAGGCTCTCTACAAATTTGAAAATATGCAAGTTTTTTTAAGTCACTTCAAAATAGTCAACATCTTTGTGTCATCATCATTGGCATGCTCCTATTGGGGCATAGCCTTTTCCATAAACTATCTCCAGGGTTCTCTATTCTCTATTTTGTGCCGACTTCCAAGCTGTGCTTAATCCAATTGTGCTGCTTTAAGTCAGATTGAATTGTCCTCGTCCATGTCATTCTCAGTTGTCTCACTGATCTCTTCCATGTCAGATTGAATTGTCCTCGTCCATGTCGTTCTCAGTTGTCTCACTGATCTCTTCCATGTCCTGGGCAGGCCATCGGTTATCGCTTGCAATGCTTTGGTATAGTCCATATTGGGTGCCTACCGCACGACGTGCCCAAAAGCTGGGGCCGTCTTTATTTGATTGTCAATGAAAATTAACTCCCTCCTGTCCACCTATAGGCCTCTTCATTTGTCGTATGTGATACATATGTTACACATATGCTACATCTTTACATGTAAAATAATTCAATTAAATATGAATAATTATTTTAATTTGCGACGATTGACACAGAGGCAAATGGTCAATTCTAAAAAATAAAATTCTAAGTAATTTTGCTAAAATTACTGTGTAATTCATTGTAAGACTTAGTTTAAGCATTTCAGATTTATGCTTAAAGCAGTGACTATTTAACTCTAAGCACATGCCTAAATTCAGTGGCTTTCAAACCTGGTAATTTTGGTAACAGAAAACTTTAGCCACCTTTCTAGAGACGTAAGACCATATTTGGTATCAATACACAAGCTTCATTGCCATTTAGTGTTTTGACACTTGCAGTCAAGTAGAATTAGAGAAAATAAAATTAAGGCAGAATGAACTGACCAACAACTGAATGTCTGGTCGTCTCTGATAAGAAAAAGGTTAGTTGAACATCAGGCTTTGCCCAACGGCAAATGATGCTAGTGACGGCCAAGAATCAAATGCGAACAGTGAAGAGACAAAGAGTATTGCATTCACGAACCAAATTGAGTGGGTCCGGGCAATCAGTGACCACCTATACAGTCTGCATCTGCACTTTGGGTCAAGAGGCCATTGATGACGGCAGGCGCCATCATACAACTGAGGAACCGAGCATGTAATAGAGGAATGGAGGAGTGGAGGAATGGATGAATGAATGAAGCACGGGTCTTACAGTCAATTTACTATGACCAGTTAATCCTGGAGTTAAAGCCCTTGCCCTGATTGCATGGCATGTTTTATGAATACTTGGCCATAATAATCGGCTCTTCTAATATTATTGCATCTGTTTTTAAGAGCTGTAGACCAAATTTTCAGTCTGCACAACACAAAAAATCATTTTACCCCTTAAGCTGTATTCCCCATTTTTTACAATTTAAGAATAATAATAATTATAATCTGATATAATAATACTAACAGAAGGAAGACGATTGACAGAAGATAGAACTTCTTGGAAGCATTTTGTGTCTAGCTATTGCCGCTGATGAGCTGGCAGAAAGCAAAGATGATGATGAATACTAACATCATTCCCATCTCTATTCCGCCACCGCCGCCGCCATTAATGTATAATGGCTTACAATGAATAAGAAATTATTGGGAATCACAAAGATGTCATGAATCACCGTACTTCCAACAGCAGTGTGTGCCATTATGAAGATTCATTTCGTTCTAAACTAGATTAAAGCACAGAACTTTTACCAGTAGATAACTTCAATCCTTCTGGCGTGTTATTCCAAATAATAATTTTAATGAGATTTACATAATTATCAGCCGCTATTCCGATCAACTAGCTTTTATGTGAGGTTGCAGCCATTTAATAGTATTGACTTAGCCAAGGAAGAGTGCTGTTCATGAATCAAGTCAAGTATAAGTAAACGGATTCAAAGGCTATCTCGATAAACTAGGTTATTGAATGCGGAGAGTTGCTACAGTGGTTTTCACACAGGCTACCTAGCCTCCTAAACCACTTAAAATCACATTATTATTATTATTATTATTATTATTATTATTATTATATATCTGTAATAACACCACAGTACAAGAAGCTGTGTTAATTCAAGCACTGTTTCACCATATTAGGTGAAGACTGCAAGACTGCCTCTCACTGATAATTTAGACTGCACATAAACATTGAATTGAAATATTTTCATATTAACAATCTCACTTGCCATGTCAGTTCTAAGTCCATAATTTGCCAACAGTTGACTCTCCCTGAAAGGAGAGAGTCCTATTCTATCTCTTAGAACTACTCCGCACAGGGCATCCTCTACTCCGCCTCATCCACACCATGGTCGACCCCATACTGCAACCCAAGGTCTGCTCCATGCCTCATAGACAATGATCCAACTGTTCCAGGAAGGAAGACAATGCTTCTGTACAATGCTCCTGACATACACAGGCTAACAACAGTTGAATCAATGTAATATGTTGATGTGCCTCAAACCTTACCAACTCAAGTACCGGTAATCATACGTAGAACACTTTTAAATACTGTTAATCACTTAGAAGACGTGCTATATTACATTATAACTGTAAATCCTCTAGTATAAGTCCTTGGCTTCTATTAAAGCAAATGACTTTTACCTCTGGCTTTATTTGGAAACCCAGCTTATGCTCAAGACCAAGTTTGTATTAGAACATTTTCAAATTGCCATATTTCACTTGCTTGTGTGCATTTAATTTTCAAAAATTTCAAACTTATCTGCTAGTCCAAGTGTGCTACTACTACTACTACTACTACTACTACTACTACTACTACTACTACTACTACTACTACTACTACTACTACTACTACTACTAATAATAATAATAATAATAATAATAATAATAATAATAATAATGCACTTTTATAGCACAATTTCTAACACTCTAAAGGTATAAATCAATGGTACTTCAAATCCATCAGCAATCAGTCAGTGAGGAAGTGTTTAGAGTCATTATTAGAGACTTTTGAGACATTGTACTTGGCTTGTATTAGAGACTCAGCTCATGTTCGAGACCCAGGTTCTATTAAAACAATTGCTGTTATCCATGGCTTATATCCAGGGAGACCAATCTTATGCTTGAGACTCGGCCTGCATTAGAGGATTCTCAATAATATCAATGTAAGACATTCAGAGTGCATAAGATTCTGCTTAAAGATATTGGTTTGGAAAAGATCTGTGTAATGCATAATTTTATTTATTTTTTTATTTATTGACAATTTATATAGCTCAGTAGACAAGGCTATGGCCTACAACAAGAGTGCTTAACACAGTTTGTATCCAATATTAAATAAATGTGTCTTCAAATTTCTAATGAATAGTCCAGCTGAGTCTGCTCCAGTCACATTGTCTGGAAGAGAGTTCCACAGGACGGGATTCCCCTGCGTGAATGATCTTTCCCCAAACTTAGGGGTCTTGGACGGGGGAGGGACCAACAACTGCACTCTCCGACTGGACCTGAGAACCGATCTCCTCTCGATAATGCAACAAGTATAACACATGCCATGCTTTGGAAGGTGCATGAGCAAGCACTTAGAAGACAAATTAACTGATGCTATATCATGAAAAGTTTCTGTAATTGCAGATAAAGCATAAACAATACAGAGTTAATAGTCAGAACAGCGGTCATTAGCCCTCATACACCAACAGTGCCAAACGTTCTTGTCACCAAAGTCTCATTATTCAAGCATCTTCATAACCAACTTCAATGTCTTTCCCATCAATCTTCCTAATTATCAGCATCAGCAAATCTACCTATAGCTTTCTATTATTATCTTATATTTCTGAGCATCACTGTTTTAAGTTTGCTATGGCTAACACAGATACCAACATCAGCTACATTCAGAACTCTATATTAACCCCTCTAAGATGTCTGCCATTATTTAATCAAATGCACTAAATGAGAACATGATAGTTGAGGGGTAGGTAAAATTTGTATTTTGTCCTGTATCACTGATATGTATGAAAAGGTGCTTCTGAGTGGCTAAATAAGAGTTGCTATATAAATATCAATCAATCAATCAATCAACTTCTATAGCGCCACTATCATAATGCCCAGGGCATCAGCCGATGGCACACCAAATCCAAATAGCATTAGAGCCAGGTCAAGCCAGAAGATAGATAGTACCACTAGATAGAAGATATATAGTACCACTGCAAAGAATCTTCTAACTTACCATATGTCGAGTTCTACCACTTTTTGGACGAGTAGTAACAGCATGGCTGATAAGTGGTTCAGCTGATTCTATCGGAATCCCTGTTTCCTTGATAGTTTCAAAATTATTTAACATGTAGCTGGTTGTTGATTTAGTACTTGGCTCTAGCGCTGCAGCAACGGATGAATGATTAGGGGACTGGTCAATGAAAGGAAATGTCTGGTTCTCTGACAGTGCTGTCAAAGCATACCACTTTGGTTGTTCTGATGCAAGTCGGGAATCCAGATATTGCTGTTTATGATGCAAGCTTGTTGGAGAATCTGGCAAACGAGGAGTTACCAAGCTACAAGCAAATAATAGCAATAGTGAACAAAGCACGTTATAACACTGTAAACTGCAAAGATTGTTTTTATTTGAAGACTCATGAGACAATAAGATAAAGAACAAATACATAAATAAAACCATAATTTTGAATTAAAGACATTAGATCATAATATAAAATATTGTAGAAGTACCAAATACTACATCCAGGGTATGCTGCCCTGAGGCATCTTATCTTATCCAGCGTGCCCTTGATGGTACCCTCAACTTCTAAAAAATCCTGACAAGCAAAACTAAGATTGTCAGCTATTTTGCCCAGTTGCATTACGTGGATGGACGGATGGACGGGACATTGTAATGTAACTAAGCGCAAAATAGATGATGACCCATTTTTACTTGTCAGGATTTTTCAGATATATCCAAGCGTGAAACACTCTTTAAAAAATTACGTTACTTGCCGCCACCCCTTGGACCATGCTGCCCTAAGGCACTTGCCTCATGGTCGCGACGCCCCTGATTATAAGTGAAATAACATTGCATAATGTAATGTTCTTGCTATTCATTACCGGTATTTGTAGACTCAAGGACAAGAAGACGAGAAAGAAGAATACAAGAACAAAACCCATAATTTGAATGAAGTGACAGATGAACACAGGGTTCTCAGACAGGATAAATCCTACTGAACCACTCATTAACCCCTTTTAATAATAATAATGATAATAATGATGATAATGATGATGATGATGATAACAGTAATAATAATAATAATAATAATAATAATAATAATAATAATAATAATTTATAAAGTATATATATAATATATATATATATATATATATATATAAAATCAAGGGGCGTCATCTTGTGGACCAGTGTATAGTTCGTTGTTTCACATTGAAGGGCATAGTCGGCCACATTGTGTGAGATTTTATTAAAGTATATCAAGATTTCGAACTGCTGTGTCTTGTTGAGAATTCAGTTCAACTATTCTCTTCCTTTTCACCCTTACAATTTGTATTTCGTGTTTGTTCCTAACAGCCATGAAACAAAGTGCACGAAAGCACCTGTATTCTACTTCTTCAGCTTGAGACACATAAAGTCTATGGAATGGAATTTTACGATACATGTTTAGTGTCACAAGCTGTATCAATTCCAGCAAATTCAAATAATTCCTACCAAAAATTCTGCTTCAAACCTTTGGAAATTTCTAAGAGGTCGAATTCCCATGACAACATTTCCAATATATGAAACCCTCCTTTCTTCCCCATTGGCAATCTGCTCAAAGATATAAACCCCATTGACAACGAGACCTGAATACAAGACAAATTGCTCGTAAAAAGACAAATCATAGCAGTTAATCACCACAGGACTCTGCAAAATATATAGCGCAATCTATGGCTGATAACAGCAATTAGGCATAAATCCTCATATCATGACTCTGCCTGACTTCCCCCCAACTTTTGGCTATAGCTATTTCAATTTTAGATTAGGCAACTAAGAATAGGCATTTGCTATGCTACTGATTTTTAATGCTCTATATAAGTTTTAAAAATTTTACTTTTTACTTGCTAGTATCAAAACTAATGGCAAAAATGACCTACTCCAAATAACTATCATTAGTGTCACTGTAATGTACCAATGATTTGTGCTATGCCACGTGACTTCGTCCAATTGTATTCCCACACAAGTGTTTAAATGCAGTAGTGATAAATGTTTTCAATTCCGTGTGTGAATAGTAAAAGCAGCTTCGAATCAATGCAAGCATTTTCCCAGCAATGTCGTGCATTAAATAACCGAAATAAAAACGACAACTAACAGCTGCAGTTTCTGTTGTTAAGCAACGTTCTGATGCTGCCGCTGCAGCAGCGTTAGATTGTAACAGCAAATAAGTGCTAAACAATAACACAATGACCTGCTAATGAACCGTAAAATGGTTTCACTAATCGGTTATTTTGGTAAGCCTGTGAGCCGATATGGATGGTCATGGTTCCACTGCCAAACAAACCACCGCTGTCTGCAACGAAACAAAGGTATAGGCATTTATTATTAGAAAAAAAATGTATAAAATCAATACACACTCAGACTCATAAAATTTCCTTTCAAAACAGATGATACTACTGTACTACTATCCAAAGGCTAAATATTAATAAACGAGATTCTACTTACCTACTTACTTGAAAGTCAATTATGGTTTTGTTTGTTATATTTACCTTTGTTGCCATAAAGCCTACACCTAGCAATACATTTAACAGGTTTCATTGCATATTATTTCATAAAATGCCTCATTCATTTTATCATATTCAGACAGTACTTGGTACTCGTGCTTTCTCAGTGGCAGCAATATGTGGACTTATAGTGGTTCTCACACAGGGCAGTCCCTACTGAACCACTTTAAACCTTGTTATATTATATTATATTATATTATGTAGTGCATTCGGTTTAAGGTACACAGTTTCAGTTTAGTTATGAGAAACCTGCTAAAGCTTTCTATATCCTGATATTCATGGTATTTAGTGCTTCCCAACATCCATAAACATGTTGCATAAATGCATTAATTAATTAATTAATTAATTAATTAATTAACCACTTTAACATCACCGGTTATAACATTCAAAAGCATAAATTGGTGGGACTCCAAATTCATCTGCAAAACACCAGGTCAATTCCAGAGATCTGTCAAATTAGGAAGAGCAGAGCAGACTGTGGAGGAAAAGCCAGCTGGAAGGGAGATGTTTCAAATGTACTCATTTCAAAGTACTCAGCAATCAGATAAAGAGAGCTTCTGTTTCATCACATCCAGAGTTACATGTATCAATATTTTGATGGTATAAACAACTTGATTAATTAACATAAGTCAAATAAACTGTTATATGATCAAAATTTTACCACTCCGAATGATCTTAGCTGTCAGGATAAGATCACAACAATTAACAGTAGGCCTAATAGGAAAGTACTTTTAAAATGTTCAATTGTTCATGCATAGACTTTTAAGTAAATTAACATGCAAAACAAAATATGAAACCATTTTCAAGATTAGCATTTTGCATATTTTCTCTTACTGAGGCCTGGCAGAAACATCATTAACTTAAAAAAATTAAGGAAGAGAGAGCTTGGAAAATGCAGGCCCTGGGAAGATAGTGGTGCCAGGAATTTTGAAACAGAAAGGCTAAAGTTCATCACCTCTTTTCAGTTATTGGGTATGTGGAAATTGGCACAGGTAAGTTCTCAAGTTCATGTCTGCCACTGCCAATGCCTGGAGATGATGACAAAATGTCATCAGTTTATTTTAAAATAATCAATGCATAGTCTTTGCACAGAGCCAACCATAATTTAGAAACAAACATACTAGAGCACAATCAAACTTTGTGTACAAGGTCAATCTCAAGGTAGCTGCATGTTGTTTTACAGTCTGATGAGGGCATCACCCGAATTCAGTTACAATAGGAGCCTAATAACTGTGAAACACATTTCATTCACCAGATGGCTGCAGCTGTACGTTAAACAAATAGAACTGTATACTACCGGTAGATGTCTTTTTTGCAAAAGTTCCATTTTCTGGAACTGAAATATTATACTACGCTAATCCTGATAAATACGCAATTAATTTTACATGAAAAAAATATTTTCTAGTCATAACTTGTATCTTTCTCATACCATACATTTCATAGTTCTACTATTCTACAGTACTTGCAACAAAGTACCGTAATCACCACCACCGTCAAATTATCATCATCATCATCACCATCATCGTTGTCGTCGTCATCATCATCATCATCACCTCCAAATTCACCATGATTCATTCACAATCTAGCTTCCATTTGAACAGATCTTTGAATGTACTAAGTATTTTTGAAATGCACATTTCTTCCAAATGGATTTTTCCCATACTCTGTTTTGCTATTTTCCTCTGACTGATCTCTGGAATCAATCTCATTTGTTGCTGATGGAATTGAAATACCATTCATTGCTAACTAGTGCATAAAAACTGATCCCACAGAAATGTATTATTATTATTATTATTATTATTATTATTATTATTATTATTATTATTATTATTATTATTATTATTATTATTATTATTATTATTATTATTTTAATTTACTTACCCTTTTAACTTTTATTTAGGTTAGTTCTTATTACCAATAATGGCTGCAGAATTGCTTCATTTGCACAGACAAATGCACAATTTTCAACTGTACAGTTTTAATATACTATTTACCCAATAAAAAGCTCAACTCCTTCAAATACACTCAAAAATCCTGCTGACAATTAGAGTCACAATCAAGTTTCAGAAATTCATAGAAATTATAAAACTATAGAGGTTTAAAACAAAAGAGAAACTTTAATAGTAATGTTTTGAAGGCTTTCTTCTTGCACAGGCAAACTCGGTCATGAGCTGCTGGAATTAGTGCCAGCACTTTCACACACACACACCTTTGTAAAACCTGTGAACAGGAGAAATGTCGTCCACCTGGAGTGTAGAGTTGTAGTCACTTCGGATAAATCGAACAGTGTGATAGACACCATCGTTGACTACATGATTTCCTTTCAAGATATAATCTCTGTTGCCAATGCGATGCAGTACGACGATACTTCCGCTAATCTGTTGACAGATACCGGTAAATAAAATCTAATAAAATGGCAGATGTGGGACTGTCCATTAATTATTTTGTTGATGTAATTAATGGACAGCCCCTATGTTAAGCTGACAATTTTAATTATTTTTTCAAGTAAATTAATTAATCACACTTGATGAAAATGTACACGCCAGGCCACACTGTGAGCCGAGTAGTATTTACAAATAATCTGCAAAGCTGATTCTAATTATATTTTCAAAATTTATTAACAGAACTAAGAAAAACTTAGACTTAAGCGAATGCAAAGCTATCTGCATGAAATTTTACCCTCCCCTTGTCACACATTCATCATCCTTCAGACAAGAATTTATCCCTTAATGGGACGGGTCAGCCACATGAAGTCTTTTTCCCCACTTGGCTCTGTCTTTAGTGTCAACTGTGTCATTTCTTTTCAATGGGAGACTTTTGAGGTCTTTTTGGATCATGTCTCTTCGTCTTTGCTCTTGTCGTCCTTGGTTTCAGTGTTCATAAACCTCTACTTTCATGATTCTTTTAGCCATGTTTTCTTTCTGTGCTCTTTCCACGTGACCATACTATCTGAGCCTGGCCTGTGTGGCACAGTAGCATAGCCAGGATTTCCCAAAGAGGGGGGGGTATGGTTCCCATGATTCCCAACTTCGGAAAATTATTACAACCAAAAAAGGCTATCGTGATTATTCCCATGATTAATAACAACATGGGAAAAATCCTGACAGAAAAAGGTCATCAACTATCATTTTGCTTCAGTAAGTGATTATATAGGTATATGAGTGTGCAAAACTACACTGATACTACTAATACACAATTTAAAACTTTTTTCTGGTCGAACAGCCAAGGGGCTTTTAGCCCCCAACCCCCCTTGGCTTTGCCACTGGTGTGTCATGATTGTTTCAAGGAATTTCAAGCAAGACAGAGGGATAATTGAATAATGAACTGTTGGTTAATGTGCTTTTATGGATTCGGGGCAGACATGGAAGCACCTGGACAGACTTCTTGGAAACCACGATCATCGCGGCCGTGTGACCACTAGTTTTTCTGCAGACGACTTCCATCAGCATCTTGAGGACAAGATCACCGCCATTCGCAGAAGAACGTCGGATGCGGAGCCGGTCGGCTACACCGAGATTACAAGATCCTCCCTCACCGAGCTTTCGGCTCCGACGAGGGAGGACGTTATCGCGATCGTCCGGGCATCCCCGAATAAACAGTGCGACCTCGACCCCCTTCCAGTATGGCTTCTCAAGGAAGTGATCGACACTCTGGCGCCATTTCTCGTGACGCTTATGACCACATCTCTGAGAACCGGCGAGTTTCCCTCGTGCTGGAAACATGCAATTGTACGTCCACGGCTGAAGCGGGTGGGAGCGAATACAACCGACACCGACAACTATCGCCCTGTTTCCAACCTAACCTTTCTTTCCAAAGTCCTGGAGAGGTTCGTCAATACGCAAATGGTTGGATATCTAGCAGCGAACGGACTAATGCCGAAGAAACAGTCGGCATATAGACGCGGTCATTCCACTGAGTCGGCCGTTCTGCGCATTTTTAATGATATTGTTGATGCCATATCGAATGATCGAGTAGCTCTCCTCTGCCTTCTGGACCTATCGGCAGCTTTCGATACTGTCGATCACGAGATCATGGTCCGACGACTGGAGCTTTCTTACGGCATCAAGGGAGGAACCCTCAAGTGGCTGCAAGACTACCTAACCGATCGCACGCGCAGTCGGTATGGTGGAACGGGTCATGTCCTCACCGCGTCCTGTTCTCAGTGGCGTGCCGCAGCAGGGGTCTGTGCTAGGCCCGCTCCTGTTTATTCTGTATGTCGTCGCAGACATCGGACGGATTGTCGAGGAGTGCGGGCTAGACCCTCATGCTTACGCAGATGATGTACAGATCCTCGCCTCTTGCCCTGCCAGAGACATGGAACAACTACGTGACCGCGTCACAGCGTGCATAGCCAAAATCAAACTCTGGACCGAGGCAAATCGTCTGGCTCTCAATCCCGCCAAGACAGAAGTTCTCTGGATTACCACCCCAAGGAAGACGCATCTAATTAGCCATGCGCCGTTCGTCATCGATCAGATCCCTATTGTCCCGTCGGCCGAGGTCCATCTTCTCGGAGTTCTATTGGACGAGTCGCTGTCACTCCGGAACCACATCGGCATCGTCGCTCGCAATTCCTTCTACCAGCTCCGGCAGATTAGAGCGATAAGAAGACACATACCTGCGTCTGTTGCGACCCAGCTCGTGCGGGCACTGGTGCTTACGAGAATAGACTATTGTAATAGTATATTACTCGGAACGCCAGACTATCAGCTCAATCGTCTGCAGATGGTCTTGAACGCTTCCGCCCGAGTGATCTTTCAGACCAGGTGGTGTGAGCACGTCACTCCCCAACTTCGGGACAGACTACACTGGCTACGCATTCCGGAACGGGTAATCTACAAGAGGTGCTGGTTCACGTTCAGAGCACTCTACGACCCGTTCTGCCCAGACTATCTATCGGTGCTTCTTCGAAAGCCTCCATCCACAGAAGGTCGCTTGCGGCTCAGATCCTCCAGTCGGGTCCGACTGATGGTGCCTCCTCCCTCGAAAACAGCCAAACTGGGGGAGCGTTCTGTTACTCGAGGGAACCCGGCTCTCTGGAACGCGTTACCAGACAGTGTCACCAACGCGACCAACTTGGAAACATTCGCTAAGAAACTAAAAACGCACTTGTTCGGACACTCTTTTAATTTAATGTAAAGCACTCTTGACTCTAGCCCGCTAGTACAATAGCGCTATATAAATTAGCCTATAACTAACTAACTAACTATCAAATCATGCAAAGAAAATGTTCAATAAGGGAAATTCATTGTAATTACCAATAGGACTAACTAAAAATCTGGGCCTGTAAGAAATGCAAACAGGCAGTAAAAAACCGCATGGTATGTACTGCAAAACGCATTTGAGAAAGGCTTTCATCAGTTTTTCAGACATTCATCTGGAAAACTGAATGCATCCATTGAAATATGTTCAAATTTCTTTAAAGACTGAATCTGAACAGTTTCGAGTAAGTAAAAGTTTCAGGGCTAAGAAATATAGATTTATGGCATTATGCTTTCTGCCACAAGAAGAAAGTACTTAACACAGCTACAGCCATAAGTCCATTTGCTGGGTGTCGTCTCGTTTCACTGAATTCCGATTTCACTGGATTCCCATTTCACAGAGTACTTGTATCATTTGACCATTTGAAATTTACAATAACACACTCTTTATGCGGCATGGAAAAATACAGCTAGGTTTGTGTTTAAGTCCACAAAAATAAATAGTATCATAACTAGTCTGTTTGACTACTTTTGGCTTACTTTTATTGATCTTCATTGTTTAAAATGGCAATAATATATGAAATAGCAATGCAGTCATTGATTAGTGAAATATAATCACTTACAAGTTGAATTTATTAACAAATCATTTATATTAGCCACTTAGCAGTTGTTGATTAGCGTTGAAATTTGGCAAAATGAGAATGCTGAGAAATGGGAATTCAACAAAATGGGAATTTGATGGCGAAATGATATGTAACCATGTGCAGTATGTTTTTATTATAATTGTCAAACACCAATGCTACCATTTACAAACCTACTGAATATACTAGAAACTTACCAATTCCACCTGTATAAAATCATTCATAACATGGCTCTCCAAGTACATAAAAACTGCATTGGCTAAGTAAGTAAGGATGCCAAACGCCAGCCGAACCTGACCGGAGCTCAGAATCAGACCTTCTGTATAATTACATTGAATGAGTCCACCTCCTTCACCAAATGTATAGGCAATGCCACCTGAAGAAAGAAAAAGCAAACTAATTGCATTACTTAAAACTTACTTAGCATGATTTAAAGTGGCTTAGGAGGCATTATTGCCTGTGTGAAAGCCACTAGGGGCACTAACGGGGCTTGAACCCGCTCCGTCAGCCTGACGCTCCAGTACGTAACCCACTCTACCATCTTTCGCCCCCAAAGCATAGATGGCATGCCATGTCAGAGACTGTCCACAGCCAATAAAGAAGTGGAGGCACTATACAAAATCTTGTAAATCTCAGCTGATAGCCAAATTCACCAAAGTTTTAACAGATCCTACAAAGAAGGACTCACACTTCCAACCATTAGTTGCGATGTGGCACAAAATATCATATACTACACAAATAACATCACAAAGAACCAGCATACCACGACTACTCAGAAAGAGTGCTAAGCAAGCGAAGTCTGAAATAAGCCATGCCTAGAACGTACAAATGCCATGCCATATGACAAAACACAGAGGACATGGCGGCGCTGGGAATGTCAACTCATCGTTTGTTATTGTATGCCAGTTGTCAAATTCTAAAGCAGCGGTGGGCGCACTGGCACAACTCTTAAGAGACGAGATCTGAAGGAGACGTCGGTGGCAACCATCAGAGCAGAGCGCCGTGCCACGAGATGACGACGAGCGCATCCCCTAGCGCCGTGCATGGCATAAAGAATTTACCCGGGCGAGATCTCGGCGCTGTTCATTTAACAGTTGGATGATTAAACACTGCAGCTCGGATCAATCATGCGATCTCTCCTTTTCGCGGGCAATTTTCGAATTATTCCGTCGCCATAATTCCTCGGATGATTGTGCCGAAGCCTCGTAATCAAGGGAAGCGGATTTCAGTTGAAAGCGCAGTCCGGTCGACAGGCGTTGCACCCCAGCCAGTGATCAGTTTAACCGAAATGAAATGCATACGGTCGGCTCCGATCACCGCAAAAGCGGAGACGAAAAACTGCAAACTGAAAGTCAAGTCATGCTACGAGGATTGACATCAGTTCCTGTTTTCACCAGCCAAGCAAACAGATATTGCTAATAACAACGTACATTATTTAATCTCAGACTTCGGGAAGCACAATCGACTGACAATATAAAATTTTGCCCTGCACATTTTCCTGCTTTATTCTTTCTTTCTTTCAGAATTTTTCTTCAGTTACTAAATATTTTCTAATTAAAATCTAATTATTTCCCTGTGCTTTTCCTGGTGGTCAATAGGTCTATCATGAATGGTCTGTGCTGGGTTTTAAAATCCTGGATACAATCCTCTTCTTCGTTCTAATATTGCAGTTTTGCTTGCGGATTATAATGCAATCGTGCATCATGAGAATTTGTCTGCCAGATTGAAGGCAAAGTTGCTTGCCTCTGTTTATTTTCATTAATTTCACCAGGTTAGCGTTTGAAATCACCGGTCAAAATGCTACCATTATGCAAGATGTCATTCAATAAGCATCCTGTGTTGAAGTGAAAGTCACCAGCAATGAGTTGCATTGAGCATTCAAGAAATTCACGAAAACAAAGTCAAGTTCTCTACCGCGAGGATGTGACCCGACAACTGTGTGCGCACCACTTGCTTTCGAATGAAGAGTTTGGAGTCTGCAATCGTGATTCTTATCTGTCACAGATGGATTAACGGCGCTATTCCTACATCCAGATCACGTTAAAGTATCAGAATGGTGACTTTTCCCCACAAATCACCGCTAAGAGTGCTGCACACTTGCAAGGTTGTCATGTACATGCTTAAATCAAACTGAATTTATCTAAAAATAGAGTCATACAAATTCAAACACTTCACAAACATAACATCTGGATATGACTTCATCTTTAGTGAATGAACATGAAATATTTCAATTGATAATAATAATAATAATAATAATAATAATAATAATAATAATAATAATAATAATAATAATAATAATAATAATAATAATAATAATAATAATAATAATGTGATTTAAAGTGGTTTTGGAGGTTAAGTTACTGTTATCTTGTGTGAAAATCACTATCAATTAATACCATAGGCATAGATTATAATCCAACTGGCATTATAAAAGTACATATTGTTATTATTAAAGAAATCAAACGGAGACGATTTCTAGATGTTGGTACAGATGTTCTTGTATTTAACCAGCAGCTAAGTTCTGTCAATTATTTATCTGATACTGCAGGAAATCCTGTGACTGCCATGCTACTGTGCCGCTGTGTGTTTAAACCTCGGCATGTCAAGCAGCCAATCACTGTCTTGAAGAGTTTGTTCCACACGAGCAGGGCGCAATTTGTAGGGGGAGAAGGGGAGAATCTTCCCCCCACTGCCCAACTGCATCCCCCCTACTGCTACATCCCCACCACTATATCCCCCACTGCTACATTTCCCAACAACTACATCCCCCCAAGCTCAACATATTCACCCCCCCCCACTGCTCCAGGTCACAAATTGCACCCTGCACATGAGAGTGATAAATCTTTTCATAGGCCTAAGATTTGAATTTCAATACTATACATGATCCTGCTCCTTGAATTTTTAAACGTAGACTGTGACATCACTACGTAAAATGGCATCATCAAAGCAGTAAGCATCACATGTGCCAGCAGGTTTATAACTTCCACACATGTGAGCAAAAAGGTAATGTCGTTAGTAAAGAAATGTCATGCACAGTTTGATTTATGTGCACAGAAATGACCGAAACCAGTGGAACCACTTAAAATTTAATGAGGTATAAGCAGACAATCTTACACAGAGTTTTGGGTGTACAGCTAGTGTACAAAGCAACGTTAGCAAATTTTAGAGTTGTAAGTCTCAAGACCTGAGTCTTGGTTGTTGAGACTCTGTTTTGAAATTCTGGGTCTCGGTCTTGGCTCTTGGGCTGTCTTGGGCTGTTGGAGTCTTGGTCTTTGTCTGGATTTGAATCTCTTGTCACAGTTGCATATGCCAATACAACTATCGCAACATAACTGCCGCCATCGTTGCCATCACCACCACTACCATCACCACCACTACCATCATCGTCAACATCGTCGTCATCAGAATTGGCATTAGCACTTTTTCATAGTCTCCCTTGCTGCTTCCCCATTCCCACTCTGACTGACCTCTGGAATTTACCCGGTCCTATGCGATGTCGATTTGGAGTATCATCAATTGACACCTTTGAGTATTAGAATTGGTGCTATATAAATTCATGTACAATAACAAATAACCATCATCATATTCATTAAAACACAAAAATTACCTTCATTCCTTCAGCAATTACAACAACCAAAACCTTAAGCTAATAACACTAAATACATCTGTTAATTGATTGGAGTGACTGAATATGAAGCAGTTGTTGCTCCTCGCTAACCTTCATCACAGCTTGGTCCAGTGAATGACGTCAGCAAACAGTCGCATGTGAATGTATCCCAGTGCTGGATACAAATTCCACCGTTATTACATGATCCTGGAGTGCACTCAATGCTTGGATCTAAAAGACAGTACCACGAGAATGTCTTAGAAAAGATTGTGAAGTCTACCATCTGGAACCTGATGTGAACCAAGGACCAGCATTAGCTTAGAGAAAACAAAGAAGTTAGTAAAGAATAATGCAAAATCCTATATCAGGAGACAGACAAACGGTATCACGTAGGCCTATTATTAGCGATTTCAGAATTAGATATGACTGTCTTGTGCAACAGTGAAAATATAGTTCAATTTTTGGAGGATTTGGTAGGCAGAATGTCTTCTGGTCATAAGCACTGTCTGCAGTTCTATTGTTCTATTATGAACAAAAGTTCACGGCATAGAAAACATCAAAGGACCTTTTGGGTATATGAACCTATGGCTCCTAATCTGCACATGCGCTGTTTTAGAAACTTGTCATAATAGTTTGTCCAATGATATAGACAGTGTTTATTCTAGGCCCTTTTTGGGGGATTCCCCCCCAAGTTTGAAAATTCCCTCCAAAAAAATTTCTATATGTTGCATTGGGGGGTGGAAATTCCCCCCCCCCCAAAAAAAGAAGTGTGACGAGAGGAGTTTTTTATTTTGGAGAGGGGAAGAGAGAAGGATATGACCATAACCATATAGAAGAGTATTTGAAAGAAAAGGAAGGATGTGATGACCTTTTTTTTGCTCGTCAAGGTTTTTGGGAAAAAAAACCTTCTCCGCCCAAACATTTCAAACTCCCCCCCCCCCCAATGTCAAGGTGGCTAGAATAAACACTGGAAATAGATCAAAACTGGACCACATCAACTCAAACACGAATGCTAAAACTGTGGCAGATGGGCCCCTGATTAACAAACCCGATACCACATTTGCCAGACATTATTTGTATAATAAGCATAAGTATGATAAACATGACAGTTACATGATTCTCTGCTCAACAGAGGTACAGAGTCCTATGAACGTTGCTCATATGTTTATATAAAGAGAATTTTATAGGTTTCTCATTAAAGAATTTTGAATTCTTTCGCGATTCTGCAGGATCGATAAATTATTTTGTAATGGCCACGACTAGAGTGTTACAGTAGTCCAGATGATTAGAAACCATGCACTTGCCAGCTGAATAAGGAAAGGTTTAGTAAGGGGTAATAATCTCAAGCAATAAATAGTCTCAATAAGATAGTGAGAAGATCTGCAGACAGAATTTAGGAAGCCTGAGAAAGAGACAGAGAGATTAAACCTCACACCATGGCTAGATGCTGAAGCCTTCCATGGATAATGACAAAATCTTCCAAAACTACAAGTGATGTGTCACAAGTGCAGATCTTGTCTTCACCGGTAAACTCAACTACTTGCTGATTAAAATTCTGTCCTTAACCTGTGGTAAACTTTTTTGAAAGCTGTGATGGTCAGTCTACTTCAAACCCCAAAGCTTTTGACTTCCAGAAAAAAAGCAGAGATATGAAAACAATTGGAATCGTATACTTAAATAATTATGTACCTATTCCTCTTGCGCATGCTTTTAATCACCAGTCAGTTAACTTTAAGCAATGAAATTCTTTTGATAATGGTATATATGCCTGTAACCAAAATCAATGCAACCTTCAAAGAATTCGACATTCAATTGCAAAAGTAACCACCAATCTTCATAAGTATGATCACATTCTAAATATTCCATAAAATTTGCACTGCTTTGCACTTTGAGCAGAGGATGGGAGCTGAATCAGTTTTATAATCTACAAATCACTACAAAATGGTCAGTCTTGAATCTCTTGATATTTGATCTCTATGCAAAGTCAACATAACTTGACAAGACCTGCTAATTCATTACTTCATCAGAACTAATAAATCCCAGGACTAATAGAATAGCATAAAAAATCTAGTTCTAGAACTTATAAATCAGTAAACTGCTAAGAAAGCTTAACCTATGCTGTGTTGGAATTCTCTCTGTCTCTCCATTCCTCTGTCCCTCTGTCTTTGTCTGTCTCCCCCCGCTTATCCATTCTATCAGTAATTTTAGACCTAGACTAAATCACTAAAACAGGTCTCTTACATTAATCTTTTCCCAGTGTCCTCCCCAGTGTCTCAATGTTTCCACTCCAGCGGATATGTCTCTCTCTCTCTCTCTCTCTCTCTCTCTCTCTCTCTCTCTCTCTCTCTCTCTCTCTTGACTTGATGGTCTTTTAGAATGAATTTCGAACACCACTGACTGATACCTCTGCGTGTTAGGACTGATGCTGTATTAATTTATTTATCAAACAAGCCCAAATTAATGCTAAAGTCCACTTGATATCACCATGAGCGTCCACAGAAATGTTTCAATGGGTGCAAAAGAGGGTCTTGTGATGAGAGAAATAAAAAATACTGTAGAAGGCTATCAAGATCTATTGGACTAATTATAAATATTTAGCGCACAACAAGAAAGGTCATGGGATTCTTATATAAATTCTAGGGCTGCGGATATTAACCGCCTTCACTGGCTTCGAGTCCAAGAACGAATCGTTTATAAGCGTTGCTGGCTCACTCATCGAGCTTTATACGATCCCTTCTGCCCCCGACTACCTAGCCATGCTGATACAAAGATCCACGATGAACGAGCGGCGATCGATCGCAGCTACGGTCTGGAAGTCGGGTCCAGCTTTCGTCCCTGCTCCATCCAAGACCTCTAAGTTTGGTGAACGATCGGTCAGGGGGGCAACCCGCTCTTGGAATTCTGCCAGACAGTGTGACTAATTCTGACTAGACTTTCAGAACGAACCTTTTAACAAAAAGTTTCAAAGCGCTCTTGTTTTTATCGATAGAAGTTGTCTGATAATAATTTAATAATTTAAACTAATTAATTAATTAATTGTTAAAATTTGTAATCAATTAAATTTTCTTTAATCGATTAAATTTTCTTTAATCGATTAAATTTTCTTTAATCGATTAATTATTTTTCAATTAAATTTTAATATTTTTGTAACTTATTTACTTGAATACCTACTTAGCTTACTATATTTCTATTTCGTTCAGACAACAATGGCAAGTAATGAAAGCAATGCTCAAAGTCAAAGTCAAAGTTCTTCCCGAGCCACAGGCTCATAGGGCGGCGCTGATCTCCGTTTCTAGTAGCCCTCAGCCAGGCGTGTGCAAGGCCACGGACACGGGGCTAGTGCATCGCCTAGCGTACCTGTTTGACTTGTCGCAGCATTTTTAGGGCTGCTCCTCGTTTATAACACGCCCCTCTAGCGCAAATAGGCTGAGTCGACCTTAGGGCTCCTCCGGGACGCGAACCTCCTGCACCAATATCCAACGCTGTTACCACTCTGCTAACTTCCCGCCCCATCAGACAACAATGGCAAGTAATGAAAGCAATGCTGCAGTTGAGCATTTAAAAAGAGATGAGCAAGCACTTTTGTTTTTAAGCTAACTGCAGATGGTAAAGTAGACAATATGCAGAGTTGCAATGCAAGGAGATCAGCTAAAAGCTATATGTAATCATTTTAATCGAAATTAATCGATTAATCAATTAAAAATGTTTACGAATTAATTGAACAAGAAAATTTTAATCGTTATCAGCCCGAATAAATTCATATTTTAACATAGTACCGGTACTATAGGTTACTTTTAAAATAATTTACTTTTTCACAGCTTCACAATTTATCCAGGGGATGCAATTGCACCCCCTTTCACCCCTCCGGACACACATAGATATCACAGCATTTGACACCTTCGACTGCTAGATGTGAAATTAATCAGGCTTGACTGTATGTTTATCCAAGCAGTACTTGCTCACAATCCACGACATGATTCCTTAAGGAAAACAGGAAAGAAAGAGGCCAGACAATCACTTTACTTGGTATCCAATGTAAACTAAATAACATTGCATTAAGGTGCTTTTTCTGAAAATATAAATATAATATCAAAATGATTATTTCGGTTACTACCACTATCTACAATGGCAGAAATGCTGAAGGCATAAGAAATACAGCTTCCACAGCAGAATACTGGTAGTTACAATATAGTCACATCTAGTAATCAAACACAATTACTTCTCCTGCCGCTCACCAGAGGCCCTATAACTTCAGCCACTACCCCGAACATCAGACCGCTTACCCATCAGAAAAGCACTTGAATGAAATGCCTGAGGTACCGAACGACAGAGACAATATGTCACAGATCGGAAGAAGAAAAAAAAAACAAAGAAGAGCCGGTGGGACAAACTCGCAGGATTAATGAATTCAGCAGAGTGCAGTAAAAGTGCCAACGGATATGCAAAAGAAAAGAAGGGCATCCAATAACTAAATGGAACAGGCTGTCAGCGGTCTCTAATGTAAACTTTATCTTCTTAAGCAGGTAAAGTTTACCGGATATTGCAGAATACTATTCAACAAAATCCAAAATCACTTTTTAAATTCATAAAAACTATATGAAAGCAAAATTTTTGATTTACTAAGTAATCAGTTTAGCGTGCAGATTTAAGCACGAGAGAGCTATGGAGCTGATGCCAACTAGCATCAAACATAACAGCAAGACCGAACTGTCATCATAATAATCATCATCACCACATCCATCATCATTTATTGTACTACTGCACAGGCCTGAGGAGAGGGGGTGCAGCCGGTACATTGTACCGGGGCCTATCGAGTTTTCAGGGACCCAGATCCGGTGACAATAAGGGTTTTTGCTTGTAAGGGTGTTTTTTTGAGAATTTACGTTTTTTTGCTTGTCAGACTGTTTTTGGAGAATTGATAATGTTTTTTTGCTTGTCAGGTTTTTCGGAGACTTATACATTTTTCTTAAAGGGTCCGCACATTTTTTTGTTCCAGGGCCCAGAATTTCTCTCAGCGGCCCTGCTACTGCATCTTCTTCACATAGATGATGAGGTCTAGCAGATGTTTCTCATTAAAGTTGAATGCAATAATTATTCATATTAATACTTGCCTACTCTCTGAAAAATACATCATCACATGCTAGCAGAGGTAATGCCACAAAACAGACTAAAAAACCTTGGGCAGTTCAGTTATTTTCTTTGAAGATTTGTACAATGTAATTTTATAAATAAAAAATAAGACCATAAGTTGACTACATAACGGAATTTGTCATTTAAAGAAATAATAGTTCAGTGGTAAAGTCAGTGTTTAAAGATATCATAAATTACAAAATAGGAGTTTTTAAAATTCAGCAGAATTGTTTCATCAGAGGGTCTAAAAATTAATTAGCACATCAGCCATAAAAACTATGAACGTTTTTCTCAAAAATAAAATCGTCCAGAAGGCACAGCTTTGCAAGTATGCATATTAACTCACTATTCACATGATTAATTATAACAAGTGTATTAAATAGCATAAACATAGAGACAAACGAAGAGATAGGGATGATCATCTACAGAATTGATATTTCACTTTCGAAATATCTGAATTGTTTGCAACCAACTACACTCAGCATTTCAGCGTCGCATATCATGAATCGCTTGTCACGAGAGTCGTATAGCCTACGTATAGCCTATAGGCTGCATTCTTCATCTACAGAATTAGATGAAACTCAGATGAAAACTACAAGAATATAATTAATCAGTTCTAAGGGGTTATGAATTATTGTCAATAATCTTCATAGAGCCTGTCCATTCTGGAACATGGCTGTGCCACTCAGGGCCGCCGAGAGAAATTCCAGGCCCCAGGGCAGAGTAGTCACGGGGCCCGTGGAAAATTTGCCCTCGTGCCCCCCTCTTGGCTGCCCTGATGCCACTGTCAAATAGCAATAACAAGTAAATATATCAATGAACAAATAAATATTAAAAATTATTGCATATATGCTCTGCTGACAAAAATTGTTTTGTTAAGGGTGACTTTACTTATTGAAAATTTTGTGAAGAAAAAACATTTCCATTTTTCCACGAAAGAGCAAAAGCGTGGTAACCATAAGCAGAACATAGAACATAACAGAAACACATGGATGTACGGAAACTATGACAAGCAAAGAATTGATTCTCCTGAATTCAAAATTGTCATACTCAAAATTAGTCTTCTAGGGAAAACACTGCAGCTGCCATGCTATGTCGTTCTGTTCATGCTGTTCATGTTCTGTTCATGCTGTCATTCTGTTCACAGAAGAACGCAGTTAACTGTTGCAATTTCAAAGCTTACAGAATCCATTTCATTGGGCAAGTTTCAAGGTTTTAGTTTCTTTGGTCGAACTCTCATTGTCTCTTATAGCAAGTATTTTTACCTTGAAGATTATTAGTAATATGAACAAAAACAGTGATTGATGGTCGTTTCCAGTTGACCTTTTGCATCACGACAACCCATCTCAGCACTCAGTTTACAAAGGAGCTGATTTCCGAGCAGTGAGTTCGGACTTTTATGCGCTGTGATACAGCAGAAGAGTGCAAATATGTCACATTAATATGGCTGGATTGGCTTATTATGGATCAAGTCCTGCAGCTAAGCTGAATTCGTATGCAGCAAATATGCCTGAAAACCATCGCTGCTAATCAGGGAAATGACCAGAAAAGATTTTAACCCAAGTCATGCCGTTCAACTCTTAGAAATATGCTAATCTTGAGGCAAACATTCTCTAAAATGTTGATTATTGCTTAGTTTAGAAGAAAGATTATGGAAATAGAGTAATAGAGTTTTTATAAGGCGTGCGGCTCTTCATTCTTAATTAAAAGTCACTCAGAAGCGGAAATGTTTTTATCATCATCAAAATTTTCCATAAATGCCCACAAGCAAAACCAGTTATTGTGATCTTTCTTTGCTTGCAGCAAAAAGCAAAAAACTTGTAATAGATGCAGAAAAACACTGTAAATTTGTGCTAAATATATTTAGCGAAAAACAAGACTAATGTGCCTTTCTTGTCCCAATTTATCTAAGGTAAATCCTCTAATTGAAGTCCCAGGCTTCTATTAAAAACAAATGACTTTCACCCCACCCCACCTCCATTGAAGACCCAGCTTATGTTCGAGACCTGGGGCTTGTATTAGAACATTTTCAAATTGCCATATTTCACTTGCTCATTTGCATTTTAATTTAACAATTTCCAAAATTATCTGTTAGTCAGAATGTGTAATCATTATTTTAGAGACTTTATTAGAGACTTTTAGAGACATTGTAGTAGGCTTATATTAGAAATCAGCATATGTTCAAGCCCCCCCTTGCAATACCAGGATGTATTGTGTATCTAGGCATTTAGATAAACACCCACATGTTGACAATTAATAAATAATTAGAAAACATGGAATACATATCAAAACTAAGGTAACATTTAGCTTGATTTCCAATAGCTCATGTGTTGTTATTATTGCCCATATCCTTCTGTGGGATTATGTCACAGAAGACATTACAATACTAAATTATAAATTGTCGATTTCTTAAAAACTTTACATGGTACAGAAATTCTAATTACATATTTATGTTCAACAAGTAAAAATCAATTAGTTTCACCAGAATTTGTACAGGAAACAATCTTGGGGGCTATCCATTATTTATGCCAACAATTTTTGGGCAATTTTTGACCCCCTCCTCCCTTGTCAACAACTGTCAACTTTCAGTTACCCCCTATAATTATGTTAAAAACTTTTGACCCCTCCCCAAGATCAATGACAGGTCCCAATAACAAGGTTATTATTTTTGCGGCGATGACCATTTTTCCCTATTTTGCTCAGTGAGTGACAAAATGTGGTGGTGATGACCTATTTTGCCATGCTTTTATCCATTGTAATAAGTAGTATTCCATGAAATTTCTATTTTTTGATTATTTATAAAAAGTGAAATTGTTGGCATCAACTTCTCTTGAACCTCCCCCCTTGTCAACAACTGTCACACTTTTTCAAACCCCCTTCCCCTAAATTGTTGACGTAATTAATGGACAGCCCCTTGTATAAAATTTGCTGACCAGTGTTGTCAGAGTCTTGGTCTCAGTCTTTGTCTTGGATGCTCAAGTCTCGGTCTTGGTCTCAGTCTTGGACACTGAAGTCTCATTTTCAGTCTGGGTCTTGAGATACCTGAGTCTTGATCATGGTCTGGGTCTTGAACTTCAAAGTCTTGTTCTCGGTCTGGGTCTTGATCAATTGAGTCTTGACAACAAGTCTGGTAATAATATTCTAGAGGTTTGCAGAGCTCCTAACTGTTGAGATGCTATGACTGACCATAAAAGTTTTTTTTAATGGGTAAATTCATCTTCACAACTAGATACAACCTGCGAATTTACAGCATCAAGTCCGTTTTGAATATTTCCTTTGTAATGGTAAAGCTAAAATTATGCAGTTTAAATTGGTCTTGATAAAGTATGGTAACCAGAAAAAAATGACATAAAATGAACGTCAAACATTTACATGCACTGGCATATTGCATGTTGCGTCTGTTCTTATTTTTCTCCAGGGCATCTTGAAGAATTTCTTTCCAGGGTTTGCTGCCTAATAAAATTTTTACAAAATTGGTTTGTGTTACAACTGCAGTGTCTTTGAAGTACTAGACGTCAAAGCGATATGCAGCAGCATTTGTTCTAGGCAATTCGAGGGCAACACAGGTCAAGATCTTTAGATGTTTTAATATGCAATATCATGCTGTTTCAGGATGACTAGTCACTGTAGGTTGCATTAGGACTCACCATCGAGTCGTCTAAACATCAAGTGACTGGAACTGAAATTACATCTACGGGGGTTAAAAACTGTTGTTTTCTCATATTTATAATTCATGAAAGAAATGCAAATGTGCAGATCAAATAGAGAGAATATGAGAATCTGCATGCCTGCTAGGAACAAGGTCATACAAATGACCAAAATGAAATAATAAAATATTTGATTATATACTGTAAACAGTGGCGGTTCCAGGAATTCATGGTGGAGGATGAAAAGAAATTTCTAGGAAGTTGGTGGGGGATGCAAAGTTAAGAAAGAAAAAGAAATGAGAGGGGGAAAAGGTAATTTTTAGTGTTTTTGCCCACTAAATGCTAATAAACCTTGTCGGAAAAAGCTGACAAGCAAAAAAACAAAACAAAAAACGTCATCCACAGTATTTTTTGTTACATATTTTATAAACTTACCGGAAAAACAGGTTGACAAGTAACAAAAAACTCCGGTGGGGGATGCATCCCCAGTCATCAGCATGGTGGAGCCGCCACTGATTGTAAAGGTATGAAATTCAGGATCACAAACATTGAAAAATAACAGAATATTGTGGTGAATTGGAAATTAACTGTAAAAGTTATAGTCAAAATTATTGCATAATTTTTAAATATGCATAGAAAAATTCAGCCATGAACAAACTGTGTTAAAGTCATGTCCAAACTAATCAAATTCAATTGACAAGTAAGTAAAGCTGGGTGAGGCTACTGATTCCATTCCATGTGTTTACCCAAAGGAGTCCATACATTTTGTGAAATCATGAGGAATTTGAAATTTGATGTCAACTGAATCAATTTTATTGCAAAAGAACTTGAAACCAGAGCACAAAATTTTATATTAATTTAGAGATATTTACTATTATATTGTCATCAGGACATAATAGGCAATTTTGCATCAATCCCAAAAAATCAACATCTGAGAAGTCCTATGGAAAAAAGGCATTCAAACAGGTGAATTACTTTACATTACTTGGATTTCAGAACTTAATTATGAATAGCTTTGCAATGCAAATGTAAATGACATTCACCTTCACAACCAGACACGACATTTCCATCGGCAATGGAAGCCTTTCCATCCTCCATCAAGTGCTGAATCTCACCATTTAGATCAATTGAACCAAGACATCCGTTGAAACCATGTCTCGACTTGACCTGCTTTGGCAAGGAATCAAAGAGATCCTGAGGCAGACCTCCGACGTAGAACTCATCGGTGAGATCGTAGTTCCCGGCGTCGTCGGGCAGCGGGTCGGATCTTGCAGAGTCGTCTACTCGCAAAATATGCTGCGTCAGCGTTGGGCGCAGAATTCCGACATCGTGCCACTCGCTGTTACTTATTCTCTGCTTAGGATTTGAACGAACTACTCTAATTCCAGTTCCAACATCAAAAACAAATCGCACGACACCGGCGACCAGTTCGACAGCCATAAAGTCTGGTCGATTCTGCGTCAAGGGTCCCACATACATAATCAATCCATCAAGTTTAGCAGTCTTCAGTTGGAAATAGATGCTGAAAGTGCCTGTCAGTTCGAGCCTGGTGACTATGTAGCCCTTTGTCGTTTTGAAATTTATGGGATTTGACACAAAAGTGTTTTCTGAGTAAGACGTAGAAAGCTGACCATCTGAATCCAGCTCTTCTTTCCACAGGGTTTCAGCAGATATGACATCTCCACTTATGATAAGTTTCTCAATCAGAGCCTCTGAACTGTATTCTGGTTGAATGTTCTGTGAAATTAGTGCTGTGCGACTTGAAAGGAATGGAGCTGGAAAAAATAAAACCCAAAATACTGAAAAATGATGGAAATTAAGAAATTTTACAGCTAATAGAAAACTAAGCAGCAATGCCACGCAATTCTTAGTGATCAAAGCTTGCTTATGACAATATTTTAGTGAAGAACAAATACACAATAAATCTCACTAATTCCACCTCAAGAAATTGTGGTTCAAAACAAAACCTTTAGCCAAATGCAGAATTTGATTCATGGCAAAATTATTCCACACAATTTTCTTTAACCAAGCAAGTGTATTTTGTACTTGAAGGAATATTGCCTTGAGAATTTATGGCAAAGCAAACTGGTCACAAATACAAAAAATATGAAGCCATATTTTGGCTTTAAACAGTTTTCCTCTTTGTGCAATAATTACTGCTAGAACTTGCAACAAACAACTGCAAAGAAACAACTAAGCAACAGCTCTTTATCATTCATATCTGTTTTTAAAAAAGAATCCATCCAAATTATATATACTGTAGTACTGTACTGTATGTATATAATATATATTTTCAATACTAAAAATTCATTTTCCAGAAGACATTATTTTCTGTCTAAGGCAGTCACAATGCTTTCAGTAAAACTAAATCATATTTCATAATTTCAAAAAAAAAACATGCAGTGAAATCACATAATGTTATAGTAGGATATACAGATTATTTTTCAATCTCTGGACAGTGTTCTCCACTATCTGTAGATTTTTTTACAAATTGAAAGATAAAGTCCATCTTTTGCTGTTGGAAAATAGAACAAAAACTTATTGTTCTGAACCGCAATTATATGAAAACTCAACAGTGTATGACATCTGAATAGCCGGGTACATGAACCTCTTTGTAACCATATACAATGTATATGGTTACAAAGAGGTTCATGTACCACAGTATTTCATGTATATTATACATGAAATACTGTGTTGGAGTCATTTGAATGAGAATCAGTCATATACAAGTACCTAGGAATTTCACCAATGAACAAGTGTGGTGATGGCTGAACAGCATTGGGGGTGGGGGGTGGGGGCACTCAATCACAATCAAACACCATAGATAGAGCAAACCTGCTACATGACAAGCAGGAATAACTGCACTAACAACAATGGCAATATTAATTAGTCTAGTCTTAATTCCTACAGATTTAATATTTTATGGGCAGAAATGATAGACGAATGTGCTCAAACCACACATAATATTAATATATTGGGCATGACTCATGATTGTTAATTGATTAATTAATTAATTAGTTTATTATTATTATTATTATTATTATTATTATTATTGATTGGTTGGTTGGTTGATTGATTGATTGATTGATTGATTGATTGATTGATTGATTGATTGATTGATTGATTGATTGATTGATTGATTGATTGATTGATTGATTGATTGATTGATTGGTGGCACGTCTGGTCATTAATTAAGCAAATACCAGAATGACTGAAATTAATTAAGTGATTCCCAGCAATTCCATTGTTGTACTATTTTAGTTTCCACAAGCAGGCACTAGCTTCTATCCAACATTTCTCTTTGCACTAGTCTAGATTCTAATAGGCAACTCCTGTTGCCTATGGCACATAAATAACCAAACTCATGGTTTTCAATAATCTGGGAGAGGCAAAATGTTCAATGCAAAACTATTTGCATATTTGAAAATATCTGACAATGGTCACAAATAGAAAAGCTCAGGAATCTTTACATTCACTAGTACTGTCCTAAATAGATTCGTTTCTTTTCTAGTGTTGCACGTACTATGACCTGTATGAGAACAATCAACTAACCTATTCTCACTTTGTATTACAGCTCACGACATGTCAATGGCAGAGGCATAGCCAGGAATTTTATTTGGGGGCATAAATTTGTGGTATATATATATATATATATATATATATATATATATATATATATATATATATATATATATATATATCCCCAAATCATATATATATATTATATGTTATAATATATATATATATATATATATGTTGTTATATGTACTGTATTATATATGTAATGATTTGAGGGGGTGTGGGAGTATATATACAGATATACCCCCGTTTCTACGTCCCTGATCATTGGATGAAAAAGTGGGAGGCTCAACCCCTACATGCCTATGTTCCCCTTCCCTATGGTATCCTCTCACAAAGTGGGGACTCGAGCCTAGAGGTCTAATAATAGAAACTTACGCCTATGTGATATATTATGCTTTTAATGAAATACCAAACTACGAGATGTCCTATCTGCGAAACAGACCACTGTACTAAGCAAGCAGAAAGAATGCCATTACCTTTGAGACGACGTCGCGAAGTGTGCGAAACCGCTGCAGCCAGAATCAAACCAAACGCCAGAAACTGCACAAAAGGCGACATTACCAACGCATCAGAAGCCGTCCAAAAGCATTTCCTATCTCAGACATCTATTGTCTTATTGGTCTAAGCTGGCAGAGATTCCCGCGACCATTCGTTCATTGCATCAAGTGTACCGGGGTTCGATCGCGCACTCACATCTGTTGCGCTGGGAAGCAATAAGGGCTTCGCGTCAGTTTGCAAGGAGCACGGAACCTTCGCTTGACGTTGGATATACTGTATATGATTCAGATAACCCTTTGTTTTTATCCCGATGCATTGAAAAACCTGCGTTCACAGTCATTGGCGCATCCGTGGTTTTAAATCTGAATGGTTCGGATCTAAATAGGCCTACAGTCAAGTCTTGTTATCTCGACAGACCTTTATGCTGGTCAAGACTTTTGCGCCGAAAAATGTCGAAGTACCCCCGATTCTGCAATCCTGGTTACGCCACTGTCTGTCTCTGGATATCATTGCCAACCAGCCAGTAGTTCACTCCACGAATCGTAGCTGCAGGGCCGCCGAGAGGGAGGCAGGGGCAGACGCCCAGGTGCCCGGAGAGATCTCCGTAGGAGGCCCGGACGGACCCACTCTAATGTTATCTCACGAAATACTATTTATTGCGAATCGCTGATTGTGAATCGCTGTGGACGACGCGATGGGGGCACAGTCGGGGGGGGGCGTGTCTACCTTTAACGTCGAGAAAAGTCTGACAAGTAAAAAATGTCACCACTTTTTCACACTTGAGCTGTATTATTTTTTGAAAACTTTTTTGAGGACAAACTTTCTTTAAAAATTAAAAACTTTAAAAGGTCTTAGGGGGCCCGTTGACTGCTTTGCCCAGAGGACCGGAATTTCTCTCGACGGACCTGCCTAGCGGACAAAATCTACGCAGCCTGTGAAAGCACAGGGCGTTCCTTTTAAGCTGCCGTCAATCAAAGATCTAACACGCTTAAGGTTATTAAGTTTATAAATTTGTAAAATGCAATATGATGCTACAAGAGTGATTATCTGATTGAATCAGCCAGTCATTACGGTGAACGTAAATCGACACGACTATCCCATGCAATGTCGAGATAGCGAGGTCACGTTATGTAGGACGAGACTCAACGACTTCATGGCGAGACCGAGAGTCTGGGATGGCAGCTTAACGGTTACGAGATAACGAGGTTTCACTGTAATGCCGAAAATTAACTGAAAATTTCGTGCATAAGAGTTTAATCAATTTTTAATCTGAAATCCAGATTAATTATACATACCTGTAAATGGCAGAGTAACGTTGGAATCAAATCTAAATACGTGTTGGAGTTGTGACATTTGAGCTGGGGAGGGGTTGAGGACTGAAATTCAATGAATGACAGAAACTGCATGTAGCCGACAAGCGATTTTTGGGAGGTTTGCAAGGTTAGCTGGGGTTCAATAAAAATAGGTAGGAACAAAATGGTCACGGATCCCATTGAAACAGTGGCGGCTCCACCGGGGGGGCCCGTGCCCCCCTAATGAAAGCCTGGCCCCCCAGTTGGGACCCTATACTTAATGCTACATACATTAAAAACAACAAATGGTTGGCCCCCATGATTAAAAGTTGCCACCCCAACGGCCCCCCACTTGCCAAATCCTAGAGCCGCCACTGCATTGAAATGGCCTTCAGACGACTCATACCAGTATTTTGCTTTCATTTAACCAACTAATCAAATTTGTGTATCTGTTCATTGAATGAAAAAACTTTTCTTTACTTTAAAAAAGTATACAGTACCTTGAAAATGCAATGCATATTTACGAAAGTCGAAGAGTATTCGTATGTGCATAATTTGCTCTGGTTTATGATTTATCATACAATCAATTCCGTCAGACTCAAAATAACAATTTAAAAAATTATTAATACAGCATATCTTGATGCATTCAGTTTGCAAAACAGATTAAAACCTTATAACCAAGAAGATTATGAACCAACAGTAGCAAGGTAAATATAATGCCTCCATAAATTTTTAATGCATTTGAAAATCCAGATTGTAGAAGGCCATAAAAATTTAAAATGTTTTCGCTATGCAGCCTTAAAATATTATTCAAATGATGCCAAAGTCAGTTAGATGATTTTTTAAAATAAAAAAATTACACACAAATTTCATGAAAAACTAAGTTCGGTCAAGATCTTGGTATCCACTTTCAAATCATTCATGACAATAACAGCTAATACCTGTTGGCAATAGGTAATCAACAATACATGTGTTGTCAATTACTGTACGAATAAACAGAACACAAGTTAGTCATTCGTCTCTGGAACTGACTTGACTTTTGCTATATGGATTATCAAGACTTCCCAAAAAAGCACTCTACACATACAAGGAAGGTAAAAAAAAAAGAGGCAGGCCCAGAAAAAAATGGATAGACAACATAAAAGAAGATTTTAAAGAAAGACAACTGACAATTGCAGAAGGAGGAAAATTAACGTTTGACAAAAAGGCCTGGAAATGTTTTCTGACTAGCTATTACCACTAATGAGTTGGCAGAGAGCAATGATGATGATGATGATGATGATGATATGGATTTTGAGTACCATTAAATGGCCACTCAAGTCTCTTTCAGTAACTCAAGCAATAAATGTGCATAACCTTTATAATTGCCACCCTCAAAACCGTGAAAATGAATTGTTAAAAATCACTGTTTATCTGAAAACTTAACAAACCGATTTCATTTATTAAAGAACAGGACAACTACATTACTGCATTACAAGCGGATGCCATGGGCAGCGGTGCCACAGAAGTTCATTGATGATCGATCAATTGATTGATTGATTGACACTGCTGTCTCAGAATAATTTAGCTCCTTGCACATGTTGGGATAGAATCACGTTTTCTGAATTCGTGTTTTTTGGACTATTTCGTTGCTGTGTTTGGTCCTTTGCGGGGACCTGAAAAACTTGTATCTTTGTGTCGGGAAGGTGTTCACTTAAAGCAGATACTATATCGTTAATTGTCAGAAGTCTCGTCGACAAAGCAGGTCGATCACACGAAACACCTGACGATGCGCCTCTCAGAAGAAATGGAATTTTTGGTTGGCTCGGGGTTGAAGACGTTGCGCTGACATGTGGCAGCTCACCGGACAACGATCGACTGTCATGAGTTATGCCCCAAAACAGACGTTGCAAGAAAGACATTCCACTAACAGCTGAAAGAATGATGGTGTTTCGATGTCCCACCTTGACACAACAGAACTGCTCGTTAGTAATTTGCAATTCACAGCAGACCACAAGTCATTGTTCAAACCACTGTTAAAATAAATCTTATAAATAATTGCAGTCGAGTATCATCTAAGCATCATTTGAGTGAAAATAGAAAATAACAATATTTAACTTAGATACAGTGTCACTCAAACGAAATGTAACACGAATGACAAGTCACTCAATGTGTCATTCAGTGTAATGTCTCTTAAACAGATTTTTCTTTAGTTGATCACAAATGAAAACGTCACAAAACACTCGCTTGAATGTATAACCCTTCCAGAAATATTTCTACAGCATCTGCCTAAGACTCATTCATCCCAAAATGTCAAATGCAAAAACAGAAATGGTCTGGTCGCATGATAATATTACTGCTTGATACATGGTGAGTACAAGTGAGTACAAGCATAGATTAACCCTTTGACTACGAAAGGCCGATATTTTGGCTTCATAATATATTGGTTATATGGATTGCTCGGGCAAAAGGGCTAAGAAAAATGACAATCATGCCAATTGGTGGTGTATCATGGCTTGGGAATATGGGGGCACCGACATCAAAACCCGACATTTTAGAGTAAAAGAAGTCTACAAGATAAAAAGTTCATCAAGGGGATCTTGGCACCTTAACATCCATGTATCGATTCTGTTGCAATTGTCCTACCTCTACCCCTAAATATTTCTTTACAGTTTTGCACAAATCCTACAACTGATCCCAGCCAGAATAAGGCGGTCCGGCATCCGTGCCCCCCTGCTGTGACTACACCAATGAAGTCAATCTAGACAGTGACTGACAATCTTGTACTTTGAATAATACGCTAAGGGAACTATTCATGCAAACAATCAAAAGCACAAAGCACTGGTGGATAAAGCAATGCCAGAATCACTTTGCTAAGCCAAGCAATTCAACTGCTGGTAAATTTTACCTATGCAAATCTGTCACACTATTTCTAACATTATATAATATCCTGAATTACAAAACTCGAAATCGTAATTTTATTATATTAATCCTCCATTATTGTCTTTGTAAAACAAACAAAAATTAACAAGAATAACTGCAATAGTATAACGGACCTGGGCTTCTCTTTCATGAATTTCTGGCCAAATGAAGAATGTCTTCAGGTGACTTAAAGTTGGAAAGACTATGGCCAAATTATCCGCAACGAAGTAGCGAATCAGCTCCAAATTCTCAAGTCTAAATGAACAAATATACCTCAATCAGCACACTGAATGATAAAAACATGATAAAAAGTTTTGACTGATGCTCTCAAATGTTTCAGTTGCCTTTTCATTTACATTATTTCAGGCACTGTACATAGAACAGACAGGGCGGGAAGTTAGCAGAGTGCTAACAGCGTTGGACGATGGAGCAGAAGGTCGCGGTTTCTATCCCTGCAGGAGCCCTAAGGTCGACTCAGCCTTACTCGCTAGAGGGCAGTGGTAAAATGAGGAGCAGCGTTAAGCTGCGAAGGTAAAACGTGGGTCTGGAGAAAACAATGGCAACCTGCCCCAGATTAATGGGCTATACCACCTACGTCGCTGATTGCCTAAGACCGGAGATAAGTGCCGGAACCCAACGCTCGGACTCGAGTATGGGACCTACCTTTACCTATACTACAGACACTAGGAAAAGCATAAAAGAGATGCCAACAGCCTGACTCTTCAAAGTGACTTCTGCCAACCCAATACTGGTTCAGTCATAGCAAATACATTCAAACCGAACATCAAGCACCACTGGAAACTTCATCAATTAAGTTCACCACTAACTCCTTATTTTATTATGCATTCAATTCAATTGAAACTAACTTGACCATCTTCTTAAGAGCACTTCCAAGACCAACATCTGCCAAGTCCCCTCCATTTTCGAGTCGTAAGCTGGTCAAGTTGACAAGATTGACAAGACTTTTGAACGTCTAAATATTTGAATAAAAAAATAATGGACTCAGCAAAAATGAACAAAACACAAAACTAGAGCTTATCAGGTTTAACAATTTATATAAAAAATATAACTGCATGAGATTAAATATCTGTTTATGGCATCACATAAATTATACATAAGTCATACATGGATTGTTAAATTGCCCAGTTCATAAACTAGACAAGACTTTGGTTAAGTTCATTCAGGACCTGGACAACACTTCTGCAGAGAGTTGGTCAGTCCATTGAACTGGGCACATAAATTCCTGTCCAGTTCATGAATTGAACAAAGACGTTGAATGCATGTTTTCTCTCTGCACTTACGAAAATTATAAATAACTGTTTTGCAAAATGTTTGAATAAAGCTTTGGCATTGTGATCACATTAGTTTACAAGTCCATCACTGACTGATTGATCACTGTGTGAATTCATTAATTATAATCACAGTGCTAATCTCTGACATCACAGTCCTGCACTGGAGTATTTAGTATTGGTGAGATGAAGAAATTATTAGGCTAATTACGAAAAAATATGAAATAACTTTCTACCCAACAGATGACTTACAGAGGTGACTGTGTGGTACTGCATATAATATGATACTGGACTCAATTGAGTTACTTAAAGTCATGATCATTTAGTTTCATCTCTAAAAAATTGCAGATTAGTATTCTCTAACAAGTTAGTGCACAATAATGCAATGATATCACAGCTGCTCTGCAGTTTCTGCAAATCAAAATTCACAACCATAACCATTTACAAATTCAGTTTATGGTATTTTCCAGAAATTGGCTCCATTATAGACATACAACAGAGTTAACCAAAAACCCTAAACTAAACTTAATTGTAAGAAATATTCAACCTCTCCTGTCCACTTATAACAACTGCCAAGCTCTAGAGTTGTGAGCAGCTGCAGTGTACCGATAAAACTCAAATGCCTGCCCTCAACATTCTTCAGAGTAGTCAGTGACTGAAAGTTATCACAAAAAAACATAACAAACTGATTAGATCAATCAACATTCTCTGACAGGACAGTAAAGCGGAAAACAACATAAATTCCCAGAGCAGACAAAACTGGCATCCACACAGACAATAGACCGATATGCAAATTTACCAACTGCATTAATGACGACTATACATCATCTTTCCGCTCCTCGCTAACGTGTTTTCTGCTGAAGGACCGCTTCTCATGGACTTGCCGCCAGTTACTTCATGGCAGCGAGATCATTTTGTCATCCGAATGGATTTTTAACATTGCCATTTTTACCTTCATTGACACGTCAGTGCTGTCAAAGCGCTTTTGATTTTAGTATTAACTATGTTTACGGCGCTATAAAAATCGTCCAGGATAATAATAATAATAATAATAATAATAATAATAATAATAATATGCACAGAATTTTAACTGCCAACTATAACCCGATTAAGCATGATAATATAGACAGAAATATTTAGAGCAAAATATCATGTTTCAATTGTCTCAAGACACAAGATACAGTGCAATAAAAGACTATATGCATACAATCATATATTATAAAAAGAAACTGTGATAACTTTTTAATATATCATTACTCGTTAAAGACAATGTGCCTGGATTTGAAATCAACAGGAAACCAGAAATAAAGCATTTCCAACACACTTACAAGATTCTTCAGCTTTATCAATGCACTTAGGTTCTGCAGCTCCTGTGGATTGGAATATACTGGCAAACTAATACCGGAAACTCCACGCAACTTAAGTGATTCCAGATGATGCAAATTTGAAAACTTTGCCAAATCAAACAGTGATTCAGAACTAAAAGTATTCAGAATCAACAAATAAAGCACAGGGACCCAATTCTATTATATCTTTAACACAAATTCACTAAGCTATACAAATCCAAAATGATTTATGAAAGCATATAACAAGATTCAACAGCCTGGATGAGTGATTCATGAAAACAAGAAATATTAGAGTAAGCAAAAACTTTGCAGTGAAATCTTTGCCTAACATCAAATGAATGCAAAAATGTTCAGTACTAACTTTGCTGCATCGTCTGTTGAATGTAAAATGATCTCAGCTGTGATACTCCTAAGGTTCGTGAGTTTCTCAGCCACCGTAAGAACCACTTTGGCGGTGCACTGGCCAAAATCAATGACCTGTAAGGAACTCAGCTGTCCCAAACATTTGTCCATGTTCTGCCATTCTGTGCCCGTTGCATCCCTCTGATACATAACACCTCTCAAGTCCTGTGTTAGAGAAAAACAACATCAAGAGCTAACTAGATTATCCAGTTCAATATTCGTTTGTGAACAGGGCTTTTTTGCGTCCGGAACAAGGTGGAACAGCATTCCGGGAAATCTGAAGACTGGTTTTTTTGCAACATTAAATTCATAAATAGAAAATTTAGAACTATATCTATTTTCCATTTTTCCATATCATTTTTCAAATTTCTGATTACACAAGTGACATGACTTTGATGATTTTGTTATGATTGCGCGGCTTCGTATTGATTATAGTAACTGTACGGCCGCTACGTCATGTTGACAACTGACTTTTGACTATTGTGCTCCGGAAAATATTCTTTTACAAAAAAAGACCAGGTTGTGAATGATGTGCAGGATCAAACTCATCATTGAAACAATATAAAAATATAAAGTTTAAAATAGCAAATGGTGCTTTTTAAAAATTGCACTATAAACAATATAGCTAAGCAATATTTTCATAAGTCATTAAACAAAAAGATCACTAGACACATGAACTACCAATTGACGAGTATTCATTCGATGAAAATGTGCAGCTGCATGTTTCCAATTCTTAATGTGACATCCACGTAGCCTGACACGTGTCCACTAAACAAAAAAATCAGACAAATAAAGCAAGTGAACGCAAAGTGCCACGGTATTCTACTATACAGCTATAGGCAACATGGCTAGCTAGTTATACGCACAGAATATCAGCATATTTTTTGCAGTCATTAAATAATTTACCTTGATGACAATGAAATAATTTACCTTGACTTTTATCATTAATTTTAAGTTTCAAGTTGCTATTACTGCTACTAATTTTAAGTAAATTACCAGAGATATATTTCAAACAGAGATTACGTAAGGATACAGCAGAATGCTCCCTCAAATGAGACTCTACATAAATGTCTTGTTCCAACTGCAATTATAAAAGGGTATGTGAGGCAGGAAGTCTATCTTTGACTCATCCTAGAAATGTACACAGTGCTTCAAAGACTTCAGAATTAAGAATAACAAGACATGGCTAATTGGCAGTTATGTGTGAAATTAAGAAAACCGACCATTAAGTCCTTTAAGACATAATTGTTTTTTCGAAACTCTCCACAGACACGTAAATTTTTGGGTTACTGTACTACAAAGACTTCTATTGCAATGATGCCAAAGCCTTTTTGTTTATCCTGCATTATTTTTATGCAACCTACTTTCACTGTGTTGCTTAGTCATCGACTATGAGCCCAGCATATCTCGGGGTCTGCAATATGATTTGAAACTAAAAATAATTTATTTAAAATAGATAGGGCCTTCCCGAGATATCCCGGGTTACACCGTTTGCAATTGGTTTCCGCTGCTCGAGTTATCCCGGGTCACGCCGTAAAGGGGTTAATGTAAAGCATAGTCTAGTGTCTCACCAATTTGGGATGCTGTGATGCCAGGCACCATGTTGGGCAGACAGTCGCTACACGCAACAAATCACAGACTCCGAGATACTGGAAAATTGTCAACATGGAATTGAAGCCAGCATGAATGGACTCGAATCCATTGCAAGCTAGACGTTTTGTTAAATTTTTCGGATGAGAAAGACTAGACTCTGGTCCGTTCCCAGTTGCATATTCTTGTGTATTTCCTGCCATTGTGTCACCACTAGAATGACTCATTGCTTCACAGGAAGTAGTAGTCAGTTCAACACTTGAAGAAAGACTTCCAGAGTCAAGTACTGAAATAATCTCTGGCAAGGCAGCAGATTCCTGGACCGGGTGATCCTGCGACTGTTCTGGGGCTAAAGAGACGACAGACGGCAGACAAGCTTCTGGCGATGACGCCACGCATACTTCTTTAGAAGGAACCAGTGGCCCATTCATTGTGGTCTGAATGGACAAGGCAACAGATGGGTCGCAGCAATTGGTTCCATCATCACATTCATTATTATCATCAGGAATAACAACGGATTCCGATGCACGTGCCGTCTCCTCTGAAATTACAGTCTCTTGGGAGAAGACGTGCCTTGCACAGGTTCGGTTTCAACAGTTTTCGAATTAGTCCCGTATGAAGCACTCAACGGCATTGCTGCTGTGGTCAGCAAGTGACCGGATGATTGGAGCGCTGGAGATGAAGTAGTAACTACAATTGGTGCTACTTGTGAAGGGGTTGTGGACACCACACCAGGTAAATTCTGTGACTCCTGAGAAGCTAATGGCCTTTGAGACGTCTCAAAATCTATATCCGGTTCAATGACAATAACATCAGTTTTGTCCGCACCCCTACGCACGGGGTTTCAGACGGGGTGCACCGGACAGTGACAGCAGGCTTACTGCCAGCCATCGTAGAGATGTTTCCAGATGCATGCTTGTCAGAAAGAAGAATTTTTATTCCATCAGACGCCGGAATTACTTTGTCCGACTGCAGCAATATCTTCTGTCCATTTATTTTTAACGTTAGAGGCTTCCTAAAGTCCAGTTGACTGATAATATTAGATGGCAACACAAGTTTCATTTGTTTTGACGATTGTGACACAGCAGGAAGACCACCGGTACACACAAACTTTTGCCAGGAACATTTTTTACTTGGCAATCGTTGGCCACTGAAGCAAACTGCACCGCACCGGTCACGCTGGTTATAATCGGCATGGCATTTGATAGCAACGGCAGAGGGCCGGCAACCGGAATGCAGACTGGCTGAACAAAAGACATTGGAATTACTAATGGCGCTGATATCGAAGGTGCAAGAACAAGGGGCGGGGGTGCCCGTAGTTCATGGCTTGACACTCCAACACTGCACTGCAACTCAGGTTGAACATGACCTTGAGATGGCCCTGGAGTTGTTTTTAAGGTCAAACAAGGTCGGGCAGAAGGAGCGCATGATGAAATATTCGTCCGAGTGGAAGCAGCAGATCGAGGTGAGTTGCTTCCCGTCTGAGTTTCACAAGCCTGAAAGTAACACATACAGACGATCTGATTGCCCAATTAACAGACGTTACTTAAAGCAGCACAGCAGAAAAACTGCAAACCAAGATCAAAACATTTAAGAGCAGACTATTATTCAAATAACTGTTGCACAGTGAAGCCCGTTACTCTATAATTTTAAGAAAAATCATAATTTCTGATTTGCTGTCTGAAAAAATATCAAATTTTAAGAAATTAGATCAGTAAAACCCTTTACTGATTTGCAAAGTCTGGCAAAATAATTATGAATAACAATGAGTATTTCAAATGATAATAAAACAAAGTAAATTAGATCAGTAAAAACCCTAAAATTACCTCAGCATGTTCAAAGGAAGTGACATAGTGGCATATCTTAATAATTAATATGAATAACAATGTAAACAGATGTTTATTTGCCAAACACCATAAAAAGGCCATTAGCACTTTTAAACTTTAAGCATTGACCGATTCAGCGGCTCCCGACCGCTCCCCAATCAGCTTCTTATTTCCCTCCCCGTTAGCCATTTCATAAGGTTCAGAGGCACAAGTCAATGGTGCACCAAACCAGACAGAGAGAAACCAGTTAAACAAAAGGTCATACTTGGACAACCAGGCGATAGTCTACTTTGGTTAAGCAAGCGTGAGCCAATATCTAAGGTTTGTCCGAGAATCTGTTTTAATTTATAGTTTTATAAAGTAACTCATTTCACAACTGGAAAAAGTTCTTAATGGATATTTAAAAAAAGAAGCAATGTATATATAAATGCGTACCTGACACGTGAAAAAATTCATACCAAAATCTTTAACACAAGCTGGATGAAACATACACATGCAAATATGACAGGGCAAACTAGGTGGAACACCCTCTGATCCAGGACAGTTCCAGTTGCATGGTTTCTGTCTGGTGTCCTTGAAGGAGCATCTTGAAAATGCCAGCAACAAAACAGGTCAATTCTTGTCATAAACAAATTCCATCCAAAAGCAAATAATAATTAATAGAACGTACAATTTTTACAAGAGAGCTGAACCATAAAATGAATGTTAATTATTATCAAATAAGCAACAAACATGAACAATAATATAATAAACTGCAGTCAAGTGAAGCTTCAAATGCAGGAATTGAGGGATCAAACCCTGGCATGCACTGGATCCAGGTGAAAGCCATTGACTATAACGGTAACCAGTGGCTATGGACATTATATGAAAATGGCAGATCAGCCAAGTTGTGAAAGCTTGACATTCCAGTCATTAGGAAATTTCTAATAGTAATAGAATAATAATAATAGAATCGTGTTCAAGCGCTGCTGGTTAACGTTTCGGGCTCTACACGACCCATTCTGCCCGGAATATCTTGCGACGCTCGTTCGGAGACCGGCATGGACAGATCAACGGCTCCACCTTCGTTCCAGAACTCGAATTCAACTTTATGTTCCACCTCCATCGAAGACCGTCAAGTTTGGAGAACGCTCTTTCTCGCGCGGAAATCCTCTCCTGTGGAATTCATTGCCGGACTGCGTGTCGTCGGTAACTTCCTTCGGAGAGTTTGCGAACAAGTTAAAGACGCACCTATTCAACATCTCGTTTCCTCGTTTATTGTAAAGCACCCTTGACTTTGGCCCTTGCTATGTTACGGCGCTATATAAATAGTCATGAACAATAACAATAACAATAGAAATGTTAACACTGTAGACAGTTTTGACAGAACTTAAAGAAAGTGGATACACCTGGAGAGAACTAGAACACCTGACAGAAGATCGAACGAAATGGAAAGATCTTGTTCATCGCCTATGCTCCACTGGGAATACAAATGGATGGGTTGGGGTATAGTTGAGATGTTAAAGCGCTGTTGTTGTGGGCCTCAGCCTTGTTACAGCGCTACAGAAATCGTCCACAAATGAATGAATGAATGAATGAATGAATGAATGAATGAATGAATGAAGCAGACAGTTTTATGCATAAACATCATTATGTTAACATGTGAAAATTCATAACTCACTTTCCTGTATTGTTCTTAATTTTTTGCATCTCCTTCCAACTATTTGCTTTCCCGGCTTCTGAAGAGGACTGTTGTTTCTTCTGTGATACTTTCACTACATCTAATTTGCTGTAACCAAAACAAGGCAGAAAAACATGTACCTGTAATTTCAAAACTAATCCTTTATGTCCAACTGTATGCAAAACAAGAATTCACACAAATCATGCTAAAAGTAACCAATCCTAGATACTATTCCTATCATTATCGTCGTCGTCGTCGTCATCACCATCATCATCACTACTGCTACCACTACCCCTATTGTTGTTATTATTATTATTATACATTATTATAATCATCATCATCATCATCATCATCATCGTCAAATTAATTATTGTTATCATCAGTAATCTAGTGCTAAAGCAGAAAAGGTATTGCAAGTGCACTAAACACTACATTGCAATAACATCTAGAAACTAAAAATGTCTTTTAGCTTGTGTTTGCATTGCCTATTAAGTTAAGACCCACATGTGAAACATAATGTGATAACTAATAATTCTACACTGAACTAAGCCATCCAGAAAGATGTTAGTTGATCTCAAATGTTACAAATGGACCACATCATTTGAATGTCAAATCTAAAGTCTTGTAGAACCTAACTGAATAGATTACCCTCAAAATACAGATCTCAGAAGGTATGAAATAATCACACAATCACACCATCATCACACACACTGAACGTCTAAATCAAAACACATCTGATGGAATTTTAACTTACACTTTCTTGACAGCGGCAGCATCTACTTTCAATCTGCCCTTTGACCCAGTTGCAGACGACTTCGGAGAGTTCTTCTCCAAAGTTGTCTTCTGGTGCTTAGCCGGAGAAGAATGAGCCAACCGGCCTCTATTTCTGCCGGCATTTCTAACCGTCTCAAATGGCTCCTTGCAGATGGTAGATTTTAAAAACGTGAAACATGTAGCATCAAGCAAACTCTTTTTCAACTTCACTAAAACATGTTACAAAGACAAACAGCACATACAAGATGAAAATGATGATATGAAACAATGAAACAAAAATGAAAAGAAACAATAACCCATTTCACCATTGCTATACTATGCTACCTTCATTTATTGACAAATTGTCATTTAACATCTTACACAAATTCATATACTGAATAAAATCAAATGTAATTTGATGCAACATAATATTTGTATAGCGCCTCTTCTTAAGAATCACTCAGAAGCACTTCCGCTATGAGATTACAGCATGTTAATAAAAAAAGAAGAGCTTTAAATTTGTTGTTTCAAAAAAAGGGCCATAGAATCATCAGTTGCTAAATTATGTACAATGGGGTGAAGAGCATTCCACAGGATAGGGTCAATTGACTCAAAACCTCATTTCAGGAATAAGGAGGTTCATGCTTGGGGTAAACTGAGGAGACCTTGAGTTGTGGACCTAAGACATGCAGTGTTTATTCTAGCCACCTTGACGTTGGGGAGGATTTTGAAATGTTTGGGGGGCCAAGGTCTGAGTCTCCACACTTTTTTTTTTTTTTTTTTTGAGAATTTCCATCCCCCAGCCAACATATAAAAGATTTTGGGAGGGGATTTTTAAAACTGGGGGAATTCCCCCCCCAGAGAATGCCTAGAATAAACACTGTAAGACATGGCCAACCAGTGATAGAGCTAAGAGTAGGCATGATGGAGCAGCATCAATAAGAGAAAGTGCAACAGATCTCAAGACATGAAACTTAACTCAGGCAGGATAAGGCAACCAGTGTAAAACAGACAACATCTAATCACTAATGTGAACCCATCATGTGACAACAGCAATCAAACAAAGAACCATCTAGAGTTTACCAAGTTCTCACCAATGGAAGACCAGTAAAAAGTGAACCACAGTGTCAAGCCTAGAGCAAATAAAGGAATCAAGGCAGTTCTAAAGCAGATGTACTGTGCTGTGGTTATTAAAGAATGTAGATAGAAATGCAGTCGACAATATCATTCTACTACAATTACAAGAAAGAAGCATGAAATCCTAAAATTTCTGACTGTAAAATACTGTCAAACGACTGTAAAATACTGTCGAAAACACACTTACAATGCTGCAAAATTTCTGGCATTGATCTCTGCAATGAAATTGAAATAACAAAAACCAAATGAAATTATTATAATTAATTCAACAGAGCATTGCTGTTTATAACAATGAACAATTTCCCTAAGTATGCACAAAGCCAGGAGATTCTGTGTACTATTGGAGACATTTCACCTTCAACACCGAACTGGGTCATTTCAGGTCAACTCAAACAGTGTTTCCCAGATCATAATATCATAATTTGATGAAATTTTGTTTTTTGCTACTCATTTGTTGGAAAATATTTTTGAACAGGTAGGTATGCAAAATTTCAACACTTAATTCCAAGTACTTTTGGAGATGTACTGCCATAAACAGAGGTAGTGTCGCTTATATTTGAATTGTTCATCATCTAAGCACATAGACAAATGCATAACAACAGCAATACCACATTTTGAACAGAAAGCAAATTTCTCAACAGCCTTCTTTGCCATTTTCATTTGTGATTTTGGACAGTTTGCTACAATCACTTTCAGAGGCGATGAGCAAAAAGTCTACAAATAACTTTTCCTAGAGGAGACTTCTAAAATTTGTCTATGCTTTTCCAAAACACCCATGTCACAGTGGACAAGCAAACAGGCCATGAATTTCATGGCTTAATCATAGTCTAAAAACATTTCTTTTAAACAATATTAATGAATTTAGTAAACCAATTACCAGTAAGCCAAAACCTTAGTGTACAGCCCATCAGGTAACTTCACCATTAGATGTAATCGACTATAATGATAAACTTTACCAGTTTTGCTCCAGCAGGTGTATAGTAATAGATGTCTGATAGTTGGACACCATTTCTACCCAATTCTTTACGCATCACAATCTCTCTGCGCCAGCCTATGAATCACAAATAATGAAGCCAGTGAGACACTCCATTTAGGTCGAAGTCATATCAATATTGACCCTTTCACTACCTATACATGTTGTTTATTACCAGTACATGATGTTTACACGTCATGAATTTTTAGTGCTCTGTGTGCCATCATGACATGTAAACACGTCAACATAGTGAATTATGTTGGCACAGTGGGTTTGGGGAATTTTGTGCATGTCCTGGCATTGAAAGGGTTAACAAACACCTATATTGATTCCATGCCTTAAAATGGCAAAGCTTTAACAAAACTTATCCATTCACCCTAATTAATAAATTCAAATGAAATGGAAAGCCATGGATAAATCTGCACCTTCATTTCTAGCTCAATTTCAATTCAGATATAACATTTTAAATATAAATAGAAGAGAATGGAAACAAGTACAAAGAGTAAGTGCTTCTAATCTCATATTTAAATAAGTGAATTAAACCCCATATGATTGCATGTCAACCATAAACAGTTTGTAGGCTAATAGTGATTCTGATCTGATACCTATGTAAATAATAAAAATTTCACCTATATATATCGTACAAAATCACACAAGCATCAAGATTTTTACATTATTACAAATTTGTAAACTTAGATACCCATAATTGCATACAAGTGTGTACAAAACGCATAATAATTTTGAGATAATAGGGTAAAATATATAAAGAATAATATAAAACAGAAAAGTTACAACATAACCATAAAAGTTATTCTTGCCTAAATCAAATGGTTTCAACCATTCTGAATTAACAGAAGTAGCTGCAGGAAAACTGTGAAGGTCATCACTCGCATCTGAAAAATACATAGATGATTTTTTTAATTATTTATTATTACATAAATATATTATATTTTGAGATTTTCAAACACTTTTCATTTACAGCATACATTTAAATGTTATTGTGATAACTAATTGTAAGGCAGATGACCAAAAAAATCAAAAAGATAAAATAAACATTGTTTTAGAGAAAATGTAGTCTGCTTTTTTACCAAATGCATCACATCAAATGTACAGACAGAGCAAAATAAAAATACAGTAATTTAAAACTTTTATTTTAGACAAATTTAGGGTAACTTATAGAACCAAATCAGAAATAACAGAATTCACTTATACAATATACATACAGTTAAGAACAATCAATCAGTAAGTAGTATGTCTCAAGCTGAATATTATATTGGCCGATTGCACTGCACCCTCATAGGCAAAGTCAGGCATTCAGACTAGGAATTATAACAAGTGAGGGAAGATCAGTATACTCTTCAACATAACTGGTAACTACTGTATATTTTAAGTTTCTTTCAGTAATATTGCACAAACAGTGCTGCAAAGAAACTTGCATATGAAAAATTAAACTATGTCTAAAATAAAGGTTTTAAATTACTGTATTTGTATTTTGCTCTGTCTGATTTGACAAATCTGTATACATGCACAACATTAACATTATTTGTGATACAAAAAATATTGAAAATTGGTCTGAATAAAACCAAAAAACAGCAAAAACAATTGTACAAATAGTACATAAACTGGCTTCCTCCCATCACAGATGACAAGTATCAGTAATGGATGTCTGGGAGGAAGGATTAAGCCCCTCAAAATTAAAGTTAGTGTATAGTAGGAACCCGTGAGATCAAAAAGGCTCATAAGACACAGTTCAAGCTATACAAAATACCAGTCTAGACATTGAACTAACTTTAAGCCAATGTGGCACAACATTGAATATTTATGGTCTGTACGCTTATTTCATTTCAAAAGTCTTCAAATGACCAACATAATTTTATGAATTCATTTCCTCAATATCCAATGTGTCATGATAGTAATGAACTAAGCTGGTTGCATGCCATGGATTGCAGCTAACTGATTATCATCAGAATTGATCAAATCTGCAAATCTCTCAGGACTGCTCTAAACAGTTATTAAGGTTCAAGATCTGCAGTTAGCAAAGAGTCTTCCACATGGCCATAAGGAGAAAGATGAATAATTCCCATCATTAATTTCTCAATTATAATATAACTGATACACAAACATCCTGAGCACATAAAGCGTTATTAAAGTCCAACATCTAATTTGACAATATGTTCACAGTAGACAAGAAAAACTCTTTAAACACTATATTTGGTTAAATTGCAAAATCAAATACAAAAATACCTTTGGTAAACATATAAGGAATAAAGAAAGCAGTGCCAAAGAAAAACCACTTACGCTGACTAGATATTCCTCTTTGTATTTTTCTCTTCTTTGCTGGTGGACTCTGTTTGTAAACTGAAATATTAGAGTTCCGATCGAAACAACTTTTCGAAGTTATAACAGACATATCACTTGCAGAATTTGTATCAGAGTCATTATCACAAACAAGATCCAACACACAGGCTGCACGATCTTCACTTTGATCACTTAAAAAGTCTGTTGAACTTTGTGAAGAAGCAGCAGCATCTGTATGAGAGACAGTAGGGCCCCTACAGACTTTTTGAGAAGAGCTGAGCTCCTGTATAGATGTTATATTAGTTGGAGAAACATTTGTTTCTTGTACAGATTCGTCTTCATTTTGTGCTTTTCCATTTACGGGTGACAGCATGCTAAGCATAGGATCAAGTGAACCACGATCTTCAACTGAAACGTCTTCATTTGACGGCAGTGGACCACTTGCTTCGGCCAAGGTGGATGTCTCTGGTGATGAAATACCTGGCAACTGCGAGGAAATGCTTGATTCATGCATCAAATTTTCTGCCTCTTCCACAGACATGTCAGTATCCTTCATGGAAGCATTAGGTCTCTGTAACGACTCATCAGAAACATCATTGATGATGCAAGTGCCTTCATCCTGAGATTCATACCTGCTATCCAATGATGCAACATCGCATTGCTGTACCATAGGGCTGCCATTGTCCAAGGAATCAGTACCTTCAGTACTCTTCTTACATTCACCTGTATGAATTTCTGCACTCTCAGACAATGTCTTCATTACATTTGAATCTTCCATATCACTGATTCTCTTTTCAGAATGAGCTCAGCTATTTGGCTGCTAAAATTAACTGCATAAACTGACGTTTGCCGAATTGTCCTCAAGTCTGACTTGGTTATACTACAGAAACACAACTATCCAGATTGTGCTTCAAGTTCTTGAACAAACGTCTCCAAATTTTCAGCCATGATGCCTTGGTTTATTAATTGTTAACAGACGAAGTATCCTTCATGATAGGATTTCAACAAAATGCTTCAGACAATTTCAATAGAATTTCTGACGTAGAGCTTTGCCTCTCAAGCATCAAAAATTAATGCCTATAACACATCAAGTCAAAAGGCAGCTTGAAAACACATTTAAACTTTTTTTTAAATAAACAAAATTAATTGTTAAACTCAAGTCATATTCTGACTACTAAGTACTACATTACCACCAGTGTAAATAAACCTAATCACCTAATTGCATTCAGTGTGGTTTAAAAATAACTCCCGCTTGAGAACAAAGTTTTAGTGTTCGCATCTTCACATACAGCAGGACAGGGTTTCCCAAAGTGTGTTCCGCGGAACCCCAGGGTTCCGTGACACGGATAGAAGGGTTCCGCGACGAGGATACAAAAACTAAAAAATTATTATTAGCCTTCAACCAATAATGATAAAATATAATTTTATAAAGATAGCACGGCAATAGAAATTGCGCGATCATTGATTCTGTAAATAAACCTAACTGGTGATATAAATATAGGTGGTACTTATTATTATTATGTTCAAACTGTAACTGCATGTGTTTTATAATTTGGACTAGTGACTATGTTATTACGTTTGCATCGAAACATTTTTCACCTAAAATAACTTATTTATGTACACATTATTGTTTTGCGAAACAGTCATGTCTTTTCTCCCATTTTCCAATCCTTATTATGAGTGGGGTTCCGCTGACAATGTTCAAGAATTCAAAGGGTTCCGCGGCACGAAAAGTTTGGGAACCCCCTGCAGTAGGACTAGGTCGGTGATTCGGCAAGTGGACAAAACGGCGAACTGCCGTGTTAGCAAAAAGCCGTCGGCCGCATGGGGATAAATGATAATAAAGCCTGTCTAGTAATCCAAATATATAAAATTATATAAATTTTAGCTTAAATTTTATAAATAAAAACTTACAGTTCTATAGTTACTTTGTAATCAGAAGTCTTACATATATTCGCGCAACGGCCAAGATCTCTATTATCACCCATTGGTCATGTAAGTAAGTAACTATAAGTACTGTTTTCTCCGCCAGTGACTTATTTCAGCTTTCAAGTATTATTATTATTATTATTATTATTATTATTATTATTATTATTATTATTATTATTATTATTATTAAAACGACAAGATTAACGTGACATAATGTCTAACGACTGCAAGGGCACGTAACAATAACAATATGAAACAGAAATAAAATTGCCTATATAAGTACAGATAGATAAGACAAGTACTGCAGAAATTCAGGCATTTTGCGCACAATCAGAAACATTCAGACCAATATTTTTAAAAGAAAAATACAAGCACACACGTGGTACTTTCATTTGTTAGATTTGTATAATTATGCCCTAGCGTCGGTTCCAATTCCTAATGTTCGAGGGTTGGCCTATCGATCGATAGTGCCCAAAATCCACCCACAAATAATAAGGTCAATGTCAAACATATGAAATATCATTCAGACTTCATAGTAGCAAGCAAAGAGATTGACTACAGTGACTAGTGTCGAATCAAGACTCAAAACAAACGTTTTTCATATAGCTTTTACTCCTTACTCCACAGCGTTCTTTGCTGTCTCCCACTTGCTGGTACCTGGAATCACCTGGTTTTTCAGTACCATCGATTGATGCTACACTATATGTAGATGGTGCTATAAAAGTGCACAATCCATCAATAACTAAGTCAAAAAAAGTGAAAAGGCCATCAATAACTAAGACAGCAGACGAATTGGCATTGCTGTTAAGTTGCTTGACACTAACAATTCTGCGATTTTTATTCCCATCTTGACCACTGGGCGATTGACCACTGTGAACGACTGACCACAGCGGACGATTGACCATAGGACGATTGACCATAGAAGTTAGAACGCTTTAAATTCAGGGATTTTTTAAATTTAAAAAACACGTAGGCCCTAATATAATCATCAGAGGCATAGCGTCCCAATGGTTACCGACGGCACAGCATACAGTAATTTTGCATGATTTAAATTTTAATTTAGAGTGGCTTAGTAGGCATTGCTGCCTGTGTGAATTTGTGAAAGCCACTAAGCGTGCTAACGGGACTTGAACCCGCTCCGTCAGTCTACCGCTCCAGCGCATAGCCCATTCTGCCATCTTCCTCCCTCTGACATAAGTTACATAACAATGCTCCGATCAGTATGTGATGAATGTATAGTCATTATTGGCCAAACGGGAATCGTTAATCACGCAACAATTTACGTTGAAGCCGGTTTGTGATAGTTATTCCAGGATACAATATGGCGCAGAATTTCCTGTGTCATATTACTCAAACATCAAGTCGTTAACGATCATTATAGTCTATCTGTAGGATGCAGCTGGCTTTGGCGTACCACCTGAAACCTGCGATTACAATAGGTTGGTTAGTTCCAACAGGAAATTCGTAAATCGTTTAGACTCTGCAGCATTTTTAATGATGGAAATATCGAAATATCGCGATAGTTTTATCTGCTTCAAAATGCTTAGCTGCCTTAGCATGGTGTTAGACAGTGATATTCCTGGACTACATCCATTATGTGCTAAATATTTGGGATTATAGACTATAATGCGCAATGCGCAATGTGAAGAATGTTTCTAAATGGCAGCCTTCATCAGTTCGTGTTCTTTCATTGGAGTAGCCATTAGAGGGGAACGAGGGGCTCGTCCTGGTTAGGAACCGTCGCGGAATTTGTGCAAAGCCATTGAGAAACCATTTCGCCTAATTCCCATTTACATACAATTGAGAAATTTGTCGTGGGTGTTGGTCGAATGACCGGAATCGAATCGATAGCCTATATGTTGACATGAATGCGCCATGAACTCATTTAAGACGCGTTTTTGCTTGTATGCTTATACTTGTACTTATACACCCGCCGCCTCATAGATAGCTCTGACCTTTGCCCGGCCGACAAACCACCCTGTCTATAGCCTAGCCATTTCAAGAAGATTAAGCGCATAAGAATAAGCAGCTACTGCTGTGCTGCTTTCCGGGGCGCTGTAGAAGTTTACGAGATTTTACTTTACTTTAGGCTACTTTGTTTATACTTTTTCAATCGAAAATGGCGATGTGTTCCCTTTTTCAGGAAACCCGGACACGCAGCTGTAACCTTTCACTGTTTTGAATTCTCGCCAGGCCAGTAGCGTCATTTCACACTTTTCTTGGGGCGAGATAATTTTTTTTGTGCAAATTTGCAACAAATTTGATGCAACTTTTTGCAAATTTTAGACAATTTTTTTGCAAATTTTAGGCAATTTTTTGCAAATTTTAGGCATTTTTTGCAATTTTGGCAAATTTTGAGAAATTTTTAAATATTTTTGGCACATTTTTAAAATATTTTTGGGTAATTTTTGCGATATTTTGCACATTAATACATTATAAATTATTTTTCATTTTCTTTTGGAAATCCCAGCCCCCACCCCCAAATGACGCCCCTGCGCGAGGCGCTGTTCTTTTGCAAAGTATTAAAACTGGTGTTATAAAAGTGCATTATTAATTTATTATTATTATTATTATTATTATTATTATTATTATTATTATTATTATTATTATTATTATTATTAGACCTATAAAGACCTACATACTGATTAGGGGTATATATACCGATATACTCCCCCGTCGCTACGCCTCTGGTAGCTACATGTCTCAACATTACTCGACACTAACTGCAACATTACTCAAAATTAGCTTCAGCATTACTAACAAATTAACAATGTTCTCGCCGCTGCGACTCTAGCAGAGTCTGCAGGCTCTATCTACTTGCTTGCTCCTAGCATGCAACTGAACATGAAGAATCTCAGAATCTGGAACACATTTCCGTTACTTTCGAATCTCTACAGATGTTTAGATTCTTCGTCTTCTTCTTTAGCCTTTGTCGCTCCTTGTGGAGCATAGGCCAGTGACAAGATTCTTCCATGCAGTTCGGTCTTCGGGTTCGTTCATAAATTACGTAACGCGATTTTGGCACTTTTTGACTCCCTGCGGGCCTGCCCCCTACGTAATGCTACGTAACAAAACGTCAGACCCCCTTAAAATATGGTGTAACAACGGCCCCTCCCATTTTCGTCTTCCGAAAAGTCTTGACAAGCAAAAGAGGTCGTCCTTGTATTTTTTTCCTCTCCAAAATCCCTGACAAGCAAAAAAGGTCAAAGGTCATCACTTAAAATTTTGCGTTACGTCACATTTACGAAACCCCCACCCCCGTCGTCACACTTCGTAACCAATGGCCGGCCTCCCCAACCGCGTTACGTAATTTATGGACGACCCCTTCCGCTAATGGGACTATATCATTCCAGTTTAGTTTTAGTTAATTTGTCTTTGCCCATTTGGTCTTCCTCCATGGATGGTTCTTTTGGGTGGGCCAACATGGCCAATCTTTCAGGTCTTCCATCGCAGCTTCTTTTCGTTCTCAATCGATTTGAAAAACACAGTTGCATGGTTAAAATGTTTTGTCAATATTATGCCAATTATTGGGGATTTGGGGTTTTAGTTCCACAAAACATTGAATTTGAATGAAATGCAAACACATTGTGACCGATCAATGCCCATCTTTAATGCTTCTTTTCGAATCTTGTTTAGCCTTATTTCGAATTATGTTACTATGAAAGATGACGATGATGCCACAGACCGATCAATGCCCATCTTTAATGCGAATCTGCATTTCGTGTACAGAAGTCATACACTGTAAGTTTGCTATATGACAGTGATCGTGAAAGGCACGTGTGCATTCGGTTCCCGCGGCCAATGTTTTGGAGCTGACGTGCGAAGATCAAAGGAAATTAATTTGGCAGATAATGTTACCTTAGAAGAACCAGAGGCGGCGCTGGTTTTTTTTGGCTGGGTGGGTCTAATTCAATCTACACAACCAGGACCCGGCTAAGACTGCTCCCCCAAGAAAAACAAAATTTATCTGCGGATTTGCACGATTTGCTCGGGTGCCCCTGCCCGAGGCTGGGCGGGTCCGGACCCGCGGACCCACCCCCTCAGCGCCGCCCCTGCTTAGAACCTTTAAATGAAATCATCTTTTTCGCGTCATTAATTCCGCACTCCGTAACTTTTCGCCCATAAGACCTGTCACGCCGCTCTGTCACTCACCACCGCTGCTCACAAGGCTGCATGATGCACAAGCAATGGCGTTAACTTCGATGAAAAAGTGGGGGCCTAACCCATATACCTTTCCCTTTCCTATGATAGCCTCTCAAAAGTGGGTGGGGAATGGATGATCGAGCCTAAAGGGTTAATAGAAGTTTACGCCTATTTCGTGTACATGGCGCAGTTGTAAAAGGAGACAATCTTGCTCGTCGAATTTGCAAGTGCTTTGAGAACAAACAAGCTAACCACGACACTTGAAGTACTATTCCAAAAAAACCACATAAGCCGAAGAAAGCAGTCGTCTTTCTTTATTCAGGCACTGTGTAGTGTGCAACGCTGTACCCGCACGCACACACACACACACACACACACACACACACACACACGAACACACACACACACGAACACACATACGCACACACACACAATGAAGATACGGACTACCCGTGCAGTACCTGATCATTGTTATCTCTCTCTGCGTCGTGCGTGCGGTAGTCATAGTATTGTATAGGCCTAAGGCTCACGTCCTCCAAACCTTTACAAGTGAATCTCTAGAGTTTTTTCTCTTCATTTGTTGTCCTACTCACTCGCTCTTGGCCCCGACGACAGAATACAAATGAGTCACAGAGTTGGGCAACTCATGGGGCAACTAATAATCCGCCGAAGCTGTTTAGCGGAGCGTGACTGCTTTCAACGGCGCTTGTCCTTTCTGAATTAGGCCTACGTGTACCGTGTGTTTGCGTATGTGCGTTGTGGCCTCAATCAGAAATCGTGAACAGCACCACCTTTCGACGGCCTTGTTGTTGAGTGTAGGCCTACCTTTGCGTCTAGATATTTCACGCGACGAGAGTTTTCGTTTCTTTTACAGATTCAGATTAGCGCGGAATTTCGCTCGATTCGATGCGGGATTTTATTAACGATTTCGGAAGGTCCGAGGTAAGTAGGCTAATCGTGGCAGTAGCAACATATGTTTACCTTCTGTAGCAGTCTTGCTACTAACTGCTACTGATACTATACGGCTGTGCTGAAAATTCATAAATAGGCCTAAATTTTCTACGTTTATCGATCGAGATTTAGATCGATCGAGATCGATCGTCTAAGATCGAGAATAGGATCGAATATAATTTACAGTAATAATTGTTATAACAAAAACAACAATAACAAATAATAATAGCAGAAATAATAGCAGACCCTAGCAGTGGCGGCTCCACCGGGGGGCCAGGGGGGGCCCGTGCCCCCCTATTGAGAGCCTGGCCCCCAGTGGCCCCAATAACAAAATAATAATTAAACAACAAATGGTTGGCCCCCATGATTAAAGTAATAGCCTAGACCCCACTGGACCCTAGTAGTTATAGGCCTAATAATAATGCACTTTTTAGTACCAGTCCTAATACTGATAGCATGATAAGGCCTATTTGAAAGATTTCAATCGATAGTGGACTACCAGTGTTTATTCTATGTCCTAATGGGGGGATTCCCCCCCCCCACAAATGAAAAATTCGCCCTCCCCATTTTTTATATGAAGCATGGGGATATGGAAATTCCCCCCAAAGTGTGGCGACGGGTATTTTTTAAATTTTTGGGAGAGGGGAAAAATAAAAGATTGTCACAGAGCGTTAAAGAAGGGAAAACGGGCAGATGTCCTTTTTTTGCTCGTCAAGATTTTTTAGACGTCAAACCTTGTCCCCCAAACAGAGGCGTCATTTGGGAGGGGAAAAAAATATTAAATTTATAATGTATTAATGTGCAATAAAAAACAAAAACAGGGCCGTGGCCCCCCCCAAGGAAATGAAAATTTTAATTTATAATGTATTAATGTGGAATAAGAAAAGAAAAATCCAAAGAGGTGACTAAAAAAAGGGTTGGTAAAATGTAACAGAAAACTGATGACAGAAAAAAAAAAAAAAAAAAAAAAGGTCCTCAGCATTTTTTGGAATAGTCAAAAAATGTTCAATTATAAAATTGTAAAAGAAAATTTAAAACCTTGTCCCCCAAACGTTGCAAAATCCTTCCAATGTCAAGGTGGCTAGAATAAACACTGGTGGACTACTCCAAACCCATCCGTACAAGATCCTTATCTTTTTAAACTTTAGGCTATCTATTTCAACTCTTATATAGACTAGTGTACAGAGTGATCAAGAAAATTAAAATTTACAGACACTATCAACTATAGTAATCATAGATTACTCATTTTACACAGCAACTACAGATCGTGTCAACTCTAGAGATAAGTCAGCTGGAAACAGCAAGACAAGTAAAACAAGCCAAGTGGAAGAGAGAGATGCTCTGATCTTGCCAAGTTGCCAATCTTGGTATTTTTGTGACCCGAATCCGGTATGTTTGTGGTCCTTTTTAAATTCTAGAGCCATGGCAATTATAGCTGAAAGTAGAAAGCAGCTGTTGAAACAGCGTCTTCCCATATCGTCTAATTCCCATTTCTCACGATAATACTCGTAACATTGAAAAGCTAGAATAGGCCTAATACGTTATTTCTGCAGCATGGAAAAATGCAGCTAGATTTGTGCTTAAGTCCAAAGAGACAAATAGTATCATAAATATAGTCTGGATGACCAATTGGCCCTAATTTTTCATCATCATCATCACCACCACCACCACCATCATCATCATCTCATTGAAATACTGGGTCTGCGCATAAGCTATGTGGCAGAATTTCCGCAACAGTTGTGTGATTGACGTAAAAGAAGCCATATTAATGAACAAAATTGATATGAAATTTAATCACAACCTAAGCATAACTGTTGAGTCGAGCCAGTCGACTCATTGAAAGCCATATCAATTGCAATAGCATGTTCGACATTCTCAATTTTATTATAACAGCGTTCTAACAGTCTCGCTATGACGTGACAGATCTTCGATTTAATCTAAAACGTAGAAATCATTTTCAAAAAACTGATTTTTTTATTATGAATTATTGTTATTGTTTTCATGAAAGATCTGCTATTCGGACTTGACAGCAGAAAAATGTCTTTAGAAAATAGGAACCAGAAACGAATCGAGACGTTCACGAATATTATTGCTATCGCAATATAATAAATACTCTGTACGTCCTTCCCTTCACTTTAAGTATTTGCTATACTTTAGGCCTACGGCTTATTAAACCCAGGAGGTAAAATTGTTAGCATTCTACGATTTGTAACCTGGCAGACACACCATTGTGCATAAATGTGTAGACGAGTCGATCTGAACAGATAGCATGCAGAGAAAGAAGCCGATAATGCGGAAGCAGTAAATGACGCCAAATCAAAGTTAGTCTTAACTGAGGTACTTTACCTGGAACTTTGCGATGACTGTTTATTGGCGATGACCCCATAGGCATGTAGACCTAAAGTGAGATTTAAACAGGTCAAGAGTGGTATTTGAGAGTTAGACCAGCGGTGGTGCGACCGTTATAATTGTTTCGTTATGCTATCAAATGGTTAATGCCAGCGTGAAACTTCCCCGTTTGTCCTTTGCTATATGTATTGAGTCGGCCTTTGGGTGGGTGGGTGGGTGGGTGGGTGGAGGATTCAGTAAGCATTGACCAGGAACTTTCCCTAATCCCCTTTATCCGCCAACAGATACCACACTATATAATGCTGTTTTTCGTTCATCTTAAGTTATGGAGTCATCAGATCATTTGCAACAAGCTTTATTACTTGTATTCCTGTAGACCTATTGCCTACTCTTAGACCTTAGTCTCTCTCTTGTCCAGACCCTTCCTTCTTTCCTTTCCTTCGGCTGCCCTCCACCCTCTCCCTCGTCCGTTTCATCAGTCTGGTGATGAGGTCATAATGCGATAGACTGAATACAACTACCGGTATACAGTATAGGTGAATTGGCAGTCATACATGGATCTTACGCAATTGGTTCTGTTTCTGCAGAATGACAGACAGGAAATTGAAATTGGTTTAATTTGCTGGAATAATTTCCCTTTGAGCATCTGTTCTCACGAATGTGTCCCGTGCCATCTTTGCCGCAGCGAATGACACACCGACCACCAATCCACACTCAGTTATTAGACTAAATGTTCGCTTAATCGGAATAGCATTGGCCTATAGTAGCCTACCTAGACGTGCAAATGAGTAGGCTAATCGGACGCCGAAAATGTCGAGCTCTTTTGATGATCTCACTTAAATATGTGCCGGCGACGATGAGTTTTGAATGTGAGGAAATTATCTAACCGCTTTTAAAGGCAAGAAATAACCGCTAATTTGTTAGAAATTCCGACGAACAGACGCGTTGTATGCAAAACGGGTCTTTTGCGCACTGAACTTTGGTAACTTGGGAAGCATATTAATGGGAACGAAATGTATTTGACGCGCAAATTTCATGAAACCAAATTTGTGTGAAACTAGATATTTAGGTCTGTCATGCTGCGACTGAGTAGTAAAAATCGAAGTTTGACTTTGATATCTCACAATATGGCTACCTTACAAGCAAATGAGATGAAAATAAGCAGAAAGGTGGGGTGTGCTGTATACGTGTGGAAAATTTGACAGAAATATATTCAAGAATTTTAAAGAAATCATAGTTTTTCTGCTGGTTTTTTTTCAGAGACACCCTGTATGTTATAATACAGCAAGGTTTAAAGTGGTTCAGTAGGGACTGCCCTGTGTGAGAACCACTGTTGTTCCCGTCCAATCTAATATCCTAAACTACTGAGGTTTATTTTGAACTCATTCACAGTTGTAACTTGTAGCCATTACTATCCTCTCATCCAGTTTATTCCATCTGTCCACCACTCTTCAACTCTTGCACATGTATAATCAAACTGTCTTCCATTGCTCTCAGATTACGAACGACCTGACGCAATTCGTTTTAAATAAGTGAAAACGAACACCGATTTCAGCCATTAAACTATATTAAGAGAGCATAAACTGCTGCTTTTTGCGTTCAACCATATACATGTAGGTTAGTCAGAAATTGTACCGCTTGTACGTGTACATTGCTTGTTGGGGAGTAGCGATTGGGTGAAATATGAGAGCCAGACCAGTTGGGAGGGGATACATTTTTAATCGATTCTTTATGCCGAATGAGTTAGTCCAGTGGTTCTCATCAACCCGTGGTCCGTGGACCAAAAGTGGTCCGCGAGAGGGGGTTTAGTGGTCCGCGGCAGATACTGAAAAACGTTAATAAAATATAGACGTAGACGTATTTCAGTAAGTTGCGATAAGGCGGTTTTTCGCTTTGATTTTTCTCAGGTGATCCGCGGGAAATTTTTGATCTTCAAAAGTGGTCCGCGAGACAAAGGGGTCTGAGAACCATTGAGTTAGTCTAATAAGCTAATGACAGGATGTTTGTGATGTTCAGAATGAACCAGTGGGCGGGAAGTCAGTATAGGCAGTAACCAGGAATTTTTTCCCTTTCCCATACAAACGCAACACTGAGTAGCGGTGTATAGGCCTAGATATTGTCTCTTGTTTTCATCGGCGCAGTCTCGGAGGGAGGTGGGAAGAAGGGGCGGGCCCGCTGTTCTGGGTGGGACCGGTCGTGGGATCAGCGGAAAACCGTTGAGAAATTGTAGGGGACGGTAGGTAGGTAGCATGATCGAAGAGACTATTCGAATATGTCGATGAGCTCCCCCTATTCCGGAATCCTGGCCACGCCATTGCCGGTCTTCATGTTCATTAACGTCGAAAATTCAGAATCGCCGAAATGAATCGCAACGAATATATTTTCCTGTATTTCCCTTGGTAGTTTGCAACATGGGCGTAGCAACGGGGGATGGGAGGTATATCGGTGTATATATATTATATCCTCCATTCCCCCGAAAACATCAATATATATATTATATCCCACATTGTAAAAATATATATATATGTATGTGTATGTAATATATATATATAATATATAATATATAATATATAATAGGCCTACATACTGTATAACAATATCGGCCTATACCCTCCCAAAATTTATACCCTATCAAATTCCTGGCTACGCCCCTGGTTGGCAACTGTGGTTAGGAGATATAGTGACTATAAAACTAGTAACTTCAGACATCATCATCGTCGTCGTCGACATCATCATCATCATCATCATCATCATCATCATCATCCATCATCATCAGTTACCGTCGAGGCCAGCAGCCTGTCGAACGATCCTTTTCCAATTTTCCCTGTCTTGTTCTGCATGAATCGCCTCCCCAAGATTTAATCCCGTCCACTCTCTGAAGTCATCAAACCATCGTCTTCTGGACCTTCCTTGAGGGCGTGTTTCCTCCATTCAGGGCCATCTTTAGAATTTTGGGCGCCCTAGGCAGATTTTCATTTTCGGAAATTTTCGCCCATCATTCACATACGGAAAAAGTCTGACGAGCAAAAAAAGGACTGGCCCTACGAAATAGCCTGACAAGCAAAAAAACGTTATTCGCTCATGAAAAATTTTCATCCCCGTTTTATTTCGCCCCTACAAAATTTTTCGCCCCTAGGCAGTGCCTAAACTGCCTGGTGGTTAAGGTGGCCTCTCCTCCTGATCTCCATTGTTCCCTCCATTGCAATGTTCAGATTTCTCTTCTCTTCCAAGCGACTGTGACCAAACACCTGCAGCTTTCTTTGTTTGATCGTGGTAATCACATCGCTGTCAATCCCGATTCTGCTCTAAACTTCTTCATTAGTGATCTTCATTCCCACCACATCTTAGCTTCGCATTTCGAAAGTCAGGAGTCGCATGACTTGCAGTCACCCTTTTTCAATGTCCAGGTCTCTCTCCGTAAAGGAGCACAGAGAAGACAGACTTGTAAAAGCTGGAGCTTTGTTTTTAGGGGAGATCTTTCCAGAGCTTCGTAATTTGCCAAGCCGGCCCAGTGCTCAGCTGGCCAGACCAATCCTCCTCCTGATCTCCTGACTAAAATTCCCCATCTGCTCGCACCATGCTTCCAAGATACACAAACTGTTCGACAGTTTCCAGCCGTGTGCTGTTTAAGATGCTAAGATGATTACCACCGACTCCTCCACTCTACCTGCCACTATGACCTTTGTCTTTCTGACGTTGATTTCCAAACCTAAACTTTTGCTCTTTTCATTTAATGTATTCAACATCTTTCGGTGTTTATTCTAGCCACCTTGACATTGGGGGGAGTTTGAAATGTTTGGGGCAAGATTTGTCTCTCCACGCTTGGGGGGATTTCCATCCCCAAGCCAACATATACAAATTTGGGGGAATTTTAAAACTTTGGGGGAATTCGAAGGTGCAGTGACGTATTTAGGGGGTATGTTCCTGATCCATAACATACCCCTTTGGTCTCTGGTCCTTTTCTTCGGTTGCACTTAAAGACGATTAGACCGACGATTGAACCTAACTCAGTTGCAGGGGCGGCAAAATTTGAAAGGGGCGAAAAGTGAGAGCGGCGATTACCTTTTTTCCGGCAAATTGAGCGGCGATGACTTTTTGGCTTGTCAGTTATAATAGGAGGAGGTTCTGGCGGCATTTTTTCCAGGAGCCATGGGCGGCACGAGACCACGCTACGCCACTGCTCAGTTGTAGTAAATTTCCGGTCAGTACTTTACAGGTGGTATTATTAATAAACTTAAACTGTATGTTAGTGCAGAACGTAGAATACAAGTTACTTTTTGACTTCTTAAATTTCAGCATACCATTTTAAGCCTTTCTAAATAGGCCTACGCCCATGCGAAGGTGTTAGGAAAAGTACACTATGAGTTTTAAAAATATTTTTACATTTCCAAAATAATTGTAATCGTTAATTAGATAGAGTTTCTAATTTTTTTGCTCTAATAAATAAATCCTAATATTTTCCTGATATTTTGAATGGATAATAGGCCTAATGGACGAAGGATTAAAGCTCTCACGATTTTTACCTCGTACTTTTTTCTGTCCTAAAGTTTTGGGCAGGCTTGTTTCAGATCCCGATGGCAACAATGGCATAGTCTTAGCCCAAACCAGCAAGCATTGTGTGTAACAGGCTAGGCCAGGCCGGAGGTCAGCTCAGGTCAGCAAACATTTCTGACGGCGGGCAGGATAACTGAACGAATAACGAGCACTGGTCGCATAACCAGTCTGTTCAGTAGGCTACTTGCAAATCAGAACGGAAAGTCTGGGAAAACGAAAAAATAGCATTAGCATTCCACGTTAACCATGGGTGAAATGCACGAAAACAGATAGAACCAACTTATTTATCTATCAAAAGGTTATCCAAAACGCGACGTTGGCAAAATGATAGCGACATTGCGCCGATTTTTAACAAGTAAATTTAGATGGCGGACCGTAGTTTGGTGACCCCTGGGCTAGGCCCTCTACTAAAGCAATGCCTATAGCAGGGCTTTTGTAAATGTAGAGGTGCCAACTCTAATCTGTACCAAACGACCATAAGTAAGTAAAACGAAATTTCTTCAGCGCTGTCTGATAGCTTGAAACATTGCACCAGCCAGTAGTGTGTACTGTGTAGAGGGGGCGGTGGCCCCGGGGATCCACCAGATGGGGGCATCCAAATGAACGAGAGATGAAGTATAGCCCCTATGTAGATGCCTATGTGTCATAGAAATTGATCTGACAATGAAAAGAATTCTACTAATTAACGCGCGAGAACGCGACGGCCCTGTTTTGCTCGTCAAGGCTTTAATTAAGGACACTTGCGCAGGGCCGTAGCCAGAGTATTTGGCGCCTGGGGCAAGGGATACATTTTCGCTCGGGAATCGCTCCCAACCAACAGTTTAAAAATTGAAAAATTATAGTGATGACCTTTTCCCCTTATCAGACTTTTCACGACTCTGGAGGGGTAAAGTAGCGTAGAAAGTGGATGATGACTTTTATTTGCTTGTCATACTGGGCTTACTGGCAATACATTCGACGGGCGTTTAACTTGTTATAAGTTATAACCATGATTTCTGGCGCCCCTCCTCAAGACGGCGCCCGGGGCAGCTTGCTCCACTGCCTCCCACCTCGCTACGGCTCTGCACTTGCGACTCCCGGGAGCATAATTTAGACAATCTGGCCTCTGCACGTCACTGGCACCAGCTTATTCACGAGCGCTCAATCTGGATAAAATCCATAATCCGTAATACATAGTTCACGGTGGTCAAGGTTGTAGATCCAGATAGACACTAGACAGCCATAGGCTTAGTGTTGTTTTTATTTTCGTGAAGGCAACCGTGGCGTTAGTGTTGCATGCAGATCAGGGGTGTAGCCAGGAATTTGATTTGTGTGGGGGTGGGGTTTAAAATTACATATTGTTAGGCTATATGTATTACATATTATATATATATATATGTATATATATATATATGTTAACATGTTATATATATATATGTTATATATGTATATATATATGTGTGTGTGTGTGTTATATATTGTATTATATATACTGATTTTGGTGGGTAGGCCTATGTTTATATACCGATATACATCCCCCGTCTCTACGCCCCTGATGCAGATCATCTACATTTCTTAGGCAACTTACTTTCCCAGGAAGTTTGAAATATCTCCTACAGGCTTCCAAAACAAGTAGCCTACTTTTTAAAAACGTTATGCCGATTAAATATTTCTGATAAGCTGCTTCTATATAAGCTCAATTCCTAATTGGGCTTACGGCATCAACGCTGACAAACAGGCTGAACATAGGAGACAGGCCAACAGGTAGGGCCTAATCAGTGAGTAGGCCTAACTCGATTCTAGTTGGCGGTGAACTGTATCGCAGCCGCTTAGGTCTAAGTCGAAAGCCCTATTTTGTTGCTCAACAATATTTCAGAAAAACTAGAAGCTAAAAACTGACGATGCCTCTGACAACGGACTTACAATAGGCCTAGAACTCTAGACCTATCTTTATACTGCATATCTTTATTTCGCATTTTACTGCGGTTGCATAATTAGGGCTAAAAGCAGATCCGCCAATCTAGAATTTCACGCTCTGAACTATGAAACAAATTGGTCTAATCTACTTAGCCTAATAGAATTTGAGGAAGTAGGCCATGTGCGACACTGACTGCGTGGGGTCTTTGATGTGTGGCGCTGATAATTAAACAGTCTGGCCTTCGTTTTCTCAAGGAAACAGAGCTAGTTGAATAAATGGTTGCGTAATCTAGCAGCTGATCTTTTGACCCAACTGAAAGCAACACCAGACTCAGTTGACTCCCGGCTCGGAACAGTATCGGCCACGATAATTTAAGACGTTGTTCTTTTTCCGCCTCTGCAAACATTGACTAAAAATTACTTACTTAACTTGATAGTTTTACTAGATGAAAGGCAAATTCCTACGGCCAGACTCAGGGACGAATCCACGAATTCAGTTTGGAGGGGCACTCTATGCCCAATCCACAATCAGCCTTCAATATAGGCCCCTATGTTGTTACAATTATTGAAAGGGAAGTAGGCTAAAGCACTTGCCTATTTATTTGCGCCTTCATCATTTTCGGTTTTTCGACACGATGAGAAATCATCTACAAAATTTTGGGATATGGGGCCTCCGGGGGGCACTTGCCCCTGTGTCCCCGGTAGATGCGCCCATGATCTGTATTGTGATTTAAACTGAAACAACTATGTCCAAGAATCGAGACAATCGTAAGCTGCGTCCAGCGTCCGTTTTCCTCTATCGACGAATCAGACACAATGCGATTGCAACGAATATCAATAACCGCTCGGTTTTGCCATTTTGGCTGTTCGTGTGCGGACTGCGGAGCGCCGTGGGTCTTGTTTGCTGAGCGCATGTGGGAGACGTTTCAAAGCTATCCGCTTGTTCTATGCCGCCGTTCGCTTAGATTCGGCGTCTTATAGCAGACCTACGAGCAGCAACGCCAGATCTGTAACCGAGTGTACGCGTGTGTGTGCCTGCGGCGTATTTTGACGAACGGAGAGTGAATTTACGGTCGGAATTTCGGACTAACGCTTGACACATCCATTTCTGTGATTCTTCTTCTCTGCGGTCAGCCTGAGAAAGCGACGCCTACCATGCAAAAAGGTTATTTGCGATTTTGCGTATAATAATAATATTAATAATCGGAGTGATGTTACATATTCTGGAACCAGCCACAATGTCGTCGTGATCGTGTTGGATTGTTGAGCAGTAGGCCAGTGCTTATCGATGATACGTAGGTATTTGCTAATCGTAAATGAATCTAGAATCAATAAGCTTGTCATAAAACTTGTAAGTTTTCAGGCTAAGTAAGTAAAGTAAAAATCTCGTGGATTTCTATAGCGCCTTGGAAGCAGCACAACAGTAGCTGCTTATTCTCAGGCGCTCAGCCTCTCTTAAAATAGCTATAGGAAAGGTGTGGGATCAGCCAGGCAATGGTCAACATCCGAAGGGCAGTGAGGCTAGGTTGTTACAGCTATGGCGGAAATGATTTCAGAAACAGGAAGGATTTAAGCTTAGACCTGAAGACTTGAGGAGATAGTGCAAATTATAGGAAATGAGGAATCAGATTTTATTGTTTTAAAGTGTCCAAGTGTGCGAAGGGAAGCTGGGATCGAGTTCCAGAGTTCAGGTGCAGCATATGAGAAGGCACAAATTTTCAGGGATGACTGATTTAGCTTGACAGAGTGAGATGAGATGACGAACGTGTGGGTCGAGGAGGCTGAGGGGTTAATAGTGATCTAAGGTAGACAGGTTTTGATGACTGAAGTGAGCTATGTGTAAGTGTTATTATCTTATATTGGATACGTTCTGTTATTTTAAGCCAATGTAATGATTTTTAGTATGGGTGAAATATGGGAGAATTTAGGTGACTTAGTAACAGCACGAGCAAGTGCATTTTGTATTGATTGCAATTTGTTGATGGAGGCTTTGGGAAGGTTATAGTAGAGGAGTTACAGTAATCTAATTTGGAGTGGACTATAGAGGTGGCGATTGTGGACGTTCCATCAAGACAAGGACGTATCAATTGAAGTTTAGAAAAGAGTCAAATTTGAATCCGAGATTTCTAGCAGTTGGAACAGGGATTATTGTGGTGTCAGGAGCCAAAACTAGTTTAGGATTGTCAATTTTTTTGAGTTGTTGGGGTAGTCCGATTAAAAGAAACTCTGTCTTAGATGGGTTGAGAGCGAGGAGATTAGATGACATCCATGCAGAGATTGACGAGAATGCAGATTCAAGCTCAATAATAGAAGCATTGAATGAAAGAGGTGAAAGGAAAGGAATAGCTGAGTGTCATCGGCATAGAGTTGGTGGTTTAATTTGAGGAATTAATTAGAGATGAAAGTGGTGTGGTGTAAAGGCTGAACAGTACAGGCCTGAGAACAGATCCTTGAGGCACTCCATAATCTATAATATGAGAAGGAGAAATTTGGCCAAGACAGGACACTTGAAAAGACCGAGATTTGAGATAAGATGCAAACCAGTTGTGAAGATATGCCAAACCAGAGAGAGAGTCGCTCGAGCAGAATTTTGTGATCTATGGTATCAAATGCTGCAGAGATCAAGGAGACAAAGGCCAGTAACTTGGCGAAGACCAATTGCAGTTAAGAGTCTGTCATAAATGTAGGCGAGACAGTTTCAGTTGAGTGATGTTTAGTGTAGGCAGATTGATGAGCATTATATAGTGAGTTACTTGAAAGGTGTTCATTCAGTCTGGAAAGTTTTTTCAGTAAGTTTTGATAGAAGAGAAAGATTTGAGATGGGGCGATAGTTATTGAGATCTTCTCTGTCAAGACCAGGCTTTTTTAGGAGAGGAGTGACAAAAGAGTTTTTGAATGCGGATGGGAAAGTGCCTGAGACTATGCAGTGATCGTCTAAAACGAGTTTAGACTTAAAATATGCAATATTAATTGAAGCACATGTCAACTTGAAATCTATAATGAATATCAACACATTGCATTAATACATACCTACCAATGCTCCCGATTTAAGCGGGAGACTCCCGCATTGTCTCTCGTTTTCTATAACGAGCGTTCCAGCGTACTGGTTAACTTTATAGAAGTTTAAATGTAGAGATACATTTTATTTAAACTAACTTTATCAACGAAATGTCTACAAATCAAAAGAAGAATAAAATCTGCGCTATAAGATAATAAGAATCGTTGGATAGTACGTCACGTTGAGTAAATAAGTGAGGGTCTCAAAATGTCCAACATTCTGATCTCCCGCTAGCGTCTTTTTGTTCTGCAAACAAGCAGAAAGTTTTGCATAGGGTTAGGGGGTTAGGGTCAGGGTTAGGGTTAGGGTTAACTAACCCTAAGCCTAACCCTAACCCATAAAGTTGTCTTTGCTTTAGAAATATTCACATTAAGAGCGCCACGCGGTTCATAAATATTCATATAACCTTCTGTTTGTTTGCAGAAAAAAGACGCCTCCCGCTAGACTAAATTGTGCTCTCTATTTCCCCGCAGATCAAGAAAATAAAAAATATGTAGTCTAATGAACCCGAATGTAATATTGAATAGATAGTTCAATTTTAACGGAACAGAATAGATACTTTTTTTCCGTTGGCTATTTTTACTCTAAAATGCCAATATTCTGGAACCATGGCTGAGCCACTCATTCGGATAAATTCTTTATAATTATGGCTCTGACCATAATTGTCAGATGGGAAAAGAGGACATGCAGACTTTTTGGGTAATTGTAATGTGGTCAAGTATGAAAAACTGGGGATGACCTTGTTTGCTTGTCGGAATTTTTCGGTGTTTTAATAATTTAATTGTATGGTCAAGCAAGTGTGAAAAACTGGTGATGACCTTTTTGTCAGGCCTTTTGATAATTATAATGTTGTCCAGTGGCGTAACGTGGGGAGGCGGGGGCACTTTTGACAGCCCCCCGGGCCCCGGGCGGGGGAGGCCCGAAGAGGGGTCTAAGCTAGGGTTAGGTTAGGGTTAACCCTAGCTTAACCCTAACCCTAGAAATGATGTGCTGATGACCTTTTTTTTTGCTCGTCAGGATAAAAAAGGCGATAACGTTATTTTTTGCTCGTCAGGATAAAAAAGGAGGTGATAACGTTTTTTTTTGCTCGTCAGCTCGAAATTCTAGGGCCCCCATGGCAAAGATGCCCCCCGGGTCCCCAAAAGTCACGCTACGCCACTGATGTTGTCAAATGTGAAAAACTGGAGTTTCCGGGTGTTAATGTTTAGTATTCCATGTGGTACAGATCGTCAGGCCCCTGGACATTTGCCTCTGCCTGGGACAGAGGAAAACCCGGACAATAGCTCTTTTTTGGAAAGCCGCCCTGACAGGGGCACAAAAAGGTCTTGTCCGGGAAACCCAGATGCATGGTAACCCTATTTATAATTATAATATGCTATTTATTTTTCATGATTGAAAAACGAGTACAGAGCTCTAGTTAGAAGTTAGTTGGATCCTAATATTTATTCTGAAATGTATGTACACTATATATGCTTTAGGCCTAAGTAGAGAGGAGTAAATTGAGTTGGTAGATAGTTTTTTATTTGGAAATGGATGCAGCAGAATCTGCTTCTTCTTCAGCCATTTGCACTCTCAGTGGAGCATAGACCACAAACAAGATCCTTCCATTTCACTCATCTGCTGCCAAGTGTACTAGTTCATTCCAGGTGTATCCAACTATCCATCCTTTAAGCTCTTTTTCTAACGATCTTTTCCATGTGTTTCATGCAGCAGAGTAGATAAATAGAAATAATATGGGATTTCAGTACCGGTAATATGCATAGGCGTTAATCTCGTGATGGTCCTGGGGTCCGGACCATCACAAAAATCTGAATAAATCTATATTGTACCATTGTATTATTATTTAATAAGGGGCCATCCAGAAATGACATAATGCGATTTTTGGCAGTTTTTTATCCCCCATCGTCACACGTCGTCACAAAAGTCAGACCCCATCAAATATGGCATAACAATGCGTTAAATCCCCCTCTTGTCGTCTTTCGAATGTTAAAATTAACGTTTCTTTTGAAAATATTCATTATAATTATTAAAGTTGAAACAATAGTCGGAAACTTTTTCAAATTCTTTTTAAAAATGAAGTGTATAATAATTATATGTGTAAAATACGTTCAATTTTGCGGTAACATAGCATTGCGGTATTAATAAAAATATTTAGTATTATGTTTCTGAACGTCAATCAATCAATTCAATCAATCAACAATCAATCAATCAATAATCAATCAATCAATCAATCAATCAAAATAAACTTCTATGGCACCACTATCATAATGTCCAGGGCATCATCCGATGGCACACCAAATCCAAATTGAATTAGAGCCAGGTCAAGCCGGAAAATCAGTCAGAAACGGCAGGGGAGCAATCTAAGGGGGAGAAGCCAAGTCAAACAAGTATGTTTTAAGAACCGGTTCATACAAAGTGACATTGGTAATGAGACTTGAGTTGTTTGCTAGTTCACCAGTTAATTTGTATTTTCCTGGCCGGTTATAACATGATAGCACGTACCAAACTAATTGTACCAGTATAGCTATATGTATGCAGTGAAATATTTTTGAGTGCATTTTACAGATTCTGGTTTCAATTTAACCTTCACTAGATAAGCAAGGAAAGGCTAAGTAGGTTTATGACTTTGTCAGTGGCCTAGTTCACAAAAGTTTGTCCAGGCGAAAATAAGACACATCTGTTCCGAATTTCAATTTCCCCCTCAACCAGTCCTCAAGAAACCTTTAGATCAATCATCTCGGTTGTGCTCACCTTTGACTGAAGTTTGGTGTCAATAAATTTAGTTTATTAGAGCTGCATAATATATGGCAAGAATGCAGTTTGGCTCTAAACAGGTTGATGTCCTCCTATAATAATCAGTGAAACTGAGGCTGGTATATGGTGTCTAATCTTCTGTTCTTTAGGTCGGTAGATCCTGTATATAGACATTAATTACTGGTATCTGAAACCTCCTGATAAAAAATCAGCATTGTCATCATCTATAATCTGATCATCTTTTATGATCTGATCATCTTTTGTGATCTGATCATCTTTTATGATCTGATCATCTGTGTGATCTGACTGAAGCTGACCGCCAGCTAGATATAAATTTGTTTGTCTGCACCCTCTCCTTCTCCTTCCCTCATCCTGGGCCTCAGTGGCTACAAGGCATGAATACTTTGTTGGAAATAATGTGCAGCTTCTCCACTCCCTGTGCTACAGCAGTCAAACAGAGCATTACCGAACTTGCTGATGAATAAAGTACAATTTCTAGAAAAGCTTTCTGGATGAAAAGACTCTAGATTGACTTCATCATCACCTGCACTCCTCCCGCATTCAGAGGATGATTCAATCAACTAGCAAGGCGTATAGATTGAGTGAGTTCTTCATCATCACCTGCTCTCCTCCCGCATTCAGAGTGAATTTGTCTGAGTCAATCAACTGTGTCCCGCAAGTGCTCGAAGTCTCAGAACTCTTTTAACCATTCTTTAGAACTTATTATTCATTTTATTTATCTTTCAATCGGCCCGCCCCCCCTCCAGCCTGTGATCATTGCTTGTACCAGTATGCAGTGCTATTTGAGAAGCTCCATTGAGACCTGTTTGGCTTAATTTGCATTTCAAAAATAAAAACCTTGGAAAAGCACATTGACTATGTGTAATTTTTGCATACAATTTGCCGGAGATGAACAATATCTTAATCAACTTATGTTCTAACCTGCCTGTTAATTATGATAATCATGATTGCCACAAGAGGATAGGCAGATGAGTGTGTGTGTGTGTGTGTGTGTGTGCTGTGAAGTGGTACATTTCAAATTTTTCAGCATGATTAATGATGCAGCAATAGAAAACAGAAAAGGACAAAAGGTTGCTTGTGCATACAATACTGACTAGGCATTGTGTTGAATTTGAGGTTAGCCAGAAACCCTGGGAAGGGTTATAACTTTATAACCAGCAGATAGTGGAAGCTGTAGACTAGAGACACAAGCAGAACTCTAGACTTGCTCATCAAGTATAAATGCAATCATTCATTTTGTGCTATTTGCATTACTGAGTGAAATGTTCAGCCTTTCCAGCTACACCACACACTTCATTGCTTTAGTTGGTTTTGAAGGTTTCTTTGTAAGTGAGCATGAAATTGTTTAGGAAATTATGAAGGTACAATTTCATCCATAGGGCAGTAGCTAGAAATTGAGATATTCTTTGCAGCAAATATTTTCTGCTTAAATCAGACTAGAACACAGGTGGTTAATGCATGATTTAAAAGCATGATCTTGACATGATCTGACATTGAGCTGTTATTTTATGACTACCTCCTCTTCTCTGCCACACCTATCTGGGCATGATCTGACAATGAGCTGTTACTTTATGACCACCTCCTTTCCTCTGCCAAGGACTTCTGCCAACATCTATTTTGGGAAACCCTTGGAATGTCTATGTTATCAAGGCGTCTTTAATCTTCCATCTTTTTATCATAGATTTTGCAGTGGCCATCTGTAAGACTGTAACTTATCCAAATTTATAAATAACTCTGGCATAATGAAAGAGTTAAAAGAATTTTAAGAGGCCTTTGGACAATGTGCATTTTATATGTCATCATGTACCTTTTATATGTCATCATGTACTGTATAAACTTTTAGAGCTGTTGGCTGGATGATGATGAACAAATATGTCTAGATGTCCTATCCAACTGCCAATATTTTTTGCAGGATTTTCTTATTTTTGATTTTCTTAATTAAATGAAACAATTTTGTTATGCCAGATATCACTCGGACCTAGTGGCTCCTATTATTGTGACATTCATATATTTAAACTTACTGGTATGCTCAATGTTTTCAGCTGAGCAATATTTATTTTACCAATGCATAATATTTTATTCAAAGTATCTTGGATTTGATGACATAAATGAAAACAAAATGAAAATATGCAATTTATGAACTCTCAACTAAACTGTTAACTAAGAATTTAGTCAAATAAGATAAAACCAAGGAGAGTAAATGAAATACCGAGAGTAAATGAAAGTACCGGGTAGATATGTGGGTAGATATGTGCGTGGAAATAGCAATAAACTGAAAAGGCATACTGGTATTTAAAATAGAGTTGAATTATATCTGTTGCTTTATATCTATGTCAGTTTAAATTATTTTGCAGATGACAAGTCACCGCCCATCTTGTGTATGTTACTGTAAAAGAGATAGCATGTGATACTTCTCATATACTTTTATTATTTTTAATATGTAAAATGGTCTAACATTGATATTGACATTTTTACTATTAATTTGTTAATGATTAATATAAATTTCACTGTGTTATTGTAGATGCTATCTTAAACAAAGACTGGCTTTTTCTGGAGCAATTTTCTTAACTTGGATTAAAGCATATCATCCTGCTGCCTTGAATTTATAACATAGAATATAATGAAATAGCAGCTGGTTGGCTAATGTTCATTCTGATGCTTCTGTGGAATGCTGCTATAAAATAAATCCGAAACATGGAGATGGCTGTCCTGTATGGTGCAAGGACAATCCAGAAGCTCTAAACAGGTTTACAGTTAAATTGATAGTAGTTGTGACTGTTGCAACTGAAATATAAAGTCCCGTTGCTCCTGGAAATAATGTCTACCATGAATTTACTAGTTCTATATTCAGACATTTTCATTCTTGTGTTTGCCGGCGTGCAAGTGAAGTGCAGCTCAACAACTGAACCATCTGTGATCTCAGGTAAACATTTGTGCTTCACTTTCAATACATTCTCTTCCCATTTGTAATATATTTCTGGTTCAACGTTGCTCTTTAAAGTTTATATAATTGAATGGTTGAGTGGGTGGAATAAGGAGTTAAATGCAGTTACCACCTTAATGGTGAGGTTGTCAATTGAAGGGCCCAGAGGAATAAGGAAGTAAATGCAGTTATCCCTTAGTGGTGAAAATATCAGTTGAAGGGTCCAGTGAAATAAGGAAGTAAATGCAGTTACCCATCTTATTGTTATTGATACTCAAACCATTGGGGGGGTCGGATACAGTTACCTCCTTATTCCACCCAGCCATTCAATTACTGGATATTGTTTTTTGATGTTTGGTTATATACTCAGATATGTAGTTCAGTACATGATTAGATGCTAGAAGTGTCAAGGAATGTTTTGAAGTGAGCATGGATATAAAATTAAAATGGGAACATTGAAAATTCTAGGAAAGTTTTCAAAAAATTTGCACCAAAATTTGAACTGGTAGTGGAAAACTTTACTCTTGTGTGACTCAAACTTTTAAAGAATTTTCTATAAAATTGTGTAAATTTAAATACTCTGGCCTATTGTTGCGGCTTGGCATTTGTTGCAGTTGCAGATCTAGTAAATGCCAACTGCCTCTACAGGTTGTATTTACCAGACAGTTTAGCATGATAATAAAATGGAATGTTGCCACTGGCGCTTGGCGCTGTTACGAAGACCATCAATAATAATAGTTAAGCTGACAGTTGACAGTTTATATTATATATATATATATATATATATATATATATATATATATATATATATATATATATATATATATATAATTATATATATATATATATATATATATATATATATATATATATATATATATATATATATATATATAGGCCTAGGTAAAGGTAAGGTAAGGTCAGAGGTGTAGTCAGGAATTTCCTCTTTTCTATTGAGAGTTGTTCTTGTGCAAAACCCCACCATTGAGTTTTAATGTTAAAATCAATGGGCGGCCTACCAGTGCAGAGAACATTGCATTGAAATGCTATAAAAAATTGCCTTTTGTTAGCTTAATAATAAAATGGAATGTTGCCTCTGGCGCTTGGCACTGTTATGAAGACCATAATAGTTAAGCTGACAGTTGATGTTTTTTTTGTAATCTTGGTCTAACTGGTAAGGTAAGGTCAGAGGCATAGCCAGGAATTTGATTTGGGGGTATAAATTTTGGGGGTATATATTTGCTATATCTTATATATAATATATATAAATTAGGGCTGGTAATGATTAAAATTTTCTTGTTCGATTATTTGGAAATTTTTTAAATTGATTTATCGATTAATTTCGATTAAAATAATTACATATAGCTTTTAGCTGATCTCCTTGCATTGCAACTCTGCATATTGTCTACCGGTACTTTGTTGTCTGCAGTTAGTTTTGAAACAAAACAAAAGTGCTTGCACATCTCTCCCCTTAAATGCTTAACTGCAGAATTGCTTTCATTACTCATCATTGTTGTCTGAACGAAATAGAAATATAGTAAGCTAAGTACGGTAGGTATTCAAGTAAATAAGTTACAAAAATATAAAAATTTAATCAAAAAATTAATCGATTTAAGAAACTTTAATCAATTAAAATTTTTAACGATTAATCGATTACCGGTAATTAATCGTTAATATCCAAGAGCCCTAATATAAATTATATATATAATTATTTATATAATTTATATATATTATATATGTTTTATATGTGTGTATATTTATATATATGTATGTATGTTATATATACTGTATTATATACCAGTATATACTGATTTTTTTGGGAGGGCTATATATATATATATATATATATATATATACATATACATATATATATATATATATATACACTATATATATATATATATATATATATATATATATATATATATATATATATATATATATACACACACACACAATCACCCTCCCCATTGTTTTGCCCCTGGGTAAGGTCAGGCCCATAGGACAACCCATGCTTGAATCTGAGCCAATGTTGAGCTGGGTAGTCAGAACCAGGTGTCTTATGTTAATCTAGAGAAGTTTGCCATATATCTCTGCAGACATTTACCTTCACAGCTTCATTTTATGCTGCCCATTTATCTACAGTATACCTAGGCAATGAAGGATATATGACTACATAACAACACTCTGTTATAAAAATTTTGTATGAGTCAGATTCATAAGATCTGTAGTTATCTTGCAGCACAGATTTTTCAGACTGCATTCCCATTTCTGTGTTCAGTGTACATGATGAAATAATTTTACTAAAAGCATTGTCATATATGAGAGAAATTGTATACTTTCCTAAGAATTCATCAGGTCCAGATCTGGATTCAAATGGAACAAAAAAGAGAATACGGTGAAAATTCATAAAGCTTTCCCTATAATTTCCTAGTAATAAAGCAGGTCAACTGTGTTGCTTGTTAGTTATCTCCGGTACATGTATTCGGCTAAAAAAACAGTGGTGTAGTAGGTTATGCATGAGTTCTATTAGTGTTTACCATTGTACTCCATAGGAGACTTGACTGCATGGGGTTTTTTTTCAACTGAAACTATTTAGCCTGACATTAGTTCAAAAAATCTGACTTTTCCCAAAGAAGCCACCCAATGAACAGCTTTATTATTTCATTCAAGCTCATGCATAAAACCCATTTGAGGTTACCAAGGTCCCTGGATTATTGTGAATAATGGATAATTTATGTTCAGATTCCTTTTTTGTCCCTTTGACAGAATAAGAATATGTTCCTGATTATCTGTTTCCTAGGCTAAAGACATCTTAGATGATTTCTAAGATAGTTGAATAGAATGATGTTTCATGAGTTTGAGTTCACCAATGTTAATCAACACTCTGTGGGCGTCTGTGGCATTTTCATGATGCTACAGGATAAGATACTGTAGGTTTGGTTCCTTTGAACACTGAGACTATTCATGGCTAGAGCCATTATTTAAGTTCATTCTCTTGACTATTTCCAGATGTTCACATTCCTCTTTGTTTTCCAATGTAATTCACTCTGTTTTGGAATTTGTATATCAGTGTCACTCCTGAGGAGAGCACCAGTAGTCATTGTCATACAATCAGAAAAGTCAAGCATGACAAATACTATTGTCAAACATGGAAGACAAAGCAGAAGTGATACATAAATCAAGACAATTATATTTGTTATTCAAACTTTGGAAAATTAATTCCAGACTTCTGTTTAGAGGACAAGATATTCTAGAGGAAACTACACTTTGATCTTTTACAAATTTTGATGTTGACCCTATTTTGCTCTCAGCTTTGAAATAAGACATGAAGTGCAAAAACAGTTAACAATATTCTCAATTAAAGTGCAATTAACCCAACAAGTAATCTGTGAAACTTAAATTTGGAGCATATCTGAGTTCTTGTCTGTGGCAAATTGGCCCACGAATCTGCCACACTCTGCTCAGCTGGGTGCATGTTTAAAGGAAGGATAGAATAGAAGATGCTGATCATCATTACTCTTACTAGACTCATTTAAAGGCAAATTCACAAAATTTCCAATTTACATAGCACTTATTATGCTTATATTATTTATTATTATGGTTATGCTTATGCTTGTTACACACTACAATTAATTATCTGTAATCTCCAACCACTAGGCTCAGGCCATGATTTGACAGATTGTCTCTCTTTGAAGCCATACTTCTACAATTAGGACGGGAACAACAGTGGTTCTCACACAGGGCAGTCCCTACTGAACCACTTTAAACCTTGTTATGTTATATTATTATACTAGAAAGATGCTCGCTTCGCTCGCGCTCGCTTCGCTCGCAGTGCAGGATAATACTAAAACCCAATCATTGAATTCATGCTGAACAACGTTTCAATGATGTACTGTACATACGCCACCTAGCCAAGCTCTGCGCCACGTAATAATTAGGCCTAACGTTAAAATCACGCGCACTGTGACGCTGTACACATATTTTTCTGTGTACGTTAAAAGGTCCAATAGCAACATCATCGGGCAATGACTCCCGTGCTAAACTACGAACAATTGTTACCACAACGCAACATTCGCGAAACTAAACCGTTGTAGTCAACCAATCAGAACGCTAAGGTAACAGACATACAGAATAACGATTTTAATATGATAGATTATTTAAAGTGGTTTAGGAGGCATTACTGCCTGTGTGCAAGCCACTAGGGGCACTAGTGGGGCTTGACCCGCTCCAGTCAGCCTGACGCTCCAGCGCATAACCCACTCTGCCATCTTCCACCCCAAATTGTGAGATATTTTGATATAGTCCTGTTTTATGAGGTTTTACAGCTGTTATTTAACATTACCAGGTGTTTATGGCATTTTCATGATCAATGCTATAGGATAAGTTTAGTTTGCCTCTATGCTTGCCTTGACAAACAATAAATAATTTAAGGTTTGCAGATGACATAGATGTGATAACAACAAAAGCAGATCACCTACAAATATTAACCAATGAAATAAGCAAGGCCAGAGAAGAAGTGGGGCTAAAAATAAATATACAGAAAACTAAAGCAATGGTCAAGAACAAGAAGGGAAAGTTAATCTAAAACTAAAGGAGGAAATAATAGAACAAGTACCAAAATTCGTATACCTAGGATCAGTACTGACAGAAGAGGCCTAAGTGAAGAAGACATAATAAGGAGAATTGGCCTAGCAAGTGCAGCATTTGGAAAACTTCAGAAGATATGGAAAGACAAACAAATATCACTGAAAAAAAACTAAAGCTATATAATACACTGATCAAACCAATACTATTATATGGATCAGAATGCTAGACCATAAAGAAGAAAGACAAAAGAAGATTAATGACTGCAGAAATGAACTGGTTAAGAGGAATAGCAGGAGTCAGCAGAAGACAAAGAATAAGAAATGAAACGATCAGAGAAAAGACAGAGCAAAAAGAAATGATACTCGAATCAATACAGAAACGAAGACTGAAATGGTTTGGTCATGTTGAAAGAAAGAAGGAAGAAAGACTGCCAAAGAAAGCACTATACAACTATGTTGAAGGAAAAAGGAGAAAAGGAAGACCAAGAAAAACATGGATAGAAAACTTAAAAGAGGATGCAGAAGAAATGCAAATGAACTTCATCCAAATGACCAGAGCAGCAAGAGACAGACAGAAGTGGAAGGAACTCATTCAGACCCATCGTCCAACCCAATAGGGAAAGACAGAAGGAAAGAAAGAAGAAGAAGATGCTTGCCTTAACACTATGACATAACTAGTCATGTTAGCTGGCATCCAGTGATTTAATGAATGTCTTACCTTCACTGAGTAAATGTTGTCATTTCTACATATTAACATTGGAGCTGTAGATTTCATGTTGGCATTGGCAAGAAATTGGGATTCCTGAATGTTAATGCTGTATAAGTTATTCAGCTGACATCAGTATTGCTGTTAAGAAGTACCAGTAGTCAATGGCATCAAATAGACTCCATCTGTAATGTGGTCATATTATAATTATTTATTATTATTATAATTATTATTATTATTATTATTTATTTTATTTATTTTATTAAGCTTACAATTTCTTGTGTCCCATAATCCCATATTATGGGCACACATCTTGGGTTATACTGTGTAAAGTGTGTGTTTAGTTTATTTTAGTTTATTAGTTCAGTTGATTTATGTTATAATTCCTTGTTTGTGTTCTGTTTGATGCTGTGCTTGTCACCAATAAAGTTTCTTATTACCGAATGTCAGGAGCAAGGGCACCTTACAGAGTCCAGCTATAGGACTACAAATAAAAGTAGATAACACATCATAACAGTAATCAAATACAGTAAAATGACCAGAGCATGTTTGGTTTATTGAGAAGTTGCCCACTTACCACTGCTAGTCCTGTTTGAAGCCAGAGTGCCGTGATATGAATGAAGGTGAATGCTTCTATGAATATGCTTGCATAATTCTGCATTTGTTGCTAATTCAATGAGAATGGCAGTGGATGAGTTGAAGGTGCAGTTTTAGCTGCTACAACAGCATATGTACTGTAACGTACTCTGTTGAATTACCGGTAGTGGTGGTATTTTTTTTGAAATTACTGATTATAAGGACTTTAATATGGTCTGCCTGATGCTTTTGGTTTTATTCTGATGACTAGTTCATTATTATCGAAGTGCTGTATATAAGTTGATGATTTGAATTTAGATTTTTTGATTTCTATATGCATTATTATTATTATTCCTAGATGATATATTAAACGCTATAACATAGCTAGAGCTAAAATCAAGAGCGATTTACAAATGTTCATAAGATGCGCGAAATAAGTGCATCTTGAGGGCAGTCGCAAACGCATAAACCAAATAGGTTGACCGTCTTACGGGTTTTATACCCTTTGGCCAACCAATTTCTCAAACGAATTATATATTTTTTTACATATTATGATGTTCTTTTTGTTACATAGTAAGAAATGATTTAATTTTGTATGTTTAACCTGTATAATCTTGAGAAATAAAAATTGATTGATTGATTGATTGATTGATTGATTGATTATTTTATTTTTCTTTATGAAAATTTAAGTGTCAGTCAGAGTCCATGGTCTATGCATTTAATGAACCTCAGAAAGAGGAATGTGAAATTGTATTCAGCTGCTAATCAATTCTTGAGATATACAAACATTCATCTGTGTTAGGCCTAATAGATCCGGCATGTCAAAGCATTGACTAGATAGAGTCTGTTCATAAATCATCTGTAGCTGGACCTAAAAAAGTGAATGTTTTTTTGTGTGGTTAGTTTGTTGTCTGCTAACTCACTTCTTCAAAGAAAAGCAACAGATATAAAGCGATTGCATGATATGATCAATACTGCCTTGCATGTGTAGTAGACCTGCCTGACTTCTGAGCTGTCCAGCTGCTCTAGTCTAGAACATTATCTAAAGGTCTAAAACTGTGTTTTGGTCCATCTCATTCTGCTGCCTCTTCAGTATTCTTTAGATCACAGAACCTGCAAAATGCATTTGTTGCCAATGTTTGAGGATATCTCTTGCCAATCTTTGACCTTTCAACAGTGGAACGGCAGTTATCTGCATGGCCACGCTGCCTGAAAGAGGTTGAATGCTCTTTTCTGCCAGTAAGTGGACTCCACTGCTACAGTAAACCAGACACTGATGAAATGGTCTTTAAAATCTGAAAAAACCTGAGAAATGCAAATACTGTGTAGTGTAGTTTAGTATAAATCAATAAACTTCTATGGCGCCACTGTCATAATGCCCAGGGCATCAGCCGATGGCACACCAAGTTCAAATTGAATAAGATCCAGGTCAAGCTGAAAATAGCAGTTAGAACAGTGGAGAAAAATCTAGTAGTATAGGCTAAGGCAAAGCTACCCAAAGCAGGCTTGCTATAGTAAATTCTACCTACCAGTAAAAGCTTGCCTAGAAAATTCTAAATACCATAGATAGAGTTTGTGCTGTTACTTTCTTCAGTAGCACTTTATGAGCAGTATTAAAAACTGAGGCAAATACTTGCTTGGGATTGCCTCCTTTATTTAACAGGACTTTATAATTTTAAACTGAATTAAATTTTGTTTGTATGTGTTTTATTTGAGTTTTAAAAACTGCTTAGCATAGCATTATATTGAAAATCATCAAAGGTAGAGGGAGGGACGAGATACAAATGCATAACCTTGATGGGTTGATAGTGACACAACTCAGAGATGGGTGTTCATTGGAAATAATTACAAGTCATTTGTCCCAACCTCCTGATCAAGGTTTTATCATCTTTGCTTAACAATGGGAGACTACCAGTACTTGATAACTTTTGTGTTAATGTACTGTATAAGTGTTTTTTGCAATGTGGGCATAATACTTACCTGCTCACAGGGCAGTCATTTGGGGGGCAGGGGGCCGTTGCCCCCTGATTTTTAGGGAAAATTTTTTTTTCGCCAATGTTTGTGTTATTTAGTTTTTACATATAAATTGGCTGGCTAAATAGGTAAAAAGACACTGAAAAGCAAAAAAAAGGTCATCAGCCCCTAAAGGAGGGTTTGATGTCGAGTAATTTGAACTAACTAATCGTAAAAAATATCCAAGAAGCAAAAAAAAGTCGCCAACTTTTTTGCAAACTGGTCAGGTTGAAAGTGCTTGCCCCCCCTCTGAAAAACAGTGAAATGACGTCTCTGCCTGCTCAGCTATCTAAGGAATTTCTTACAACAGTATTTGCCTACCGGTATATGGACCACATGTGGTCTATTTATTATTGATTTATTATTAGGAATATGTTTTTGTTATGTTCTTGTGCTCACACTGTCCATCCATACAATCCAGCTCTAGGTGTTCTTATTAGCTACCTCCTATATGAACTTCTATTCAATAAGAGAATGCCATTTGCTATTTTGGAGTACATATATAAGGTAACAGCAGGGGGACATATTGAATTGCATCTAGAGATTCTTTAATGGAAGAAATAAATACTACAGTGCTCAGTTTTTGCTAACATGTCACTTTAAAGCTATCAATTGTAATCATGTTATATATGAATATGCATGTTACAGTGTTACATTTAAAAAAGCAGTGGGGCGCTGACCAGGGTGCGATTTGTGACCTGGAGCAGTGGGGGGGGGATATGGTGAGCTTGGGGATGTAGTTGTTTGGAAATGTAGCAGTGGGGGGATGTAGTGGTGGGGGATGTAGCAGTAGGGGGGATGCAGTTGGGGGGGGGGGGAAGATTCCTCCCTTCCCCCTACAAATCTGCCCTGGCGCTGACTAATCAGAATCTTCATTCTTCAGTTGGGATCAGATGGCTAAATGCCAGCAGTTTCAACCCTTACTGAGGGGATCTTCACTAACCTATGTAGGGAGAAGGGCAAAACACCCCAGGCATAGGACTAGGATTGTGAACACTACAGGCATGCACCGGTAAATGGTATTGCCAGTGGCTTTGTTCTGAGGAATTCCGCTGTTGATGTGAAAACGTGAGGCAAAAAAACCTTCAAAGGTAGATGCCTCTAGCCTGCAAACAATGTTGTTATGCTTTAGTAGTTGTCAGTCTGATGAAGATCAGTACTAGACCAGGCAATAGCCCCACATATGCCTGCCAAGACTTGATTGTTGCTATGGCTGACACTTGAGTATAAAACTATCAACTACTGTTATAACTGACCACAAGGTGTATAGACAAAATTTACCTTCAAAACTTGAATGCTGTATAAATTCAGAGGCTTGTTGGACATGATTCATTCCTAATTTCTAAACATTTCTGAAGCATTACAGGATAATAGGCTGCAGCTTCTAATTCTGAAAAGATCATTAACCTACTAACTGAAAAACTTCTATAGTTCCACTTTAGTGTTGCACTTGGCATCAATTGACGATTATTTATTTACTTATTTATTATTATTATTATATTATTGAAGACACATTTATTTAATATTGGATACGAACTATGTTAAGCGCTCTTGTTGTAGGCCTTAACCTTGTCTACTGCGCTATATAAATTGTCAATAAAGTAAATTATTATTATTATTATTATCATTATCATTATCGTTGTGTTACAAGCTCATAATCAGCAGGGTTGAGATCTAGCCAGGGACTGGAATGATGGGCAATAATAATTGGTACCTAGTAAATAATTGAAGATGGCTTTGATTTATATGTTCAGTGAAATTGCACAGACTTTGTTTACCCAGTGAGAACTGAAGGCATGCTCCTGGACATCATCACCGGTAATTATTGCTCATTTGATAAATTATGTTACATTTTGCTGTTATTACACTGAATTGAACCTTCATTACCCAGCCTCACCTGCCTTTAATATCTGTAGGAATGTAGTGTCAGTGACCTCAGCCATAGTGATCTGCATGTAATAGTGTTACTAATATCCTTTTAATTTCTGTAGCACTAATGGAATCAGTATGCAAACAGAGAGGCAGTTGGAGGAAAATTTATAGTCAATCCCTGGGGGTCAATTGTTGGTGATTTGGAGGTCATCCTAGTGGGATGGCATGATTATAGAGGGAGGGAATGGGAGGGAAAGATTTCTGTGTGTGTGTATGTGCGTGTGTGTGTGTGTGTGTGTGTGTCAGGGACTTATTTAACTGAAGTTATGAAGGCACAGACAGAGGTGTCATTAGAGTTGGCATCAACCAGTGCTGTAAAGCAGTGGTGTTGCCCCTCCCTATAAAAAAGCACACCATGGACTCAATGTTTTATCCAGGCCTGTTAGGGGGAGATTTTCCCCTCAGAACACAAAAATTCCTCTGCACAAAAATCTCAGCACTGACACTAATTTTTACGTTGAACTCTTCCTCTCCACTCTACATTCAACTCTTCCCCTCCACCCAAGTCAATTCTCCCCCCTCCCCCAGAGGCCGGGAGTCTGGATAAAACACTGTATGGACCTCCTTCATTTTGGTGTCACCCTCTGGGGCCTCTGTGATGTTGTGATTGGTGTCACCCTTATCCTGTTAGCGACAGCAGGCGCCCATTGTCTTCTATAAAGAAACCTACAATGGATGAGTAGGATGATGAGTATTGAGGTCTCACCGGCTGGTGGAACAAAGGGCGGCCATGTGTTTCAGAAGAGCTGCAGCTGAGCACAAGACAGCCGGAGTCTGTGTTTTATCCAGACTCCAGGCCTGGGGGATTGACTTGGCTTGGAGGGGAAGAGACACAGTTCAATGCAAATATTTGTCAGTGCTGGGATTTTTTTGGGGAGGGGGTGTGGTTTGAGGGGGATCTCCTCCTAAGAGGCCCGGATAAAACTCTGGCTGGAGTTCTTGAGCAAGGATTGATTCAGGGAGAAGATAAAGTGAGTAGACCCCTGCACGGGCGGCCCGCTGGGGCCGGGCCGGCTCAAAAGATTGCCAAATAAAACGGGCCGGGCCGGGCCGGATGAGTGACATTTGCCATAAGTCGGCCCGTCCTCTATTTAACCCATAATGGAACTTGCCAATTGTTTCCGGTATAAATTAAAATGAATCCCCTAAAGATGAATCACATCATCTTAATAAATACTCCCCACCTCTTTATTCTACGAAGAATATTTTATGCAGTAAAATGTATAAATGGAGTCATCAGATATGAAACTGTGCCAACACACAAGAGATGGAATGACGTAATTTGGGGCTGGGGGAGTAGAAATTCTAATCCTGCAGTTCTTCAAAGGCAGAGTCTGACCGATTATATTAGCATTTGAGCCAATCCAGATACGTATTCTAGTGACTAGCGTTGGGGCCTCAGGATCGCTTGAATGTAATGTTTGAAATACTTTGATCTCCTTGCCTTCGCCTTCTCTTTGTCACTATAGACAGACTATTTTTGCATTCTAATGCTTAAACTTTATCGATCAGCTTCAATTTTGTTGCATTATAAGTTGTTTTCAGTAGACACTACATTTTAATAAGAAGACTGTTATTAAAACGTTCTGAATCATGACTCATTTTTCAAAAGTTAGGTTTTTGTGTCGCAAAATGAGCAGGGCGGGCGGGCCGGGCCGGAAATTTGGCGGCCGAAACGGGCCGGACCTAAAAGAAAAACAATGAAACGGGCCGGGCCGGGCCAAAAGAGTGACAGGCCGGGCCGGGCCGGGCTGCCATAAGTCGGCCCGTGCAGGGGTCTAAAAGTGAGGCAGTTGAGGAGTGATGAGACATTTGGGTGTAATGGAGCTCATAATCTTATATATCATTTATATGATTTTTGTACTGGATGCTTTCATTGCATTTGAGCCAATTAGGGCTTCAGAGCATACTAGTATGTAATATATATATATATATATATATATATATATATATATATATATAATAGCTTATTGACGTTCCACAAATGCTTTTTGTGTTCAGTATTTTTTGGGGAATTGGGGATGGGGGCACTGGACTGGCCATATATATATATATATATATATATATATATATATATATATATATATATATATATATGGATAATGTCTGATATACAGTGCTGACAGGTAAATTCTGAAAAAAACAGTTTTCAAGAGGTAGGCAGCCGACAGCAAGTGATAAATTTTGGCCACAGAAATTCCTATCCAAAGGCTTTGAGTGCAGGACAACTCTTATGGGGAACTATAACTTATTATTTATCAGACAGGCAGGACAGGCTTATCAACCAGTAGCAAATTCTTAGCAATTGCAGTTATGTTGTACACTAGAAGTTACTTGATACAATAGATCGGTCATTCACATTACAGCATCCAACCGAGGAGTGCCATTTGTGTAGGATTGTGGAGAGCAAGCCATCGCCAATAGACTACAGATCCAAGTTTTGAAAAAAAATCCTGTGGCAAAGCAGCAGTTTCTTTACAGTGAGAGCCTGGAGTCACAAGCTTAATAGGTTGATGTGGAGAAAACATAAATCAACACTAGAGTTTATTTTAAAATTAGCATTATAAATCAACTTATAAGCTAAATTAAACTGAGCAATCACTAATCAGTTCTCATTTGCCAGGCACAGATGAGTTTAAATCAGTGTTTATTCTAGGCCCTTTTTGGGGGATTCCTCCCAAAGTTTGAAAATTCTCCCCCCCCCCAAATTTCTAAATGTTGCATTGGGGGATGGAAATTCCCTCCCAAGTGTGACGATGAGGGGGAGAGGTTATTCAGGAGAGGGGAAAAACATAAGGATATAAGGATATGACCATATTCAGAAGAGCATTAGAGCATGTGGAGAAGATGTGATGACCTTTTTTTTGCTCGTCAAGGTTTTTGGGCAGACAAACCTTCTCCCCCAAACATTTCAAACTCCCCCCAAACATTTCAAACTTCCCCTCAATGTCAAGGTGTCTAGTATAGACACTGGTTTAAATCTTATGTGGTTTGCAGTTTGAGAATTGATAATAACAATTATAATAACTGGATTTTAGTAGTTTAATAAGATTTATCCTGTGCTATTTGTGCTTTGTGTTAGCTTTTGGCCTTATAATATTATAGTAGAAGATCCTGTCAACCTGTCAAGTCCTGCCTGTGGAACATGTTTCCTTTACATTTTCTTCGTGGGCAGGGCGTTTGTTACATGCTATGATGCTACCAATATTATGAGTATCAATTTGCTATGGTTGGGGTGTTCTTGATTAACCTTTTGCTCGGGTTAGCCGTTTAAAGATCATTGAAAACCATCAGTGGTTCTTAACCTTTAAAACGTTGCGCTATATAAGCGACTGTATAAGAGACCTGCACGATTTTCAAAATTCCAACGCGGCAACCGAGTTAGCTCACATCCATTCAATAGGCGGCAGACCGTTTTCGATAATACTGACTATATATGCAAGGGATATTGACTGTAGACTGACCAAGGCTGGAAAATGTATAGGAAAAATCTTCAGCCGGAGGCTAGAATGGGTATAACTATGCCGAATATGGTCCGATCTTCAAAATTTTTGCACTATTCTGTTCCAATTACACCTCCCAACAACTTTCCCGCTCACAGTTGGGGGTCACCGCTGAAAAAATTTTTTATTGAGCTTTGAAAAATTTTTTGTCGGAGATGGTCCGATTTTGGGGTGTAGAGTGGACCCTTACCCCCAAAAATTTTTTTGACGGATGGTTCGTTTATAAAAAAATGCTCAACAATGGTGCAAACCGATCTTTCTAGCTTATCCTGAAATATACCGAGTTGTTCGGTTTTTCACATTGAAAATCCGTTAAGACCAATGTGTTATTTGTCATTTCAGCAAGCAATTGGTACTTGGGTATGAAACTCCATAATTACCCCAAATATGGTCCGATCTTCAAAATTTTTGCACCATTCTGTTCCAATTACACTCCTCTAGAACTCTATCGCTCACATTTGGGGGTTTACCGCTGAAGACGTTTTGCTATTGACCTTTGATCAAAATTTAAACAAAATGTTAGGGAGGGGTCCGATTTTGGGGTGTAGTGGTCCCTACCCCAACTTTTTCTTTTTGGCACGGATGGATAGAAAGAGCAATAAAAATGCTCAACAACGGTGCAAACCGCATCTTTCTAGCTTCTATATAGCCTGAAATATAGTCAGTTTATAACATATATGTTCACGTTTTCATACGAACGCCTTTTCCAAAAATTAATTCCCCCGACGCGGGATGACTTTAAAAATTTAATTCCCCCTTTAAAAGGTTAAAGGATCTATGGGTGTGGTGTTAAAAGATCATTGAATTATATCAGTGGTTCTTAACCTTTTCACAACTATGTACCCCTGAAACAAGTATAAGAGAACAAAGTACCCCCTACCAGCGTGCCTTATCCCAGGACATCTGTTGCAGATTATGCCCCTGCCAGAAAGTGGGATTTTTCTTTAGAATTTCTAATTTTGTACAAAAATTTATACAGTACTGTATTTCTATAGTATACAGGGCAAATTGTAGTAAAAGTTTTTAAACAGACTTTATTTCCGGATTATTCAGTACCCCCACAACATGCTTCAAATACCCCCAAGGGGTACAAGTACCCCCACCCCAGATTAAGAACCACTGAATTATATGTTTACCTGTAATTAATTATACTGATGCTGCTCTGTTTATAAACACCATGGCATATTGCTTATAGATCATGTGGTTATCTTAATTAATACTGACCTGACTTAGCAGATTTAAGACCAATGTGTTATTAAGTATGCAGTCAGAGACAGATGCATTTCTGAATTCCAAGATGTTGTTGTGTTCTTTATGACATTTCACTAAATTTTTACTGCCAAAAATCTGATGTTAAATTCTAGAAGCATCAGTGCAGTGAGTCACACTGCAAATTTCTTGCTGACTCAGGCATTGTTTGATTTGTTAGAGGGGCTGAGGGGAGGGACCTCACCACTGGTTGAGACCAACCCCCACTGCTTGTTGAAGAATCAACTGCTAATTATTTCTAATGATTTGGAATGTTTTCCTTCCAGAGTTCATGTTTATTTGAACAATTTAAGTACTGTGTGCTGTTAATTGAAGCGTAAAATTAAAAGCATAAATTTGTAACGGAAAATAAATAATCTTATCTTTGTTACAAAATGATTTCTATTTGTATTTTGCCATGTTTAGGGTTTGATTTTGGCCAACGCATGATCTTCACAGACCCTGGCAACAACAACAATAATCCTTTCTTTCATTACTTGAATTTCGAGTCAAAGAACAGCAGTGCCATCTACATTGGAGCACTGTTAGTGTGCCATAACATACTTTTTCATTTTATAGATTCTAACACCTATATACAGTATTAGGACCAATAATTGCATAAGGTCACAGACAAAACCTATGAAAAATTGATCTCTGATCAAAGAACATTATACTTCAGTTTCATATCTCAGTGGGTGATATCAGGCTAGTTTGGATTCAAATATCTGTTTTCTTTTGGTGTGCTTGAATCTGAATAAGAAGATGTTTTCACTTGACACATATATACTTGCTACAGGGAGAGCATTAGAAGTTTTGAAGAGAAGCATAGTGTTACTACGTTGGTGGTGTGAGATTTGACAAATGTTGATTTTAAAATTGACGTCTTTTTATTTCAGTGATTTCTTGTACAGACTGAATGCCAGTGACATCAGCACCCATGTAAGTTCTCTTTGAATCTACTACCTTTCTTGTATCTCATTCTTTTAACCTTTACAGTTGGACAAACTGTAAGCCATAATATGTCCTGCAGTTAGTGTACAATATGGTGTGCATTGCTAGAAGTACTCTGTAGGTCCTGAATTCTGGTCCTGGTTCTCACACAGGGCAGTCTCTACTGAACCACTTTAAACCTTGTTATATTATTATATTATATTGTATTGTATTATATTATATTATATTATATTATATTATATTATATTATATTATATTATATTATATTATATTATATTATATTATATTATAATTACTATGCACTGCTTCAGTGTTGACTTCCAAGCACTAGTGATTAAGTATTATTGCTTATGGTATATAGATGTTTTGCATTAGTTCTCAGTGGGGTTTGATTCTTGTTTGTTCTATTTATTTATTTAATATTATTTATGAATTGAGTTCTTAGCCACATCCTAAAGGGTAGATCAAATGGATTGCAGTTAACATTAGAATGTGATATTGTGACTATTGCTGGTGTGCAAATACGTTTCTGTTTCTACCTTGTGATATAAGTGTAGAAAGTCGTGACAGAGAAGGTTACAAAATGCATTGAGATGCAGGCTTCAAGGTGCTTAGACAAATGTGCTAATGATAATTAAGCTTATTAAGACAGTTCATTCAAGGACTTCTAAATGGTAACTAGATGTCCTTGGTTCATTGCAGGGATTGATATAACTTGCTGTGACAGGGATGTCGTAAAATGTCATGTGAAATGGAAGACCTTTCTTGCGCATTATAGAAAGAAATTATTTAAAAGCTGTGGAACATTTTTTTGGAATTGCTGCAAGGCAAAATATCCTTGCTGGATGATTTGGTGCAACTCCTCCCAATGGTGCCATCAGGGGAGGCCTGTGTCCCACGCCCAATAGAGTTTTATGTACTTGATACTGTCAACAAGCAATGCTTGATGCCTGTTACCATTTTAAGTTTCACATGCCATCTGATCTGTCTATCAGAATTAAACCCTGAATAATGCCTCTCTGACACTTTTAACTTAAAGGGTTAGACTGCTCCTTTCTTCCATTTTCTTTGTGGATATTTTCAGTCAGCTCTCAAGCATTTTAACCATAGAAGAAAGATTTGAAGGCCTGCAGTTTCTATTAATCTGAACCAACCTCAGCCATCATACAAAATGCTTTGATGCTTATTACAATATGATTTTTGTACTAATATTGTATGCTATGCAAATCATTTTATCTGTTGATTGGTTCAATTTATATCGCAGTTGATGTTATTTTTTATAAATTGGACAAATTTATATAAGAAACTTGTGATTAATTTACTACTGCATTAAACTTGATGCATTATTTATAAAAATTTGATGAATTTTTTTATTTATTAAATTTCATAGGTATGAATAAATTTTGCTCTTGTTTTAATATCTGTAGAGTGCAAAATCAGAAAACCTTACAGCAGTTAGTAACTATAGCAGCATCTTAAGCTCAAGTTTGAGAACCTGTCAAAGTTTACAAAGTAATCCAAAAGTAAGTAGTTTGTCTGCAATTAGGCATATTGAGTTTTGCCTCTTAGTAACAGAAACTGTACAAACTGCAGACACTGTATTGGAAGTACATACCAGTACACATTGTATAATGTATAATTAAGGAATAATGTTTCTTTACTCTGTTACTTGGTCATTCAACTAGTCTAGGATTGTGATCCAGATTTGTTGACAGTACCTTGTGTGGAAAACAATGTATTTTTAGTATCTAACACAATTTTGAATTATTCCATTAATTAAGGCTCTTTTTGCACTGTTATTATACTGAACTCTGGTATATTGTATGTAACCACTCTTGAGTTGAGTTGGAATAAAGAGTGGTCGTATTGTAAACAGCATTGATCATAGTTGCCTATGTAGATTGTAGAGTTGGTGTACAGTTAACTGCCAAATTTATTTGTCTTCTAGATTTCATGTTACAGACAGACGATGCATATGCTGTGACTACTTTTCAGATGAATGGATGTTGCTGTATTAAGATTTAGTTAGGGCAAGAAGAGGATATGCACATGGCAGGGCTGAATCTCTATGGAAAGACTGATGGAAGACACCGAATGACTTTGGAAGATATAGCAAAGGACAGAGAACTTTGGAGAGATGTTGTGAAGAAGTCGATAGCTGGACACAGCTGGAGGACGAAAACCTGAACTGACCTGAGTTAGGGGAATGACTTTAATTTAAGGACAACACATTTTTCAGTGCCTGAATGTGTAGATGTATCTTCTCCCTTCTAGATTTATGTCTTAAAGTAGTTACATTATTTTCTTTTCATTAACACAGCCAAATCTCTGTCGCAACCACATTCGAGTGGCATTTCCAATTCATAATGAAATATACGTATGTGCTACTGGAGCCAACAGTCCACAGGAATTTTACATAGATGTTAGTAAACTATACGTTAATTGAATTATGCTGATATATTACTTATTGAATTTTAAGCTTGTTTTACAGCATCAGTAGAATCTTGGTTTATGATGTTGCTTTTCATAGATTTAGAAATGGGCCTGTTTCTAAGCTCAAGGCTTAATTGTGTTTTGACTAGCAAAGTGTAATCTAATCACTTTTGTGGTTAAATAAACATAAATGTTTAATCTGAGGATGATTTTTGGTTGTGTCTAAAGTGACCTAAGTATATCCTGTTGTGTTTTTGTCAAATGATTTATGATTCCAGTGTTTTATTTTACTGACTTTTTCCTTCAGCATAATAAGCAATCTATCTGTCTGATGCAATAGTGTCCAAAGAAAGCCATCTATTATGACTTTGAGTCATGTTTTTGCTTGTTTCCTTCTAATTCTGCTGATCCTTCTTTCAGACTTTTCCATTAGTTGCCATCTTTATTAGGACGATGGAATTTCAGCTTCAATAAAAACCTATTTGCTGTCTGCTTAAAATTCGTTCCTGGTTGTGCAGCAATTAATAAACATGCACTTGACTTGTTAAAAGCCAATTTTTTTCTTTACCATAATCCCTTCATTTTAATCAGTTAGCCTGAAACTCAGAAACTCAGACCAGAGTTCTGATGCTACATCCATCACAGAAACTTCTAAACGAAATCATGTTCATTAAAATTTTCAGTGGTTGCCTGTTGAACAAAGTTTAAGTTAGTGTGTTGATTTTGAGAGCATTGCACATGGGACAACCTCATTGTTTGAAATCTTATTAAACAGCCCTAGACATTCTCACTCAAAAGAAACCACTTGCTCATTAGGTACTTTGAACTTTGAACTGACACTGAAATTTACAAGAGAACCTTTATGTTGCTGGCCAAAAAATTTGTGACTCTTCTCATTCATCCGATCTTGAAATTTTGAGTGAATTTTCATATTTACGGGGTGGGCCAATAAAACGGGTACCACCCTGTTTCATTGTAAATATTTTCTGAACCCCTGGGTCAAAATGCATGAAATTTGGTGCACGTCTGCGATGTTATATCTTGAATACAGCCATTTAACAGTTTTTTAAATTCCAAAGTGCAGTGGCGCCACCTAGCAAAAACTAGGGGTAGGACACATTCATCGAAAATGTGATCTAATCTAATCTTGAACTTCTGTTGTGCCACTTCATAATGCACAATAGCTACTATATTTGATTGCTAAAATTAGTTACTGAAGGTTTCAATAAAGTTTCTATATACATTTTCTTCCTTACTATCTTCTGCTTTGAATAGCATCACAGTGATGTCTTTGTTTTGTTTACAGTTTCTTTTGTTAAGTAAATTCTATAAATGTTTTTATTAAGATGGGCAAAATATTGAAAAGCGATCATTTCCTAATAAATGGTTTGCATCTGGAGAATTTTGGGCTTTGTGAGTACTTCTGACATAATTTCTGAACAAGATGTGAAATAGAATAAGTCTTAAAACGCATGTTGAAGAAAGTCGATAGTACAGATATGAGGGAGAGGCAGTAAGTCAGTTATGCTCTGTCTGAACAGGAACCAGTATCACAGTTTTTCAGAACTTAATATGAAGCCTGGAAGACAAACCACAGGCACACAAAAGTTCATGTAAAATTGATGGCAGCATGGCATCTGTCACTTTTGTACCAGTTACTAATTTTACCATTCAAACACATTAGCTCATATTTTTTTATAAAAACCTAAGTGTCCTAACCTAAGCCTGGTTTTCGCTAGGTGGTGCCGCTGCACTTTGGAATTCAAAAGAAAATCTCACATGACTGCATTTGGGGATATAATACTGAAGAAGTATACCAAATTTCATGCATTTTGACCCAGGGCTTGTGAAAATATTTACAATGAAACAAGGTGGCACTGGTTTTATTGGCCCACCCTGTTGACTAGAAACATTCTTTTTCCTCCATAGCCCACCTTGATGTTTTCTGTGTGATATTATTGATCTTATCCTGACAGAGGGATTTGAAGCATCAGCCATGCCTTTGTGCTGTTAGAACTGATGCTTCAAAAATGCATAGTTGTTGTTGTTGTTGTTACTGCTCTTTATTTCACGAATAAATCTTGATTTAAGCCTGGTATCAAATTGTACAAGCTCTCTAGTATGGACATTATGGAATGATGGAGATTGGATGGAAATTGAAGAATACTAAAAGGCTGATATTGGATTTCAGGCTATTTAAAGTATTCAGTAAACTATAATCTTGGCATTGAATTACCGTACTGAGTTAGGAAAAGAAATATATATATTTGCTTTCATATATATATATATATATATATATATATATATATATATATATATATATATATATATACTAATGTAAGTCTATGATGGACCTGTGTTAAAGTTTATGAGTGCAATACTATTTACATTTTACAATAGTTAAACTCAACTGTTAAGTTGACTGATGTATTCTATATTTTAATCTAATAATATTTTATTTCAAATTTTCAGAGCAAGATCTGAAATATTTTTATATTGCACTGAATTGCATCAACATACTTGATGCATTCTTTGTAGAGGTACTATGTGTTAAAATTGTATACAACATGGCATTTCTCAGCCTTATATATACATATATGTACATATACATATATGTATACATACATATATATACATACATAAATCAAGAAATCCAACATATAGTGTATATTATATCTACAATATATATATATGTATATATATGTGTATATACATATATATTGTAGATATAATATATACTATATGTTGGGTTTCTTGTGCACTGCTGTATCAACATTTTCTGTTCAATTAATTATGAAAAATTAATAAAATTTGACATTTGCAGTTTTGACAAACATACTATTTATTACTTTGAGGAATAAGATTATAAAATTGACTTTTAAACTTTGTATGCAAGCAATTTGTTTACAAGCAGATGTCAGAAAATGGATACTTTAAAGTGTTACATAATCTTAAGCAGCTGGAAAACCAATGTTGTATACTGTTCCACTTGAATCTTGTCTAACCCAGCATGAGTGCCTGTCATACTCAAACTTCCTATACAGAACAAACAAAAATGCAAAATGTCAATACCATATGTTGTGTGGTTGCTGAGTCATTCCGGTGTGATGATATTTGCATCACCTTTACCTTTTCTGGTTTGTTAAATGCTGTCTTATAGTGGCTCTATACAGTTCTTGAAGTTTTGATGGTTGGTGGTGATGATGGTGATGATGATGATGACTTGATGATGGTTGTGGTGGTGGTGGTGATGGTGGTAGTGGTTTGACAAATTATAGATCAAAGGTTACTAAATTAAATTATGGTTGTGGTGGTGATGACGGTGGTGGTGGTGGTGGTGATGATTTTATGTTTTTCAGTAGAATCAGACCGGTGTTGTAGAACTACTGTATAATTTTAATATTACTGACTGCAGGCATTTGATTCAACAGTTGACTGCATTTCTAATGTCACTTTTTCATTTGTGATTTGCAGTATAAAACTTTAGGGTTTGTTGCTTTGGGTGCACAAGACCCATCATCAGTTGGTTCTTCAGGAGGAACAAAATGTCCAGCGACCCAGATGCATCGTACACTGCCATCTATGTTGGTGTGTGTCATTAAGATGATATTATTTCTAAAATTTATGATTTATGGCTATTGTTTGGCTACCTTTCCATGATGATCATTATTCATTTTAACATGACTTCAGTAGTTATTATGCTTTATTCAGTGCTTTTTTTTAGGGATAAAGGTTTGGGAACTACCGGTAATTTCACATCTATTTTGTCATAAGAAATTATAATTGAATTTGCCCACTGAACACTATAATTTACAGTAGGCCTGTATTTAAAGAAATAAACATCTTTTGCAAGAGACTGAAAGGGGCTCAAATAATTAATTATCATTAAAACTGTCCAGAGTAAAAATTTTGCAGACTACTGGTACTAGGTTTTACATCAACTTCCAGAGTTTTTCCAGTTTTCATCGGCCAAATTGTCTTGATTTCCTTTCTTGCTTTGTGAGTCTAGAGCTGAACGTCTGTCTCAAAACAGCCAAGAGTCAACATACTTTGTAGGTTCAAAATATGTGACAGGTGGACCCACTAATCGTATGAATAAAAGTAACAAGACTTTTTGTCATAAGCGAAGCTCTTGCTGGGATGATTAACAATTCATTTGTGAGAATCCCCTTTCGCACTCACTAGAAGAAATGGAAATTGTATTAAGAGCATGCATCAAATGAAGAATTTTATTGTTCACAGAATCCATGAATGATTTCTCTTTCCTTATGTTGTAGCCTGCTGCATACATTCCTAATTTCCATTTCTCCAAATGTCAACTGATTGTTAACATTATCTGTCCAATGTCTCTGATCTAGTATGTGAGACCATTGAGCCAGTTCAAGATCCTCATTGGAAAGCAATCTTTTTGCACTTGACTCTGCCCTCTTGTAAAAGACATTTGATTCAATAGGAGGGTAATTTTTTGCAGTTTTTGTCATGCAGTACGTCTCCATACACGTCTCAACACATTAGATGCTCAGCAGCAGCTGTTGCATTCTTGTAGTATGGGTCAGGATTTTGCCTCTGTTGCTCAAACACCTGTATAAGGGTTTTTATTTTTTTTATTCACTTTGTAAAGATTCATGTTTTGCTTCAGATAATATTTGAAGAGCGTCACATATCAAGCCTAGATCCATCTCAAATCCATTTGATGCTCTTTTCTTCTTTATACTTCTACTTGCGTAAAATATGCTTTCTCACTTGTGCTTCTTCTGGGATTGTTCATCGTTTTTTCAAAGTGACTCACCAGAGCTTCACAATTTAGCTGCTGATTTAATGCGGAAAGGCAGGCTCTGAAATCACTGTTTAAAAAATTTACTGGTATTCCACTTTGTAAACACTCCAGGAGACTAGACAAAACCCATGAGTACTTAAACCCATCCAAAGTTTGTTCTCCATCAACAATGGAAGTATACCATAGATATTAGTAGAATAACAGCACTTTGTATACAGCTCACTGTTTTTTAAACTGTGATTTATGCCATTGCCATGTGTTCCCACTGAATAAAGCACTGACTGTAAGTTAAACATGGATTATTGCATATCAATATAAACAAATCTGGCAAAAAAGGTGTGGGAACACCATTCCTGTGCCTTCCAACTGAAAAAGCACTGGTTTTATTTAATTAATTTTTAAAATAAATGTTTAGATTTAGAATTGTCATAATTTATACTTAATGTACTGGTAGTTATCTATGTTAGAAATATTTAGAGGATATTTGGAAATGCTGAACATTGTCTCTTCATAAGAAGTTTTTGAAATGCTGTTTGTTTTTATTAAATGTAAGCAGCATCTTGCAAATAGTTGTCAACTTTTTTCTGGATTCATTCTTTAATTGGAAGATATTAGCCTACTGCAGTATTGTGATAGTTTAAAGCATAGATGTCCTGATGCATAGGTAGTAGTCATTGTCTATATAGCTTTTAGGGTCACGGGCACATGTGAAGAATTGATAAGGTAAAGTTAGTCCCATTCTTGAAAGGGCATAGGATCTAGTGCTGGTCTCCATGTATTATAGGCAAGCAGCAATGCAGGTGTCTTATACTATTAAAGTAGTTGCCATTGCTTTCTCCAGACCCACATTTTACCATCACAACTTAGCACTATTAACAATTTATCCACATCCAAATGATGAATGGCTTGATTGGAAACCACCACCACCAGGTCCACCACTCTCAGCTCAGCATGGTCACCCATCCAAGTACAAGCCGCACTCGACATTGTTTAACTTCGATGTTCTGGGAACCAGTCATGCAATGCCAAGTAGGCAGAAAGTAGAAGAATTTACATAAGCCTTATGACATTTTATGGCATCAAATATTTTGTCACATAAATTCAGTTAGAAAATACATCCAATTTATTTGCTCTTACAATACGAACATTCTTCTATCCTTTTCATGTTTGAGGTTGTATTTTAGCCCATAATAAATAAAATATAAAACTTACTAAATAAAACTATGCTTTTATTCATAATGGGAATGGTTGGCTTATAATTTAGTGATAGAAACATCGAAGTGAGGCAAAGACAAAACATTCTTGTGTATTGTGTAGTAAAGGTGTTTACAATAGTTTGTGATATTCTGTTTGATATTTGTATTTTATGCACTGAATGGATGCATAAAAAATGCAGTGGCAAAAATGAAAGTCTGTTATGGGAACCAATCATGCAATGCCAAGTATTTCCGTTTGTGAGTAAGAGGAGTGATGCAGAGTGAGGAGATGGTGGAATGAGTCCGCAGTTGCTGTTATCTTGAGATATGTTGTGTGGCGATGGCCATGCATGATTACCTTTTGGCAGTGCTTTTATTGTGGTGGTAGGAGCCAGTACAGCATACCAGAAAACCCTAAAATTAGTTTACCCTGGTATATTTTTCTCATATCATTTGTTAAAAAAATTGAAAATTTACATTTTTAACTACCGGTATACCTTTTCCTGTATCTATCTTTCCATTTTGATTTTTATATGATATTGCATACCGGAAAATATTTTTTCCAAAAATGCCCTTTCTACTGGTATTAATCAAATAAAGCTGCATAGATGAAATTGAGTGAGTTGGCACTGTTACTTTGCAACAGAAATATTAGTATGAGAGGCAAATGCCAAGTTTACAAGGCTTGTGTGAAGAGCTCTATATGTCTGTCTTCCAATGTTTAAAAACCCTTATGACTGGATTAATTATTGTAGATCCTTGTTATCAAACCAAACAAGCATAGTTTTTGGTGGTTTGTGTACCCGGTACATTTATCCTGTTTCTATTCTCACATGTATGACAGCTGTTACTCTCAGTCTCAGCTGTTGTATCTGTTGTATGTGTGTGTGTGTGTGTGTGTGTGTGTGTGTGTGTATATATATATATATATATATATATATATATATATATATATATATATATATAAAGACTCAGTTATAGAATTTAATTAATAGATTGAATGAAGATGACATTAATTATAAGCATTTTTGTAGGACTGACGTGATATAAACAGTAATGCACACTGTGATTTCCATATTTATAATGGCATGAGCACTAGCACTTAACCAAACATGAGTGGCATATGTTATACTTTTCATCTTCTTCCTACCACCAGGAGTTATTATGTGTTGCAAACATGATTTATGCATTTTAACTAAAAAATGAATGAACATCCTGAAATCTGGCTTTTTCTTGATATGGAACTGATTTTGACACTTCCATGTGATTCTTCTTACTGCGAATGATATCAGCAGTTAATAGCAACTACATGATAGAGTATCATAGATATTATTCCAAAACAGAAGCTGTATTATATTTTGCATCTCTAGTGATTGCAGTTGATTGTAGACCGGTGATTGCTTCTTGATTTTAGATCGATGGCATGGAACTCCAAACAATATGTCTGCAATATATTCATCAATAAATTCAGACTTTGCAAATGGTTTATACCGCTCAGCTCTGCAGGGAAATCGCACTACTCCGGTTCTAGCTCCTGGTCTTCAAATGCCACTGTCAGGTATTATAATAATGATGATAATCCAAAAAACGTAAAAGTCCTTCCCGAGCCTCATGGACTCATAGGGCGGTGCTGATCTCTGTTGCTACTGTAATAGTTCTCAGCCAGGCATGCAATACCACGGACATGGGGCTAGTGCATCACGTAGCATACCTTGTGTAGTCTTCTATACTATACAATAGTAATGGAAGACAGCTGATATGACTACATGTAATCGTATTTGCGGTCAGACAATGACTACTGCAATACTTGTACTGTTATAGCTAGTGTCTACTAAGTGTTCCTCTATTGGTCAATAGGCATGGTTTCTATAAGTCAGCCAGTAACCGTGCTACATACCTGTTTGACTTATCTAAGCATTTTACCACTGCTCCTAATTTTACCACCACCCATAGTGAGTAAGGCTGAGTTGACCTTAGGGCTCCTGCAGGTCTCGAACCTGTGACCTGCTCTATCATTCAACGTTGTAACTTGTTACCACTCTGCTAACTTCCCCACCTTTTAAATGATAATAATAGTAAAAATATTTTTAAAAAATATTATTAAATCACTTTTATAGCACAAGTTATTATGCATGTAATGGCACTCAGCACTCATTTGCAAAGACAACACCATAGTTGTCTTTCAGAGTGAAAACAGTGATACAGAAAAAAGAAAATTGACATTATATGGAATTATTAAAACTATTATATATTTCATATTTTTTATTTTGGTGCCTCAATGGTTCAGCTGGTAGAAATTTGACACCAGTGTAGAGTGAAAGTAAATGTGGTCTCCATGGAGCTTTAGGCTCAATCAATCAATAAACTTCTATGGCGCCACTATCATAATGCCCAGGGCATCATCCGATGGTGCACCAAATCCAAATTGAATTAGAGCCAGGTCAAGCTGGAAAGATCAGTCATAAACGGCTCTTGGCTAGTTCATTAATATCTAGACACTATATAAATGTAGGAATTTAGTAATGTTACAATAGGCTTAATGTCATGATAACAGAACAGAGCAGATTAAGTGTTGTTGAAACCATTATTTAAACATTTACTGGTGCTATGACTGAGAAAAGATTGGAAGTAAGGCTTCATGCTGTGGCGGTTCCACCATGTTGATGACTGGGGATACATCCCCCACCGGGGTCCCGGATGACCTTTTTTGCTTGTCAACCTATTTTCCGGTGAGTTTAAAAAAATTAGTGAAAATACTGCAAATGACCTTCTTTTTCTTGCTTGTTGGCCTTTTTTGGCAAGGTTTCTTAACATTTATTGAGCAAAACACTACTAACAATTACCTTTTTCTTCTTTTTCTTGTTTTTCTTCATCACTTTGCATCCCCCCACCAACTTCCAATAAATTTTTTCATCCCCCACCAAGAATTCCTGGAACCGCCACTGGCTTCATGATATTTCCTTTAGAATAGTGATGTTTTTGTGATTTTTCAGATGTGGCGTTTGTGGCTTCTTATGAAATCGATCAATATGTTTATTACTTCTTCCGAGAAATTGCCAGCGAAGTATCTGGTATTGGCCAGGCTCGATACTCGCGCGTGGGCAGAGTCTGCAAAGTATGCTTTCCAGTGTTTCTTCCTCTTAACTGCAAATGTTGCTTATATAATAGTCTAGTGAGAGTGCTCCGATTTGACCAAAGACACGAAGATGCAGACATGTGAACTCAATTTGGTTGACTATAATAGGCTTAATGCTTAACAGAATAGCAGTGCACCGTTTGCAGAAACTGATTCATGTTCTGGTATTTCTACTTCTGACCACTGCTTTATATCAGATACTATATAATATCAGCAAATTATGGCTGTTGATTGGACTGACATCTAAGGATTTATATTTAAATTGTAAATTGAAATGTGTAAACCGTCTGAAGTTTGATGAATTTACGTCATTTCTGTTAACCCAATCCCAACCAATGCGGTCCCTAGTGATCAGGTGGGAGGGCAGTGCTTCACACCGTACAGAATTTGGGAAATTACTGAAGAAAACTCGACTGGGAAAGGGTTAAATCAAATTATTTACTCAACCTGTGGTTATAACCCCCAGAATATTTTTGAATGACATATTCCAGGGGTCGCCATGACCACCATCAGAAATCTTTTTGTTGTCTCTTGTCTTATTATTGTACAAAATTTCCTCAGTGGTAGTTACTGACGTACTAGTTGTTTTACTATAACTGTCATTCGAGGATTGACATGGAGACAATTAAATAATAACTTTGATTGTCTGCTTGCATTATTACTTAAATATTTATATCAGGATCATTTTGATATTGAAATAATTTGCATTTTTACCGTTGAAATCGCCACATCATGGGTAATTGAATTAAAATTTGGGTCACCTGGCACTATAAAGGTTGAGAACCGCTGAACAGCAATCAAATCATTTGTGGCTTCTTTACATGATATTTCTTCTTAAATGATTATAATTATTTAGAATATTTTTGATTTTGATATTCATTATAAGGCATGACCAGTATTTGTGTTCTTTTGTTACAATTTTCAGAATGATAATGGCACCAATTTATACAGAAACTGGTTCCTGACATATGTTAAGGCAACTCTAAACTGCAGTGTTGGAATTGGCAGTGACATTCCCATCTATTACAATAACCTCTGTAAGCTATTGTTTCATAGATCTGCTTGCATCTATAAAGGAGAAATATTGCATGATCAGGATCATTTTGAGATGTTGACAGAACTGTCTTCATTTGCATTTTTACTCCCTTTAAATGCCAGTAGTTTGCAGATCTTTGTAACTAGCCTCAGGTAATTTGTGACCTGGGACTTTTCTAAAATAAAGTGAACAGCTATCTTTTAAATGTTTTTGTGATTGCTGCTGCTTGAAAGTAGAAGGAAATTTCAAATTTAAGTCCATCCACTGAATATTCAATGCCTCTTGAACAAAAACATTCCAATAATTGCTTGTGCAAAATGTTCAACATCGATTTACAAGTTACATCAGTGGTTTTCACACATGCTTACTTAGCCTCCTAAACCACTTAAAATCACATTATTGTTGTTGTTAATTATTATTATTATTATTTATTATTATTATTATTATTATTATTATCTGAACATCATCATCATCATCATCATCATCATCATCATCATCATCATTATTATTATTTCCAGACAGTATATTTCTTCTAACTGATCAAAGAATTGCCCCATTTAAAAGAATTGCATAACAGTTGTTTTATTTTTTGAAATTTATGCTTTCCAAGTATCTGGTTGCAAAGTCAGGAGGTTGAATCTGAAATGACTTTCATGCTTGCATTCTTATGCTTGCATTTCAACTGATGTCCTGTTGTTCTTTGAAGACACAGTGCAAATGAATTATCACTTTTGTAGCTACAAAGAGAATTCATAATAATGTTCTGCTACATTGAATTGTAATTGATTTGGATCTTATAGTGGATTTAATATGAGTTGCTGTTTCATTTTTGCCAAATAAAGAGCAGTGTTTTTCCAAATACGAGTGCGTGCACATACACAATTTATATTTATATTGTTTGTTATGCAGATGATGTGTCCTATGATGAATCAAATCGAGTGTTCTATGGACTATTTATGGCAAGCCAGTAGGAACCATAATTTAATACTTAATAGTTCTTAATACTCACATTTATATTTTAATTATTTCAATAGCTTCCTGATTTCATTTGTCATTGCTTTCACAGTAATGTGGCTAAATTGCTCTTATTCACTAATGTTAGTAGTTTTGTGTTTTTACTTATTTATGAACTGAACTGCTTCATTCCATTTTATGTTGTTGATAATGTAATGCTATTACTAACTGTGCTGTAGCTTATGATGCTATACAGTTTAGAACCAGAACCTTGAGTTATTTCTGGTTATGAAATATTTTGTGCAGTCTGTGCTTGTTACAGCAGAATCTTTATTTTGCTGTAGGAATGACTCGTGGGGGTCTGCGGTCTGTAGTTATTCTTATGCCAGCATTTTCAACAAGTTTGAAAACGGTCAGTTTTATAGCCAAGAGTCGCCCGATTCACAGTGGACGATCACATCGAATGATAAGGTTCCAGTTTCTCGACCATCATCGGTTGGTGGATCTGTTGCTTTCAGTCTCTTATAATTATAGCTTCGAAATGAAAGCAGATTCATATTTCTTATATTTATAGATTGAATATGCTTCATTTTCATGGACGTATTTAGAAAGGCTTAAACGGGCATGCTGAAATTTAAGAAGTTTTGTTCTATGTTCTGCAATAACATACAATTTAAATTTATTAATAATACCACCTGATTACCTTAATTTTGCTCCATAATTGTTTAACAGAAGAAAGCTGATTGTAATTTGTAACGACACAGTAACTTTCTTAAGGTTTCCTTCACTTTACTACATTTTTTACTAGTTGCACAAATTAAGTTATGAAGCAAATATCCCCTAAAACAAATTTTAAAATATTTTGCGGTGCAACTGAAGGGAAAAACCAAAGGCCAAAGACCAAAGGGGTACGCTATGGATCAGGAGCATACCCCATAAATACGCCACTGTTCATTTTGTATACCATTATGTGATTTGTCTCACTGATAAGTCATTGTATCCAAGTGCGGTGAATCGGTTCATATTTTGAATGAACACATATGGCTTTATTAATGATTTCATTGTCAATGATCTTATTTACAGTTTATTTCCAGTCTCTAAATTTAAAATTAGACATTTTGTTTTTCAAGATGAGGGTCGGGAGCAAAGAAGACATTTTTAGTGCTAGCATTTGTAATGTATGAATCAATTTGAAAGAGAAGACTGTAACAGTCGAAACAACAAATGGATTAAGAAACTATTTAGGAGAACTGGGTTATTAAATGCAAAGAGAAATTATAGTGTTTTTTCACAGCCTCTTAAACCAACTTGAAAATTGCAGCTGCCTTTTCTCATTTGCAAATTTTCTGGATCATTTAGCTTTCATATTTTAAATTTTTTAAAAATTGATTAACTGATGTTTAGAGCATTTTTACTTTTGCTATGCATTGCTTCGTATTTTAACTTGCAGTAGGCTTTACATGAATGATTATATGATTTTCTTATTTTTCAGTGTCAGGCAAGTGATACAAGAACATTATCAGTACCTGTTCAGGCATTTGCTGTGACACATCTTCTCATGGCAGGTACCATCGATCAAATTACCACAACACCGCTCTTTTACAACCATGATATAGGATACAGTCGATTTACTGTAGATGTTGTTGAAGGTTTCACTGTCTTCTGCCTTTACTCAGGTAAGCGCTTGTTTTGGTAGCAACATTTTCAAGTTTTAGTCGTGCAATTTTTATGGATTTAGCGTAAAATTGTAAATTTTAAAGAAATCCCCTGTCAAGAACATTAGCAGACTTAACCAGTAATAGAATCAATGGCTCAAACACACGTTGTCTGAATATATTTCTAGATCAATGCATGGTAATTCATAGCACAATAATTTTAAGCATGAATGAAAAAAACGATGCTTCTGAAGATGAGGATGGAAACAGCTTAACAGAAGCAGCTCCACAAGGGACCCGGGTATCTGTGCCCCCTATCGAATGTCTTCCTCCTCAGTAGCCCTCATATTTTAGTGCACTCATTCTAAGCAACTAGACTGTCCAGGTCCAGGTTATAGGTTTATAAAAAATAGTTGGCCCCATGTTTAGAAGTTGCCACCCCAATGTCTCCCCCACTTTCCAAATCCTGGAGCCACCACTTTTTTTATATTCACCCCTAAATCATGTATTTCTGAACCTGGAGGAGGCATTTAATCTCTTTCTTCTTTGACTCCATGGTCTCAATACCTTATCGATTGCATGTTTCACTGTCTGTCACCATTGGTCTCTGCCTTTGGTCAATGCTCTTGGCCAGCTCAGTTATTACTACTGGAGGTGCTTATGTACTGCCTCCCCCAACCCTCCTCTTTATACTGGCTTGGGACCGGCATAGTTGTGGCTGAGGCGTTTGACTAGAGTCCCAGACTCCCAAGTTCTTGAGCTCAAGCATATGGTTGAGTCCCTAAAAGAGTTGTAACATGAACATTGCAGAAAGAGAGAGTAGTAGAGGACTGATCTAACAGTGGCAGTGTATGACAATACACAGACAGCTGTAGAAATGGATGATAGCCTTAGTGACTGGTTGAGGGTCCTGATTGGAGTGTACTAAGTTTCTTTTAAGAGTCCTCACTTGTTCATTATAGCAATGGATGTCTTCAGTTGAAAGATATACGAGTTATTTGTAGGGGTTACTGAATTAATGGGGGACACTCAGAGAAACAAACCAAGCTGAAAAAGTTAAACCCCACTGAGATCTGAATAAAGATAATAGAGATGATGTTTGTGGTGAAAAGAAATATCATGGAGAAGTCATAGTAAAGCTTCCGGTTTAGTATGTGTTGACAGGCAGTAACCCTGTTTTATGGCAATATAAAATTAATGGAAACACAGAAAGTGCAGATCAAAAGGAAAGTTTAACACTGACACTTAAGTTTGTCTACCTAAATTGCATATTCTAAAAGGGAATAAAACAAAAAAGTCCAATCTAGTGCTGTTGAGTGAGGACAGATTGGAAAGAGTGTACAGTTTCTGTTGTCTTTGAGATATATTACGCAATGATGAAAATGCCAAACTAGTGGTTTCAATTGGTATAAAATACATAGATTTATATTACCAGTATGTGAACTGTTAGCACTGGGTTTTAATATTAGATATAAATTATATGAAGTGAACTGTAAGCACTGGATATTTATTAATATTAGATGTATGAGATCTACTGTTGTAGGTGGGCATATATTGTGGTGGGTGAAAAGATTAGAATAGATAAGTGAGTGATACGTTAGACTGATATGTGACAGGAGATTAAAACAGAACAGTAGATGCTGATGTGCAGTAGTAAGAGTAATGCTGAGTTGTGTTGAAGGAATGTGTTGATGGAGTCAATGATAGTCTTTCATCTTATGTCAGAGGGAACCCGCTGTGCTGATGGCCACCTATATATAACCTGGGTTGAAGGAATAAATAAAAGGAGACAAATAAATGCCAGCTAAAGATAATTTGTGCTCAAGATAGCAATCTTTAGAGGAGTAGACCTTACGACCTGGATACAAATTCAGGGTGGGATCTCTGTTGCTGTTTGGTTGATACATGATAACAGTAAAATGCTATGAACTTTATAAGATATAGTTTTTAGGGCTAGTACTGAATAAAATTTTCTTGTTTGATTATTCAGAAAATTTTTATTTGATTAATTTTGATTCACTTAATCACATATAGCTTTTAGGTGATTTGCTCTCATAATAACTTCGCATATGTCTACTTTGCCATCTGCAGTGAGCTTAAAAACAAAACAAAAGTGCGTGCTCAACTCCCCCCTTAAATTCTTAACTGCAGCATTGCGTTTGTTGCTCGCCATTGTTGTCTGAATGGAAATAGAAATCTAGTAAGCTAAACAGTATTCGAGTACATAAGTAACCAAAATACTACAAAATTAATCAAAAAATTAATCGATTAAAGAAAATTTAATGGATACAAATTTTTAAACAATTAATTGATTAATTAAGCCTAATCGTTGATGTCCGCAGCCCTAATATCTTAGAATAAATTTTCATTGTGACGGGTTTAAAACTCATATGTGCTTATCAAATTATTTTAAACTCCATTTGTTGTATAACTTGTATTTAAATTGAATTGCTATAGAATTACATCATTTAAGATTGCTTAAGATTCAGTGAGTCACCAACTATCGCAGCATGCATGTAGTTTTTTTAAGGAGATGAGTCTCATTCAAATGAACAAGAAGGAAGTGTTTATATTTATTTTCAAGTGATTTTTGCTTTGATTCTTCAGACTTACGACCAGACACTATTGTACGTGTTGCACTGTGGACTAATGGTACCAGTGTATCTTCCAGAATTTTCTCAATATTGAAGCCATTTGATGACAACAAATCTACGCTGAGAGAAATGGCATTGCGACGCTCATCAGGAGTAATTTATGATTGATCTTCTGTCATGTTTGATGTCCATTTGAGCAGAGCCATTATAGGAAACAATTGCTATAATTTAAGGCTGGAATCCATGTATACAATCATATGAATATGTCATGTAGTTTGGATAACTTCTTTCAAGCTTCTCTAATGATTATTGTCTTTATACCGATGACAGTGGCTGGTTTTAGCATGAGGGGGAGCGCCGAGCATATTAAAAAGGTGCCACCTTTTCAATCCATGTTTTCTGGAATAGACATGATACATTGCCATTTTCCACAGTCATGTCAAAAAGTCTTGACAGGCAAAAAAGGTCATCCCGTCCTATGCCAAGGCAGTCATGGAGACGTACCCTTTGACTTATGACTAATAGTTTGTTTCCTTTAATTTAATTTTTTATTTATTACATTTCCAAAAGAGGTGCCACTTTTAAGAAAATTTGCTTGTAAAGGGAAGTGGCCGCTCCCCTGCACCTCCCCTAGCTTTGCCACTGACTGATGATGCACATCTGTTCTCTGCTTTTGATGACAAAACCTCGTTATCATCGCTGGAAAACTTATCTTACTTGTCCAATGTCCATACATATCTTACTTGTCTGCACAAAGTTAAATCTTGAATATACAATAATAAAATAATAAATGTGCCTTCAAGCATTTAAAAGTAAAATTTCTTTCTCCGTGGAATCCCACACAATCCCAATTGATTTAATTATATAAATTCTGTAAAATTCAATGACACCTTAGTTAGCATTTTAATGGATTGTCTTTTTGTAAATGCAGATCTTTGTTTAGTTTGTTAAGCTGCTGCACAAAGACATTATCATCTAGTAGCCGCAATTTCAGGTGTGATTCATACATAGGGCAGTCAGCTGGGCAAAGCAATGAACAATGTTCCCTCTAATTTTTTTGAGCGTGCGCGGTACAGTGTAGTACCCGAGCGGTACCTTTTCATGCCTGAGCACTTGAAATTTTCTCATATATGTCACCCAAGAGAACAATGAAATCAGTGTTAGTTTAAATTCAAAATCACTGTGTGGCGGTTGGAAACTGCTGTGCGGCATTTTATTGTCTTGTGCGTAGCCGCGCAGGTTAGAGGGAACATTGGCAATGAAGCTTAGTCACATGACCTGACATTTCTTAACTTAGATATCAGAGTTTTTTAGTGTCTGATTGAATTTCATGTTTCTGTATAGGCATGTTTGACAAATAACAATATAGTTATTTTTGAATACTTTTGTGTTGCAGATACTTGACTAATTGAGATACATAAAAGAAGTTTTATGAATGATTTTTGTAATGTTTTTTTTATAGAAATCTTGGTTGTACATTGTGAAAGATACAGCTGTCTTCCAGATTTCTATGGATCTGTGCTCTCAGTACAAACTTTGTACCCAGTGTGTTAGTGATCCGTACTGTGGATGGAATTCTGAAAATAATCAGTGTGTGACTTATGCACCTGGGTAAGTATTTGGTAAAAAATTGCAGCTTTCAGGCATAAAATAATAGAAACAGAAAATACATGAATGGAATGAAAAGGCTGACAGTGCTAGTTTAGATTTTGTTTTGTAAATAGCAATGTTGAATTTCCTTGGATTTATTTATGAGCAGTTTTTTGTACACTGTGAGCCAAAGGTGTCAATGGGTACCCGAAATCCCATCCTCAGGTACCCGTTGGGTCCTTTTACCCGGGCAGTAAAACTGGGTACGGGCACCGGTGGAAACATGACCATTATGTCAAACTCCCCATCCGGTTTCTGCAACTAAAGATAGAATCATTAGTTAAAGGGGCCAAAAGGGGAGTGTGACACTCCTCTATATCTTGAGCTTTTATCTTCAGGGCTGAATACTTGTTTTTTTCCGTAGTGTCGAGCATCCACTCCAGCATCGATGTCCTTGGTCGCCCTTTCTGTGCTTTCCCATTCATCTTTCTTTCTAGTACTTCTCTTAGTAGGTTTGATTCTTCTCTCAGAACATGGTCTATTCACTTCTTTTGTCATGTACGTGTTAATTAGGCTTTTCTTCTCTTCTATCCTCTTCTATACTTCTTCGTTTGTTATTTTTTCCATCCAGCTGATTTTTCCAAAATTTAAGAATATATAATAATGGACGTTGAAAGTAGGAACCTTATTGAAGAAGAAAATCCCTCTGTTCTGTCGCCTCAGCTTCATACACTGAAGGACAGAGCCAGTTAAGGCATGTTGGCAACGCGCCAACATCTCCCCCCGCAGAGAGTTACCCGGTATTCAGCCAGTGTATCAGGAGCCCCGCTCAATCTCGGCGAGTGTGAGTGGTGTCTCGCAACCATCCTAGTTGCAAACAGTCCAGCGACACGGCCATGCCCACTTCTGCAGGGCAAAATGCGTTTAGTAATGCTCCATTACGGCCTATGTAGTACATACGCAGCGTGGAAATTGTACTTGTGTCGCAGTTCCTCTGCAACACACAGTTCACAGCACACTGCAGCCGCCGGAGCACAGTCAAACAATCGAACCTATTCATTTACCTGATCGGAAATTGGCTTTCTGGATCAAACAAAATTCCATATGAAATTATTATTGCTATCGACAAATTGTGCAGCGAAAAATTGGGGGTTGAGCTGGGGGTTGCGCAACCCAGCGACATGGTCACCGGCCGCCACTGATCTTTATATATTGTTGTGATAAGGATCGAAAACACTGTTGATATTAATTTTTGTTCGATGATTTCCATTTTAAAACTTGTGATTAGTTTTGTGTTTGCTTTTCCTAAGTGCTGTTGACCTTAGTTTGGGCTGACCTTGCATCATATAGATATTTTTTGATTATCTATCCTGTGTAAGGTTGTATGTTTGTCAGTGTTTTTGGTTTTTGCATTTTTTATCTAGATTACTTCGAAGTGTTGGTGGGCCTTCAGCACTCGCAGCCTGTGGTCCAGCCTGCAAAGGTTTGTGCCAGTTCTAATAGACTGTTGCAACGATTTAATTCTTGAATCACAAATGACACAATTTTCTACTTATTCTATTATACTTCCCATTTACCTTTCCCATTTACCTTATAATTCCCATTTACCTTATAATTCCCATTTACCTATAATATACTTATTTGGTAGAACATAATTACAATACAATCAGTGTTGCATACAGGCCAGATAGGGGGAAATTCTCCTCCCCAAAGTCTTAGGTCCCCCCCCCAAAAAAAACTGCTCAGTGTGTAAAAAGATGACAATTTGTCACATCTTCCTCGAAAATGTCACCCCAAAACCCCATGGTGGCAGAGGAGGGGGTGATGCAATGCTAAATACAATCCATTTGCATTGTTTAGTTTTTTCCATAGAAATACTCTTGTGTTCTGCAGTATTTCTATTTCACTGGTTTTGTCTAGTAGATAAGTCGTGTTTTATTTAGTATTTACTGAAGAGATCTCTACCATAGATATTTTCAGATAGAATCATGTGAACGATTGCATAGAACTGATCTTCTGTTCTTGACTTTTGTCCAGTAATCCCAGTATATTACATAAAGTAGTCCTGGACTGATCCATAAATTGTTATTTATTATGCTTAGGCAAATTTAGGATGGTTTTAGAGTCACTACGATAAACATGGTTGCTAATATTTATGATAATATTGAATTGGCAGTTGAGTCTTCATCCAATCAGTTTTGTATTCCCGGAATGGCTACTCACTTGAATTGCTTATCACATTGCTCACCAGAGGGAACAGTGATATGGAAGTTTCCAAATGGAAGCTTTGTTCAGACCGACAATCCCAATTACGTTATTACGCCAAGCGGCGGGCTTGTGATACTCAACCTAACAAGCGACCTGAATGGAATCTTTACATGCATATCTAATAATGTGAAGCTTGCAGAGCACACAATCAAGGCTTCCAGTAAGAAATATTTGCTAATTTAGCTTTTAAAAAATCAGCTAGAAATTGTCTTCATTCATATATACTGTACACTGTGAACCAATAAAAACATGCCACCATATATGTGTTCATAAATTTGCAGATGTGAGCCAATTTTCAAAATGTTTTAATAATTTTACTCTGAAATAAATTATATATATTATTTATTGTGCTTTAATGTGTAGCACCCTTACCTAGTAAAACTAAAATAAGCGGGAAAATAGCGAAAACTGTCTCGTAAAACATGCATGATCTTCTTAATTGTTCACAAAATGTTCAGAATTTAATAAATGAATTAAAGCAAAGTTATAGAAAGCCAAAGCTCAAAGCAAATGCTTGAAGTGTCCTCTTGCACGAACACATTGCACGCAGACATTTACGCCATTCATCAATAGCATCATCGATGACACTTTGTCCCAACTCGTTTTAGACAGTGATCAGTCGCTCCTTCAGTTCACTGACATTGTGAACTTTGGTTTGGTAGACCCGTTGCTGCATTCCTTTCAAACTTTGTAGTCCATGGATTTTAGGTCTGGACTGTTCATAGTGGAATGAATGCAGAAGCACTCATTCTGGGGGCCGTGGTGGAATGAACGCATTAATGTGCAACAAAAACAAAAACTGGACGTCAGAAGAAAAAGTCATTATACCAATAAAAAGGTGCAATCGAAAAAAAGAACTGAGATAAAATGGAACTGCAAACAATTATAAAAAAATTGAGGAATTAAAAAAATTTAAAGAAAATTTTAGAAAATCATTCCAGGAAAGGTCCTATCTAAAGTAATTCAGAGGAGAATAGAAAATGAGATAAAATGGACTGCAACAATTATAATTGAGGAAGAAGTCATTCCAGGAAGGTCCTATCTAAAGGGAGGAGAATAAGTGCAGGATTTGGGAGGAAGGAAGAAGCACATTTGACCATCTATTTACTATAAGACAGATCTTGGAAAAATACATTGAAACAAACAATACATACTACATTAACTTCATTGACTACAAACAAGCTTTTGATTGAGTGTGGCATGAAGGGCTGTGGCAAGCAATGAGACATTTCGGAATCGAAGAAAAATTAATAAACATAATCCAAATGGTTTATAGACTAGAGAAGCAGAAAACGCAATGACGGTGGAACATGGCCTATCAAAATAGTTCAACAAAGTAGGAACAAGACAGCGATGTATTCTTTCACCAATGCAGTTCAATGAGTTCATCGTAATTCTGGCCTTACGACAAACATAGCAAAAACTAAAACCATGGCGGTCAGCAAAACAGGAGAGAAGAAGATGTGATTAACTCTAGAAAGTACAGAAATCGAACAGGTCAAAAGTTTTGCTTATGTAGGAGGACAAAACCAAGCAATGGAAGCCACCAAGAAGACATCAAACAAAAATAGGAAAAGTACTACAGACAATGGGAAGACTGAAATGCACTTGGGACTCGAAAGAAATTAAAAGTAACACCAAAATCCAAAATCTGCAACACCTTTGTCATTCCACAAATACTATATGGATCAGAAACCTGGGTTAAAAAAAAGAGATGAAAAAAGGCAACTTGTTGCAGAAATGAACTGCCTAAGAAGAATTCTTGGAGTTAGTAGGCTACAAAAACTTAGAAATGAAGATATATAGCAGCAGATTGGGCTAAAGAATACCATCATGGACAAACTCAGAAAAAGGAGGCTAACATGATATGGACATGTAAACAGGATGCATGACTCAAGACTCAACCCGAAAAAGCACCCTACACATACAAAGAAGGTAAAAAAGGAAGAGAAATATCTAGAAAAAATTGGGTAGACAACATAAAAGAAGATCTGAAAGAAAAATAACTAACAGTTGCAGAAGGAAGTAAATTAACATAAGACAAAAAGGCCTGGAAATGTTTTCTATCTAGCTATTCCCACTAATAAGTTGGCAGAGAGCAATTATGGTGATGATGATGAATTATTGTTTGTTTTCATAAGCTCATCTTTTCACTTAAAGTATTTTCTTCTTTCAGCTTGTAAATATTCATCTGATATTCAAAATATTGTGATGATGGAATATAAGAACTGGTGTACAGAATTTGAAAAATACAAGACTAGCTACAACGAGTGGTTCTGTTCTAGACAGGTAATAATGGCATTACTCTTCTGTTCACAGAGGTTAGATGACATCTGACCTTTTAATGCCATTCACATGTAGCCATGAAGCAAATCATTCACTTAAAATGTTTCTGCAAAGATAATTTTGGCAAACAAGGTTGAATTTGAATTTGGAAACTTTTCAAAATCTAGTAAAGCAGAGGTTTCCAAGGTATTGGACAAATATTGTCATTTACATTCATTAACACAATGACTATTCTGCTCTAATGTTATCTTCATCATAACTTGTAACTAAGATCAATTCTTTGTATAATCATGTGCACTGACATTTTATAGTACTTATAAAGTCAGATAGAATTGATTTAAAAAGTAGTTTCAATCTGCAACTATTTTGTTGGCAAATGTTAATTTTCATTTATGATTTCGTTTATGTTTTGCAAGTTGCATCCTAATTGCCCTTTCCTTTGGAGGTAAGTGCATCAGGTCATTACATAAGCACAGTGTTATTGTGTCATTTTCAAGATGACAGATTTTCAGAGTTCGGTAAAAAAGATTTTTTCTGCTAGCCTGTTATGTTTCTTTTCAGGGTGCCTGCAGTGATTATCGAAAGTTCTGTCTGGAAAGTGGTTTTTGCGGAGGGAAGTAAAGGTATTTTCACCACTGCATCCAATGCCTGAGTGAACTTCACCCCTGCACATATTTGATTGAGGCCATAAATACTGAGAAAGTAAAAAGGAATGAGAATTTATTCCTTTTACCAATGTTAGGAATATTGTTACATTTCTGAATCAAATGAAGTTTGGTTGCCAGTATGTTGAAATGCTCTGCCTGTATTGCTGAAATTCTACTGGTTGTATGCAAAGACACAAACGGAGACATAGTCCCACATTTTTACAATTCACTGTTCTTAAAAATGACTTTTGTATTGTTCATTAATTATGGTTAACAATTATTTTCAAGTAAAATAGCAATTCATTTGTTATGAACTAATATGAAATTATTTCTTTTCTGCATATCATTCCAATCAATGGTCCTATATCACTCATTTACATTTTTATTTTTGACATGTATCAATCAATTTGGGTGAAAATGAGCAAATGAAGTACCGTAACCTGAAATTATTTAAATGTGAAACTTAATAAACATTAAACTGCCAATCAAGTCTAGATATAAGTTATGAGAGGTCCCTAGGCTAAGACAATATAAGCCTTATTTTTTGAACATTTTTATTGGTGACTATTTGTTTGCCAGGAAAAATCTCATAGGCACATTATAAATTGTCTAGCTTTAAAAGATGATGAACAGAAAATAAATGCCAGAAGTGAAAAGTTTGTCACGCTCGTTAATAACTTTCACATTATTGTAGAGTTTTCATGTAATTTTAATTGAAAAGCATGTTTACCGGTATATGACATGTCCTGGAGTGACTTGACACAGTAATGTGACACAGTAGTAGGAGGAATGTCATTAAATGACATGTTGTAACAGAAAGGGGCATAGCGACGGGGATATATTGGTATATATAACCCCCAAAATCAGTATATATAATACAGTATATATAACATATATAATATATACAATATATATTATATATAACAATATATACACACACCCCCAATCAAATTTTTGGCTATGCCCCTGGTAACAGACTGCAAAGAAGTTTCATTTTTCAGTTATTTTATGTCTTGTTTGAATGGCAAATTGTGTGACTACTGCAGTGAAGTATCATTTGAATGATATTTTTTATATTTGAATGACACATTAAATGACATTCTGTACAGATTGAGTTGCATCAGTGTTCAATTCATCAGGGTTTTGGATAAACAACTAACTGTTGAAGGAGACATTGCATAGTTTTTGTCTTTAGCTGTCTGGCCCTTCACTGGTATTAAAAAGTTGTGATTTGGAAGTAGTCCAAAGCTCATTGCTGCTTGAAAATTCAAGTACCAAATGACTGCTATTTGAATGGCAGTAACAGACAATGTTGTCATTCAGCTAATGTCACAAGGATTGATTCTGAGATTATTGAAACATGGTCCTTTATAAAAGCGATAATGGACAAGGACTCAGAGGTGCATTAAAGGACTGTCCTTTGAAATAAAGGACGTTTGGAAACCCTAAGTATGTGATATTTATCACTTATTTTATAAGTAGCAATGTTGTCATCTTGTTAATATAATATAATAATAGGCAATAGGCAGGGTTTAGAGTCGTTCAATAGGTTCTGCTGTGAAAACCACTGTTCCACCTGTGTATTCTAACCATGAATAAGTAATAATGTTAGTTAGGATTAGGGTTACCGGTAGGTTTGTCAATAACAAACAGCAGTGAACCTGGTTGAGAGAATTTGCTTCCTTCGATGGTATTTGAAATGGATGCTACTTCTACATGTACTTAGGCATGTCAGAAAGAATTTTCAGCAGGGGGTGCAGATATTTTTCAAGATAAAAGTTATGACAAGGGGGAAAATGTAAACAAATTCGTGTCTGAAAAACCCTGACAAGCCAAAATAAAAAGGTCGTCCCTCTTTCTTCTATTTAAAAATCATCACAAGCAAAAAATTAAAAAAACAGCCTTATATTCCAGGAGGTAGCTGCACCCTCTGCACCCCCACTTCCTACAGGCCTGTACTTGGATCAATGCAGAAGAAGCAACCCACAAATGCACCTGTTAATAATTTGTATTGCAAATGACAAGAAGCACAAAATTTATAATTTATGGTATATTGGGCCTTATACAGTGTATAGGCATGTGCAATATGTAATGCATTCGTTGGTTCAGATGTGTTGATCCAACTACACTAACCATATTTAATCTTCAGTTTGATTAGAATTACAATAATCAAGCTGACTTGTTAAAATAACATTGGCAAGAGGGATAAGGGCAACTTCAGGAGGCAGTGCACAAAATCTCAGATTCTGGAAATACCTCAAATTGTAATGAAGCATGTTTCATTAATGTGTATAAGTAAGTAAGCAAAAAGAAAGTTCTATAGCGCTGCCAAAAAGCTTGGCGCAGTGCACCAGTTTATACAGAAAATTCATGTCAATATGAATAATTTCAATTAGGCCTCCAGGCTTGAGAGGCTACAATAGGGAAGGAGAAAACATAGGGGTTGAGTTCCCACTTTTTCAACCAAGTTTATGTCGATGCATTAATGTGCATACTTCATTCATGTGGATGTGTGGTCATTAAATAACATGGTTTATGATGATAACTGGGTTTCAAGTGGTTTAGTTTGGCATTTTCTGCTAAAACAGAAGTTGCCTAAGTTGTTGACAGAATGACCCAAATTCTACAGAATTTATGCCATTACATTTATTAAGATGGTGTGATGTTCTAAGAACAACTTCAGCTTTTGATGGATTGGGGCAAATTTATAGTTGCACTTCCAGGATTGCATTTTTTGAAAATCTGAACACCGTCAACAAATAAAGCAACTAATTAAAAGAGACATAGAAAAGAAGTGGTATAAGAAGTGCAAAATATATGAAAGAGAGAACCATGAACAGATCTTGGGAGCATCAAAGTTCATCTTGGTGAATTCGAGTCAACATTTTAAGTAAGTAAGTAAGTAAAATCTCGTGGATTTCTATAGCGCCTTGGCAGCAGCACAACAGTAGCTGCTTATTCTTCTATGTTTTCAATTTTTTTATGTACAATAGTCTGTACTATTTAGAAAGCATGGCTTAAACTTTAAACCAAATCAAGGCAATGCCTACACTGTACATTAATATACCAGACCAATGCTAAGATAATATGGCTAAGATAATAATTATTATACATGCGTTGATTAAACCTTCGACACAAGGAACAGTCGAAATGGATGAACAAATGATAAAATAATGATCGCAATCAAGCATAAAAATTTCGAGACAAACGACTTTGTACAACTTCTCGTGCGTGAGGATTAGATTTAGATCATTCCTTCCACGCAAACGAGGTACATAATAACGTGGCCAGTGATTAATAATTGTCAAAATACCGTTCAAAGGCGCAATGCATGAGGAAATGCAATCCTCAAATCATCAGTGTTTCTGTCTCTCGACAGGTCCAGGTATCCAGTTTCTCCACTCCGATCGATTGCTTGCTTCTTCTTTGAGTTCCTGATATCCTTTATTCATCATCCACTCCAACATCATCTTTCTCGGTCTACCTCTCACTCTCTTTCCCTCCATTTTTCCTTCGATTATTGTTCTTAGTAGAGAGTCATGCCGGAGGACATGTCCCATCCAATTTCTCTGCCTTTTCCGGATTGTATCTATCAGGCTTCTTTCTTCCTCTATCTCTTTCATGACTTCCTCGTTTGTTTTATGCTCTGTGTATTTTACTTTTAGCATTTTCCTCCAAATCCACATTTCAAAAGCCTCTAATCGTTTTATATCTTCCTTTCTCATTGTCCACGTCTCCGCCCCATACAACGCCACACTCCATATCAATGTTTTTACCAATCTCTTTTTTAGGTTTAGTTTTAGTTTACTTTGCATCAGCTCCTTTCTCTTGTAAAAGCTTCCTTTGCTATTGCTATACGTCTTCTTATCTCTTTATTGCATCTGGCATCAGTTGTTATCAGACTTCCTAGATAGCTAAATTCCTTCACTTGCTCTATGATCTGTCCGTAAACCTTTATGTCTATACTCTCATTCCTTCTTTTTTACTTATTACCATAACTTTAGTCTTTTTTGTATTGATTCTCATTCCATACTTTTCTGACACTTTTATCAGTTTATCCATTACTTCCTGAAGCCCTTTTTGATTGCTTGCTAGCATGGCCTGATCGTCTGCGAAGCGCAGCGCCTTTATATAGTAGTACTCTGTGGCGTTTCCTAACGCCTATAACTATGATCAACACAGATGTATTATAACTTCATATATTAACTATTAATGTTCGTATCCAGGACGCAACGGAGTGAGAGTCTTCGACTGTGTGAGAGCGACTGACCTTAAACTAACTACTCTATAGAATATATAATGTAAGACTATAGCAGCTACGCTATTGGTTGAGGCGTGGCTTGTAAGTGTCCAATCACGCCACATCTCTTCCCATTAATTAGGCTCATTATCTAATTAAGAAAATTAATATTTTATAGCAGTTCTGTTAAAACTTTATCAGTCATCTAAAACAGAAATTTAAAATGTTAACTATTTATATCTAGATGGCTTTCTGACTGTACGGCCAGATCTAGTCTTATATGGTTCAGCTCCTCTAGTAGTTATTTGTTGTTCCCTAGGTGGCGCTGGGATTGCCTCAGTTGTATCAGATGATGGTTCATTCGCAGCGCTGGTGGAGTGTTGATCTTCATGCACCAGTGATTTGTACGGTGGTCTCGAACGGCTGTCTTCTTCTCTTTTCATTGATGGTTGTCCTTGTCCTTCGCTTTCCTCCTGAAAATGACAGGGGTTCAAGGAAAACCTGACATGCCGGGAGCTTCTTCGTTTGATTGAACCGTCGTCCATCCGAAGTTGATACGATCGATGTGGAAGGACGTCTGTAACTTCCGCTTTCTTCCAGTGGTCGTCGGTCGGTCGTACCTTTACACGACAAGTGTCTCCCTTCTGTAGCTTCCGTCGGTTGTGCGCGTTTTTGTTGTAGTAAGCGGCTTGCTTCAATTTTGATCTTTCTAATGCCTGTTGGACCTTGGCAGCAGAAAGAGTATCCAGTAGTTTACTGCTGATAGGCAATTTTGTGCGCGTTCGACGCCCAAACATAATTTGCGCGGGGCTTAGACCCAATCTCTCGGAAGGACAATTTCTCCACTCCATTAACGAAATGTAGGGGTCTAAATTTTCCTCTAAAGCTTTCTTCATCAGCTTCTTAGCCATTTTAACTGCTGATTCTGCTTTGCCATTTCCTTGGCTATGCATTGGTGAACTTAAGACATGTTGAAACTCGTATTTGTCTGCGAATTTCTTAAATTCCATTGAGTTAAATGGGCTGTTATCACTATGCAAGAATGATGGTATGCCATACCTTGCGAAATGTTGTTTTAGGCAGTAAATTATGTTGCTCACCGACTTCGATGGTAATCTGTCTATTTCGAAGAATCCACTGAGGAAGTCTGTTGAAATTAAATATTCTCGCTGTTGAAATGCGAAAATATCGACTGCTATTCTTTCCCATTGTCGAGACGGTGGGGGAATGGGTGCCAGTGGTTCTTTTGGAGGCAAGTCTCTGAATGTATTGCAGATGTGACATTTCAGAACTTTCTCTCGGAGTTCACAGGTCAAATTTGGCCAGAAAACCACTTCCCTCGCTCGACGTAGACAACTGTTTAGTCCAATATGAGACGAGTGTAGACGGTTTAGAATTTCCTGTCTCGCCGGTGCTGGTACGACAAGACGATGTCCTTTATAGACGAGACCTCGACAAACCGATAATTCATCTCCAAAGGTCGCAGAAGGTCGAAAATCGGCTGTCAGCCCTTCGGCGAGTCGGGCCAGCCTCGATAAATCTGTTCTTTCAGGCGGATGTAGCTCGGATCGGATGTCGCGTCTGTGATGAGTTTCAGAGTAGACGGAGATGTTATTAATCGAGTTTCTGCTTCTTGCTCCGCATCTGCTGTCTCTATGAAAGCAATTTCTTCACTGAACTCCTGCGGAGTGCCTCTGGCAATGTAAGCTCGGCTGAGGGCGTCTGCCAAAATTAAATCTCGGCCAGCAACGTATTCCATTTCAAAATCGTATCTTTGTAGCTTTAACAACAGGCGCTGGAGCCTTTTTGGCGCAGAAGAGAGAGACTTTTTGAATATACTCAATAAAGGTTTATGGTCATTTTGAACTTTTACTTTTCTGGCATATGTGTAGTAATGAAATTTCTCCATCGCAAAACATATTGAAAGACATTCTCTTTCGAGTTGGCTCCATCCTTGTTCAGCGGGTGTTAATGCTCGGCTAGCATACTCCACTACACGATTCTGCTGAAGGATAAGGGCTCCTACGCCTTTTTGAGAGCTGTCGCATTGAACAAGCAAGTCCTCCTTGTCATTAAAATAGGCTAAAACAGGCGCAGATTTTAACATACCTTTCAATTTCTCGAAGGCTTCAGTGTGACGTTCATCCCATCTGAAGTGCGAGTCGGACTTCAAAAGCTCACGAAGCACCGACGTGACGTCACTGTAGTGAGGGCAGTATCTTGCTAGATAGTTGGCCATTCCGAGAAGACGCTGAAGTGCAGCTTTATCTTCTGGTTGCGCGAAGTTTTCAATGGCTTCGATTTTCGAGGCGGAAGGCTTTATTCCGTCTTTCGTTAAGTCATGGCCCATAAAAGTGATGCAATCTCGATGAAGTTTCATCTTTTCTCTGTTCAATTTAACTCCCTTCTCTCGACATCTCTGAAAAAGAGCAATTAAATTGGCATCGTGGTCCTGCATTGCTTCTTTCTGCGTGTTGCCAGAACCAGTTATAAGAATGTCATCGGCAATGCAGAAAATCCCTTTCAGTCCAGAAAGTGCTGCATGTATTCGTGCTTGAAATATTTCCGATGAAACTGAAAGACCAAAAGGAAGACGTAGATATCTGAAACGAGAAAAAGGCGTGTCAAAAGTGCATAGTAGACTTGATTCATGGTCAAGCTGAAGCATGTTGAAGGCATTTTCACAATCCACTGTGCTGAAAACTCGAACCCCAGACAGCTTGTGCAAGATGTCGTCGAGAGTCGGCAGACAGTACCGGCTTCTGATCAGCGCAGGGTTTAGGGTCCTTGTAGGGTCAAGACACAGTCTGAGTTTCCCATTATTCTTGATGGTCACAACCATCGCAGAGACCCAGGCAGTCGGCTCCGTTACTGACGTAATTATACCTTGAGAAACCATCTGCTGAAGTTCGTTTTCGACTCTGTCTTTGACTGCAATTGCCATTCGACGCAGTGGTAGCTGCACTGGTCGATACGACGGATCTATATCCAGATGGACAGTACCTTCCATCAGTCCCAGATTGCCGTCGAACAGGTCGCCAAAACGAGCAAAGACATCAGCTTCAGTCAGCTGTCGCTCCAACGCAGGTGGCGAAACAGCTTCGGTCGCACAGATGTTGTGCTCCATAACGCGCAGGAGATCCAGTTCCTGGCAAATTGACATGCCTAGAATAGGACTGTCATGATCAGTGACATAAATTTCCGTCAGTAATTGTTTTTCGTCGTCGGATGAGTAATCGTGACGTCGATAACTCCTGCTGTCGGCAGCTCTAGACCGCTAAACATTCGCAGAACTGATTTCGCTGGACGCAGCGCTGGTCGCAAAGGAAGGTTTTCGTAAATCGACGATGATATGGCTGTAATCGTTGATCCAGAATCAATCATAAATCGGACACGCATTCCATTTATCAGCAAATGCGTAAATACACGTCCTCCTGAATCAGTAGAATTCAGAACGAGAACAGATTCGAAAGAATCAGATAGCTGCTTTACGCTTCCGTACGAAGAATTTCTCTTTTCACATTGGGCAGCATAATGGTTTTTCTCATTGCAGCGCCGACACACAGCGCCAAAAGCTGGACAGTTATTCTTGCCGCGCTCATGGCTACGCCCACAGAAACGACAAGAATCTCTAACTGTACCTTTCGCAGGGCGATTCCGGTTTTGACTCGGATGCCTTTGATCTCGGGTTTCGTGTCGACGATTCCCACTTCTGACACCATGTGGCGTTTCCTAACGCCTATAACTATGATCAACACAGATGTATTATAACTTCATATATTAACTATTAATGTTCGTATCCAGGACGCAACGGAGTGAGAGTCTTCGACTGTGTGAGAGCGACTGACCTTAAACTAACTACTCTATAGAATATATAATGTAAGACTATAGCAGCTACGCTATTGGTTGAGGCGTGGCTTGTAAGTGTCCAATCACGCCACATACTCCTCCGACTTTTACTCCTTTATCTGTATTCTCCATCGCCTCTTGTACTAATTCTTCGATGTATATGTTGAACAACAGCGGTGACAGTGGACATCCCTGCCTTACTCCTCTCCCAATCATACACGATTCACTCAGTTCTCCCTCTATTCTCACCTTCACTGACTGTCCAAGGTATAGGTTTGCTATCAGTCTTCTGTCTCTCCAATCCACTCCCACCCTTTTCAGTGCTCTCATCAAAATCCTCCAATCTACTCTGTCAAACGCTTTTTCGTAATCCACGAAGCATATATAGATATTTTTTCCATTTTGAAGTCTTCTCTCACTTAGCATTCTTAAGCATCCGATTGCATCCCGTGTTCCTTTTCCCTTCCGAAACCCAAACTGATCCTCTCCAAGGAATCCTATTGCATCTGTTTTCGCTTGTACTCTTTTGTAATGACCTTGAGTATTATCTTCGCCGCATGACATAATAGACTGATAGTTCTATGGTCCTCGCATTCCATTGCATTTACTTTCTTTTTAATCGGAATCATTATTGATTGTAGAAAATCGTTTGGCCATTCTCCTGTCATATAGATTTGTTGGCATGGGTTTAAAAACGAAAAGAGAAGAATGTATACATGGAAGATGCCGGGAGACATAGCAAGATACCAAATAGACTATACATTATGGTAAATGGAAGATATAGAAACTGTGTAAAAAATGCGAGAGCTTACCCGGGAGCAGATGCAGACACAGATCACAACTTGGTAGTAATGAAGGTGAGAATACAACTGAAATATATAAACAAGAGAAAACAATTAAATATGCAATGGGATAGAGATAAAATCAAAGAAAAGGCAACAGAAATTGCGGGGAAGATTGAAAAACAAGTGACGACAACAAACACAGGAGAGACAACGGAAGAAAGATGGGAAAAACTAAAATCTGTGGTAGTAAGAGAACTAGAGCAAGAAGTAGGAAGGAAGAAAAGAAGGAAAGCTAAAAAGCCATGGGTGACAAATGAAATCCTCAAATATCCTCATAAAAATCGTTAATTTATTTAGAACTGAATTTAACTCTACGTCATTGCTGGATTGCGGCCTCTTGTTTCAATATCGCGTCAACTGTTTTGATGATCGGTTTGCTCATGGGTTTGCTGAGTCTCGTGATGCGTTCATTTAATTACAGTTAATAATAAATATTAGAAATAATAAGAAATTTAGTCTGTATTTTCTCGATTTTCTGCATTCCAACATGACCGGATATCAGGAAAAAATAGAGGCTTTTATCTCAAACATTGACGATCTTGAGAAATCAGGTTTGAGTTTATTATTTAGCTAATTGATTGTAGTTAAATAGTTAATTTATTAATTGTAATTAGCTAATTATTTTTGATTTCCCGATTTAAATGTAAAAACCACCACACCCCTTACCAAAATAGAACGCGGACGATTATGGGCGTATGGGCGGTATAACGGAGTATTACTGTAGTGTGACTGCTTTGATACAGTGAGAAATCAACAATGATAAGTTTGATTGAAAATGACTAGTGATCAAGATTGATTGCAAAGTGCTTTTTGTTTAGTTTTAGAGCCAGATGAACAAGGAATTCGTATGTGACTACATAATAGATGCTGAAAGAAACAGCAATGAATTAGTCTCTCTCTCTCTCTCTCTCTCTCTCTCTCTCTCTCTCTCTCTCTCTCTCTCTCTCTCTCTCTCTCTTTCTCTCTCGCTCTCAGAAGTGGTGCGCTGATTAAGGTTAAGATGGACTGCATAAAGATATGTTAAGGCATGTTTCTGGTTATACAGGTGTCTATCCATATGCAGCAACAAGTCCATTGCAGCAGAAGGCAAATGAAGTGCGTGCAAATCGCGTCAACTGGCAGTCTTATCTCCAGTACGTGATTTCTATATCATTTTACATATTAGTTAAATCTAAATAGTATAATTGGTATGATAAAATTTTATGTTAGCACATAATTGTCAAGTTTTAAATGTAAATGTTGCATGTTAGTTAGTTAGTTAGTTAGTTAATATGCCAACTTATATAGCGCTATAGTCACAGCAGGCCAAGATCAAGAGCGCTTTACAGATTGCACTTAAATGAGATGTTACTCATGTTGTGTGCAGCATTTAGATTATTGAGTTTTCATTGTCAAAGTGATGGTTGTTTTCAGTGTTTTTAATTTTTGAAATTTGTGTAAATATATCAACATGAGTTTCATTACCTGTGACATTTATTGTTCCTATGATCTGTTGAAATATATAATATTTGGTTGCTAAGCTGTTTTTTCTGAGATATTTTTTGAATTTTCTGATTTTTAAATGCCAAAGTCTATTATATTTATTTTTAGGAGTCAGATGATATCAAATGATGATTTTGATATTATTACTAAACTCGATGCTGTTTCTCCTGAACAGAGAGCCTCACTATTGAAAGAGAAACCATTAATGGTGAGTGCTTTTTACAATATAAGTACCTGGTAATTAAGCAATTGAGTCAACCAGTGCTACTCACTTTTATAGTGCTACTCAAAAGCTGGGCCAAGTGCATTAGCTTATTCACGAGAACTCAATCTAGGTCAAATTTGTAATCTGTAGTTTGTGGTTGTCGGAGTTGTTGTAGATTAGGTGGATAAGTTGCTAGAGGGTACTTTTATGGAGGACGTTAAAGAGATTTGATTAGATTAGAGTAAAATGGGGGGGGGGGTGCTGTAGGGTTTCCTGAAAAAGAGATTTTATTTGCTTTTACTGCTTTTCAGAGGCCTTCTGACATATGATATGCCTTTATTCATGTTGCATTATGTAGCATTTGAATTGTTTTGTTATTAAGATTACCAGTACATTGCTACCAGTACATTGCTACCAGTACATTGCTACCAGTACATTGCTACCAGTACATTGATTACCAGACCAAAACGGAACTGCTTTGGTTTAGTAGCCCGCGGGGCCAACACCTGATTCGACGTGAGTCGGTCTGGGCTGACGGCGTGGAATTAGTCCCCAAAACCGAGTTGCGGCTTCTTGGAGTACTGATTGATGAGACTCTCTCGTTCTCGGGGCATATCGCCAATGTCTCCAAGCTGGGATTCTTCCATCTGAGAAGACTAAAAACCATCTGCCGATATCTCCCTATACCTGATACCATCAGTTTGGTCCGTGCACTGGTCCTGTCGCGCATTGACTATTGCAATAGTGTTTTATTGGGTCTGCCTACGACGAGACTGAACTCCCTCCAATCTGTGATTAACACAGCTGTGCGGCTAATATTCGGTCTGAAATGGAATGCCCATGTTTCACAGCCACTGAAAGATCAACTCCATTGGCTGAAGATTCCGGAGCGGATTGTGTTGAAACGGTGCTGGCTCACGTTTCGGGCACTTTATGATCCGCATTGTCCTACCTATCTTCGCGTGACTTGATTCAACCTGCTCCGTCAGTACAATACCGTTCCCAGCTTCGGTCGAGGAATCGCAATCCGCTGCTTGTCCCCCCTCCGGCCAGGACTCCTGCCCTCGGGGACAGATCCTTTTGGAGAGGCAACCCAATCCTGTGGAACACCCTGCCAAGGGTGGTCACCATGGAGACTTCGCCAGGAGCGTTTTTGAAGAACATGAAGACACACCTGTTTAAAGTTTCTTTTGGTTGTTAGACGCCTTTGACTTTAGCCTTAGCTATGCGTACGGCGTCGAATAAATCGTCCTGAATAATAATAATAATAATAATTGCTGTTGATACATGATTTGTTCATGTACATTTGTAAGGATTTGTTTTGGAAATAGATTGTTGACAGTCTGATATTATGATATTTGTGTGTTGCAGTGTGCTAAGACGTTTCTGAATATGATGGCTCATATAGCAAAAGATCAGACGGTACAGTACATATTGACATTGATAGACGACATCCTGCAGGTTAGTGCGAGCAAGAAATGGCCGTTTGTATCCATTGTTTTGTTGAAAGTGTATGCTGCCGAATATTAGGACTGGACAATAATTTATGATTTCCATTGGTTCAGTTTTGTATTTTTTTAAGATCAATGTATTTGATGTAAGAAATGCCGAAACAGCCAATTATTATGCTTAAGTAGTAAGTAAAGTAAAGTTATTCCTGAGCACTCAAGGCTAACCTCAAGGCTCATAGGAGCATCGCTTATCTCTGTTTCTAGGCCCCCAGCCAGGCGACTAGTGCAGATTGCATGATACGAAGCCAGTGTTCTCATACAATGCACCTGTTTACTCCGCGGATCAATCCGCTACTCAGTTGTCACCACCCTCTAGCGAAAGAAGGTTGAGTTGACCTAAGGGCTCCTGTGGGAGTTGAACCCGTGACTTCCTGCTCCATCATCCAATGTTGTTACCACTCTGCTATCTTCCTGCCCCTTATTATGCATGTGATAAACTTCTCCAACATTGTCTCTCTCTCTCTCTGGTAATCTTGGTGATTCTCATACTTTAATCTCCCAAGATTTGGAATGTTGATTTGGCCTGCTATCTACAATATATGTACCACCAAGAGTAAAAAGTTACCTATGCAGTGATCCTTCTTTATTGCTTACACTGTATAAGATCTTTCCTGGCATACAAGTGGTTGAAGTTTGTGAATTAGGGCTGCCAGTTTAACGTGGCGATTTTTTGGAAAATATGCAATACTGTACTCAGAGGTCCAAAATATGCAGGGGTAAATGCGGAAATACCCTATTTATGCACCACCCTATTTATGCGTTAAATTTCCCATTTATGTACCACCTATTTGTGCGAAAGTTGTGGTGTTTGGTCAAAAAGGGCTGACGAGCAAAAACAGGCCATCCAAAATGGCTCTGATCCTCTGTAAATCTATGAAATCTATGTCTACATTTTGGAAAATAGCAAAAATTATAAATATGTGTGTGTGACTAAAATAGTGGAAAATGCGAATAAAAATGCTGCATATTTATGCAGAAATTGCATATGCAAGAAAAAAGAGAAGAATATGTGATGCATGAAAATTTTTTTTAAACAAGCGATCGCATAATCGCATTAAACCGGCAGTCCTAGTGAATTGATTAGAATACTTGTAAAGATTTGTGCTTTGTCGTTATGCAGGAAGACAAGACAAGAGTAGAGGTATTTCGTGACTATGCCAGGAGAAACAAGGAATCAGTGTGGGGTCCATTTCTCAACATGCTTAACAGACCAGATGGTTTCATAGTTAGCCAGGTGTGCAATCTTTGGTGGTTTCTGCCAAGATAGTCAAGATGATATATATATACATATTATATATATATGTATATATATATAATTATATATGTGTATATATATATATTATATGAATGAATGGCTTAGTGATAGTGTCACATAAAATAAGACTAAATTGTTTTTAAATTATGATTTTGACATTTGGTGATTACTGCATTTAAGATTTGTAAAGTTCCCCTCCATTTATTAGATGTTGTCAAAGAAGCCAAGCCGGATTCAGTATTTAGCGATTATTTAGTTTAAGAATATCTGGAAAAATATACGTTTTATGTTTGTTTATGAATTATTTCATGAAATTTTGTATTCACTTGCTTGTGTTTCAGTGATTAGATTAAATACGGTCCTGTTTTGCACTTTTCTCTTAAAATTAGGTCTATGATGCCAAGTAAGGTACTGTTTAGTTTTTATGATTTAAAGGTTTTTATGTCAATACTGAATAAATATTAACATTTGTATTTCTGGCAGAAGGAATTTATCGTGTATGCCTTTTATATTTCTGTAGACCAGCAGAATCATCGCTAAACTGGCTTGCTGGAGCAAAGACTTGATGGAAGGGAATGACTTGAGTTACTATTTGACTTGGCTGAGAGATCAGCTGAAAGTTCCAGTAAGTTCCATCTGTGCATCTAATTTCTCTTCGTAGCTATTGTCCAGACCCATCATCCAACCCAATAGGGAATGATGGAAGGAAAGAAAGAAGAACTATTAATAATTACTGGTAATATTAGCCCATTGGTTGATGATTCAGACATGGATCACCCATGAAGTACCCATGATCACATCATGACATTAGTCTAGTGTCAACGATGGCTGATTAAAAACATCCCTCTCACTGTAATGAGGACTGTAATGTATAGAAGAATTTGTATGGCACCTCTTATATTTCTACTCAGAGGCACTCCCGGTTTGACAAGAAATGAGTCTTTAGTTTGCACAATGAACTGAGTGGGGGAGTGTTAGAAGTGAGGCATGAGTCGATGCGGATGACCCATTTCGTTTTAAATTGCCAGTTACGATGATTTATACTGATGACGCGCGTTTTGCTGTTTGTGTTTTGGTGGTCGTAGAGTAACGAGTATCTTCAGACTGTCGCACGATGTCTTCAGATGATGCTGCGAATATCAGAGTATAGAAGAGCCTTTGTCAGAGTTGCAGGAATAAGCTCGTATGTATTTCAAAGTGGTTCTTTTCTTGAGGAATATGATTTGGATGTGACGCTGTATCTTTCAAAATAGTTATTTCAATTGATTAGTTTAAAGTAATTTTCTAATATCTCGTATGCTCTAGTGCATGGCTAATCCGCTTTGTTCATGTTTGTTTAAGCTAGTTACCATTATCTGATGAACATTTAAAACCCTTATTTTATTATAGGGACTGCACACTTTGAACCACAGTTTTTATGTAATTTTATCTGAAATCCATCAATTTCATTTATCTCACAGTAGTTACAAACTTAAAAGCCATTTCAATTGCAGCTGATAGTCTGCAGTCTGCAATATACACTGAATCATAATTCAACAATAAACAGTCTGTTGTTGTCAGTTATTCATTCGCTGTATAGTGTATTTTGCTACATTTAAATTCTTGGTCATGTGGCCCACGAAACCATCAGAAGGCAGCAGTGTGGCCTGCAGCTGAAAAACTTTGGAGTTTCCTGATCTAGTAGAATAGTATATTGTAATTGTTAAGGTTGCTATAATAGATTTAATGAAGGGAAGTTTTTCTGCTATTTATGCATCAATGTTGATCGAAATAAATGTTGATTTTTCAGATTTATTATGACAGAATGTTAAACATGAGGAGGGCTAAAGTGAAGGAGTGAAACTCGAGTCCTGTGATATGAGATTATTAAATACTAATTTGCCAAATATTAAATTAATTAATTAATATTTAATTAATTAATTTAGTTAGACCTTTTGGCCTAAATGAACAAGTGACAATTATTTTTATGCACAATTCTATATATTTCAGACTTGTTACAACATTAGCAAATGGTGTCACTTATCAAATACAATACCAGCTTATCTTCTGCTTCTGGGTCATGACCTTTGATCCAGATCTTGCTGAAAAGATTTCCCGGTGAGTAATGCAGTAAAAATTATATATATATATATAATATACAGTATCATATATATGGATGTAGTTGTGGTGGTAGTAGTAGTAGTGGTTGTGGTCATAGTAGTAGTAGTAGTAGTTGTGCTAGTAGTAGTTATAGTAGTAGTTGTAGTGGTGGTGTTGGTGGTAGTAGTTGTATTAGTAGTAGTTGTTGTATTAGTAGTTGTAATAGTAAGAGTAGTAGTGACTTTAGTTATCATAGTAGTAGTAGTAGTAGTAGTAGTAGTAGTAGTAGTAGTAGTAGTAGTAGTAGTAGTAGTAGTAGTAGTAGTAGTAGTGGTATTTGTAGTTGTGGTAATAGTAGTAGTGGTGGTGGTAGTAGTAGTTATAGTGGTACTATTAGTATTTGCTGTTGTAGTAGTTGTCAGTGGCATAGCCAAGGAGAGGCTTTGGGGGTTAAAATGTCCTCCTCGGTGGAGGGGCACCACGTGAACTCATTTGGCTATATTATAACTAACTTAACCAAGCAAAATAGGTGATGACCTTCTTTTATCGCTTGTTAGGATTTTTGAAGTCGGGAATGGTTGGTCATAAACCCCCTTTGAAAAATCCTGGCTACGCCACTGGTTGTTATAGTAGTAGTGTTAGTAGTGGGTGACCACTAATAGTTAGTAGTAGTCATCCATAAACTTTCATGTCACTTGAAAATATTTTCATGCATGGTGTCTTTATTAGTGTCAGAGTTACTATTTGCATCTCATGTAGCTCCATTAGTAGATGACTAGACGTCATCCCATTGTCCAAATAGTACTAATTAATCTTTCTGTTCTTCTGAAAATATTGCCATCAACTCTTCATGTTTGTGGGGTTGTCATTCTTAGTAGCGATTGTTAAGATCTCTTGTTGATTTTCAGTGCGGTCTGCATAGAGCAGGGCTGTCATTTTTTAAAAAAGCTGCCCTGGTACCCATCCAATTTTTTACGGGTGCCCAGGTACTTGAGTTAGCATAATCTCTGTTGTGACCTCTTATCTATAAACCCAACTAAATAGCCTCACACCCCTTCAGGCACTGCAGCTAATGATAGACCACCTCAACCATTATACCATATCCCTTCCTGTTGCTGCAACTACCTGTAATGATTCTATCAGGGACCGGAGGGTGAGTGACATAATGGTGTCACACTCTCCCCTCTGGGCACTCCGACTAATGATTCTATGTCCTTAGTTGCAGCGAACGGAGGGGTTGTGTGACAGAATGGTTTCATTTTCACGGATACCCATACCCAATTTTACTGCCTGGGGTAATAGGACCCCAACGGGTACCTGAGTTTCCAGGTGCCCGTTGACACCCCTAGCATAGAGTTTTCTGAATTCTTATTTCTATGCATGTCATTACCTTAATAACCATCTTCAAGATAACCACATTTCAGACTAATTGTGAACCCTGATTTTGTGGCATTTTTTAAAAGTGGCACAAAGTGACAAGTTTTAAAGTAGCTGCAACTGGGTGATTGTGTGCTCGTATTGCCTTTATTTTCATTTGTTATGCATATTTCTAATAATGAAGTGAACTATCATTTATTTGCACTAATTTTTATTCATTTTCTGTATAATAGGAGCAATACCATTCCAATGCTCTGTGATATTCTGAGTGAAGCAAATAAAGAGAAAGTGACTCGAATTGTTCTTGCGACATTCAGAGTATGCATAGTCTGTACTTGTCATCGCATACAATAGACCATTTATTTAAACAAACCATAAGATAATAAATTTAATGTTATGTATGTGGACTTATGTGTGTGGACTGTGGATATAGCTGGAATGCCAATATCTTCATGTATAAACTGTATGTTGTGTACCGGTACTTCTATTTGTTGACCAAATTTAGTAATATTTAGTAATATTTTCAGTAATTTTGATTAGCTTTCAGGCAATAAAGAGAGTGTCATTTTGATTAGCTGAAAGGATTAAGGATGAGAGTTTAGCTTTATGATTATGTTCACCAAAATTGCTAGTCAGTTAAGTAGTAGTAGTAGTAGTAGTAGTAGTAGTAGTAGCAGTAGTAGCAGCAGCAGCAGCAGTAGCAGCAGCAGTAGCAGTAGTAGTAGTAATTCTCTAATCACTTGTGCAATTAATTCTGTCATTTGTCATAAGGTAGTACAAATTTGTATTTTTCTTATCATAGTAGTTTGGATTGAAGCAAGTTAAATGAAATCATGGTTGAGGTATTAAAATGACAACATGTATTTTTATTACAATGACAAAATGTGTTTATGTTATTACCAGAAGAAATTCAATTAATATACCTTTACCTTGTCAGAAATGATAAAAGGTAATTAGTGCATTGCAGAGAAGAGCAAATTGAAATCCTCTAAAATATGTAGCTTTAATATTGCTTATTAATTCATCATTTGCAAGATTACTTAGAAAAGGGAATTTTAACAATAATGAAACAGTATTGCTATTATGAACGGTCTATAATTGCAGGTGAGTAAAAGTTGATTAATAGTAATAACATAAAATTGTATGAATGAATACATTATATTTTAGCAAAATGACTGATATGTATTATGACTTATATATGTATATATATATTGTCCAGAGATATTAAGAAATTGTGTGACTAACTCTCATCTAGTGTTCTAGAGTAGCAGATCCATTCACAATAATACAGTGTGCTTGAATGTGATGTGCTATTCGTCTGTTGTTTCCGTTTCATGCCAGGAGTTGTTAGTTGCTGTTCTTTATGCAGAATCTTCTGGAAAAGCCAACATATATATATATGTAATTTATCAAAGATATATTCGTCTGTTGTTTCCGTGCACTTGCCATGGTTCAGTTGCTGCAAGAATCTTCTGGAAAAGCCAAACAGATCCAGCTATTAGAGGGAAAGAAAATTGACGACCCAGAACTCATTGACGATCGAAATTTCATCAGCGACATTCTGCTTGCCAGTGTTCAAGACTTAAGGTGGAAAGATAATTATTTCATTATGCCAAGTCTGAGGCTGTAGTGGCTAATTAATGGACATTTTCAATTGCTACTGTCACAATATTGTTGTAAATTACTACCTATGATATTCATTTTAGTTGATCTAATGAAATTTGTGCTTAACCTTACACAAGCAAGAAATTCTGTGTACTAAAAAATAATATGGCATTGTGTTGACTGATGAGCTTTATTATTATTATTAGCTAGACGATTTCTATAGTGCAATAAGCATGGCAAAAATGGCCAAAGACAAGAGTGCTTTACAATACTACGTATACCCGATGGTGAATTGGTAAGTCTTGAGATCACGTAGCTTTAGCTTGTTACAGTGTCTGATAATTAACTAATATACTATAATGTTGTATGATTTTCAGTGTTCTCTCTCTTTGTTGTTGCAGCTCTTTTGATGAGTATTCATCGGAGGTTAAATCTGGGCGTCTTGAATGGAGTCCTGTTCACAAGTCTGAGAAATTCTGGCGAGAGAACGTTATGCGACTGAGTGAAAAGAATTTTGAAATTCTTAAGTAGGAGATCAATTTGCATTCAATGTACAAATGACAATGACTTCATACATTTGTAGATCTCTGTCTTGAAGTTTTATCTCATGCTGTAATGTCTTTTGAGTATGTTGATGATAAGTTCTCTGCTCTAAGGCAAGTACAGTTGGCTTTTGACATGAACAAGGTGGTTTGCCATTGCCTTCCTCACAGACAATTAGGGTGAACACCTTGCCCAAGGTCGTTACATAGTGGGTTGGGTAAGACTCGAACCTGCAGCCCTCCAATTGCATGGCAAGAATCCTACCACTACTCTGCCAGATACCATTTTAAAATTCTTAAGTTATTCACTGAAGTATTTTTTTAGTTATTAGTCTTAATATGATTGCCTAAATAAATTTACAGAATTACACGGTGCTCAGCTCATGCATTTGTGCATACATTTATTAGGCATAAGCTTATCTTTGTAAGTAATTTTAAAATTTCAAGTTTGGGGAATCATTGCACTGAGAGGAGTGAAAAATGGAGTGAAAAATCGAAATGCTTATTCTTTATTCATTTCAGTTAATGGAAGTTATTTTTTATGTCTTCTCGTTTATAAATGGTTCATCTTTCTTGTGAAGACCAAATTTTTGTGACTGAAAGAGTAGCACTTGGTTCATTCTGTTGTTCTGCAATCAAATATTTGGCAATTTTATGAGGACAGTGATTGGAAAATATGTTTACTAAATGAAATCAGTATATTTCAGATTTGCTTATGGAAAGGTTCAGATAGCTTACTGTTAGCAGTCAGAAAGTTTTATGGCTTAAATAGATGGAATATTTATTTATGTAAGGATCCTGATTAAACTGCTGGAAATAAGCAAAGACCCGCTGATTCTGTCCGTTGCTGCCCACGACATCGGAGAATACGTTCGTCATTATCCACGTGGAAAAACGTTTGTAATGATTCAGATTACCGTATTTTCGCGCACATTACTTACACCCACGGATAGTCCACAACCATGTATATAGCCCATGAAAATTATACTGATATATCCTGCAAAATTTGAATCAGAAACAAATCAGAATCAGCCTGCACTCTCTCATTGCCCTCATGCCTGGCCATATTCTTTAAACTGTCATCTATGGTTTACCAACCATGGTAGCCTTTGGCAATTTCATGCATGATTGATTCTCTTTGGTGGAAGCAGGCTTACTTGTACTTTCTTTGTATAACGTAATGCCATCAGAATAAACCGGTGTCAGTTGCCCAGTGTTGGTCAGGCTGCTTGTGAAAGGTGAACCTCTTGCAACCTATCTGACTCTGTCCAGGGCTTTTTTTGGAATTGCTTCCACCAAAGAGAATCAACCATGCATGCAATTGCTGTATCAGGAGATGCAACAATGCCTTCTTTAGTGCATTTGCCCATTAAGCACCACAGGTAGGAGTAATTTGGGAAGGAGTAGAGGAAAGAAAATTAGTGGGAAGGGTATGAGGAGTTGCAGTGGAAAGAGCTGTGATCTGTTGATGCAATTTCTGTGGAATTCGATCCAGATTGCCCGCCTCCAACAAAGCCTTAACACAGTTCATATCCAATTTGGTTTGTAAAAAAATCCTATAGCTCGCAAGCAATGTGCATGAAAATACAGTATATTTACAGGACTAGATTTGGAAATTCAGTAGCAACCTTCAGCTTTCTCTGGTTCAGTTGTTGTCCTTTTTCTCTTGCTCGAAATATTGGATTTAATCATACTTGTACAGATAAATCAGAACCATTTTTCGGTGTCCAGACAAAATCGCGGACGACAAAATAGCAGAGACAAAATCGCGGAGACAAAATCGTGGAGACAAAATCGCGGAGACAAAATCGCGGAGACAAAATCGCGGACAACAAAATAGCGCAAAATAGTGCGAAGCCAGAAACGATAGAGAGCACAACTTTCAATTTAACATGTTTATTAAAATTAATACAACTAGCCTACAAAGCTAATCAAAGAGACATATAAAAATATACTAAACTGTTTAAAATGTCTTTTCATATTAATCAATAACGATTTAAATAAGGTCTCTTCATATCAATCAATCACGCAGCTCCGTTCCTATCGCACGATTACGTCGTTGATGCTATTTTGTCGCGATTTTTCCGCTAATTTGTCGTGCGCTATTTTGTCGTTAAAATTTTTTAGCTATTTTGTCGTGTGCTATTTTGTCGTCCGCGATTTTGTCTCCGCGATTTTGTCTCCACTATTTTGTCTCCGCTATTTTGTCGTCCACGATTTAGTTATGGTACCCCATTTTTCATATACACCAGTTTAACGCTACCAAAATTGTAACTTCAGTTTCTGTGGTTTTATTGGTATGTTGCAAACAGAGATGACTTGATAAATGCTTGCTTATGAACTATCATTCTTCCTAATTCATTTACTTTGAAAGCTAAAAATATTCGAGCATTTAACAGTTTGATTAACTTTAGCTTGTTAAGTTAAATTGATTGGCAAGTAATAGCAGTTTTGAAATTTACAGAGTTGTTGAGCAGCTTGGAGGTAAACAGCATGTCATGACGTTGCTTTCTCATGACGATCCCAGTGTTCGTTACGAAGCACTGCTAGCTGTGCAAAAGCTCATGGTTCACAACTGGTATGTTGATATTGCATTGGTCTAGAATATTTACAATGATTTGAAGCAATTTAATGCATGGAATTATATGTTCACACCATTCACATAGCATCTTTAATAAAGAACACTCTTAAATTGAGATTCACTCAACATGGCACTTAAAAATGTGGACAGAAAAGTTGTAAAGAGTTTGGAGGCGATAGTCGTGAATGAATACAATGGTTCAAGGATGAGGGTATGTTCTTCAGTGGTCTGTGACCAACAACTGTAACTATCCTGATATTGTGGTTTGGGTTCAGTGGCGTCAATCTGTAGTAAACGTTGTGAGGGTCCACCCGTTGTTGTGCCAAACTCTAACCTTAACCCTAACCCTTTTAGCATAGTTGTTACAGTGTATTACTTATTAATGTTCAAAAATACCATTTGCTGATAATATTTATACGTGTATTATCTATCCAGCACATCAAATTATTAAATAATCGTACAATGGTACAATATAGATTTATTCAGATTTTTGTGAGGGTCCAATGCCTTATGGACTCTCACAACCAAATTTTAGTGATTGTCCGGACCCCAGGACCCTCATGGGATCGACTCCTATGTTTGGGTTAGAAGTTCTGATTCTTGGAACCATCAGATCGAATATGTAAACAGATCACAAGATCTTATCTTGCTCGTATTAACCCCTTAACTGGGCAACTATTTGTAACTCAATGTAAAATGGACGAGTGTTACTCGGGGCACCCAGTTAAGGGGTTAAGGAGAAAAATAGCCATGTTATAGTGCAATGTAGTAATTGTTTTGTGGAAATTATAAATAGATACTACAGATGATGCAGTGTTGTGGTCTAGTGGTTAGGAAAATTGGTCTACTAATCATGAGGTTCACGTTCATACTGCATGTCACAGGCAATGGATATGGTGTACTACTAAAACTGAAAATTCATTTAATTCATCTATACTGCAATTTACAAACTACTTTATTAATGATTAAAGGAGAATGAAAATACAAAATGATTTCAGGACTTGTTAGCAATAAATAATATGCAGTTCTTCAATTAATAAATATGCAATCTTTTATTTTGTTGTCATCAGCATTGGAGCAGACATTTGCATTTACATATATAATATTTTGGGGTAGGAATTAAGAGCTAATAGCAGTTTGCCTTTAACCCGTTGAAGGGGGAATTAATTTTTACAAGACGTTACCAATTATGGTAACTAATTTTGGGGGAAGCGTTTGTTTGAACTGTGAACATGTACTTTTTAAACTTACTATATTTCAGGCTATATAGAAGCTACAAAGATGTGGTTTGCATCATTGTTTAGCATTTTTATTGTGATCCATCCGTGCAAAAAAAATTTCGGGGTTGACCCCTACAGACCAAATTATGACCCCCTTCCAAAAATACGTTCAAGGTAAAAAAATTTTTTTTTGACCCCTAGGTTCAGCGGCAAAGTTGTGGTGGGTGTCTTAGAACAGATTAGTTCAAAAATTTTGAAGATGGGGCCCAATTTGGGGGAGTTATGGTGTTTCTATACCAGGCACCTGTTGCTCGGAGAAGTGAAATTTTTAAATCTTGAAATCTGAAACACCTTACCTTGCAGGCTATATAGAAGCTACAAAGACGTGGTTTGCATCATTGTTTAGCATTTTATTGTAGTTAATCCATCCGTGCCAAAAAGAAATTTCGTCTGGGTCCACCCTACAGACCAAAATATGACCACCTCCCAAAAAATACGTTCAAAGGTCAATAAAAAAATTTTTCAGCTGACCCCTAGGTTCAGCGGCAAAGTTGTATGTGGGTGTCTTTGGAACAGATTAGTTCAAAAATTTTGAAGATGGGACCCAATTTGGGGAGTTATGGTGTTTCTATACCAGGCACCCGTTACAGAAGTGAAATTTTTAATGAATCTTGAAATCTGCAGGCTATATAGAAGCTACAAAATGATGTGGTTTGCATCATTGTTTAGCATTATTATTGTACTACCATCCATCCGTTCTTCAAAAAATCAAATCAAATCAAGAAAACGTTTTTAAACGGCGAACACCATGGTGGAAGAGCAAAACAGTTTGCATTTTAAAAACGTCGAACCCGTATAATATTTGATTTCGGGCGTTTTAAGACGCCAAACCCTTTGCCTTAACTAATTTACTTTTCGTCTCATCTCTGTTTTAGGGAGTATTTGGGAAAGCAGTTGGAAACACCTAATGCTTCTGGCAAAGATGCAGTAGGGACTGTTAGAGCATAGTCATGGTACACATTCCATAGAAAAGAGGAGTCTAGTTAAATATATTTATACAAAATACATAAACTATATGATGGTTATCATTATGCTTGATATCTGTCTTCACCAAAGGCTTAGATGCTCTACTTGAAGTTTGTATTGGTATAAAATTGTTGTTTGGTCAAACACTTTATTAGTTCAATTGTTGATGATCATTTAATCACATTACCGTAATATTTACAAGATGTGTAAAATTTCCTTGTTAATTAAGCAATATGTTAGAAATATGCAAATTTTAATTATTTTGGTTTAACCTTTTTTGAACATTGATAATATTTAATTAGTGAAACTCCTTATTTATAGTTTTAGACGATCTTTGACTTTTGATTTTCATAGAATTAGATCAGAATTGTTCAGAATCAAAATGCAGGTTCTTAGCAAGAAATAGTGATAGTTGTAAAATTTAAAATTTGTAACATTTTAACTGATTATGGATTATTGTTTTTGTTGGCATTTGCAGTGGCATGGTGTGGATTGGCAGCACCCTGGGGTGAAGTAGACATATTGTACCCTTAACTCTTGTAAAAGTCTGATGAGTAAAAAAGGTCCTTGCCAGTGTAATGAGACATAGAAAGTCATTTGTTTCAGTTACTTTGCACCCTTAAAAATTTTGCGCCGGGCAGCTGCCTCTGACCCCACGCTTTTGGGCAGCGCTGTAGAAATTTTGTGTTTACTTACTTACTTACTTATGACACTACTACCACTCTCCATAACTGGTATCATTGGAGCCCCTCATCATCGGCACCCGGGGACATTTACCCCATGACCCTTGCTACACCACTGGACACTTGTGATGATGAATGCAACTCCTTTAAGAAAATGTTAAGTTGCTGTGAATCAAAATCTCATTTCTTAAAGTTTTCATTTTGGAGATAAGAATTTGTGGAGAATTTGCTCTCATTTTATCTTCCTGTGATTACCTTGCCAATGTTAAAAGAGTTTGAAGCATTTGACTAGACTGCAGTTCTGCTATAGGCCTACTGCAGCAGCCTGGGATTGAACACTGTTTAGGATAAAAATTCAAAGTGTTGAAATTTCTATTGCAGTGATTTATTAGATGGCTGTAAATTCAGGATTTTAATTATTGAAATAATAATATTGTATTATAGTTGTGTGAAATTTATGTAAAATGGATGACATATTACTTTGTTTCTTTTACCATTTCTTGAAGAAGTGTATAATTTATATTAATTAAAATGTTAGAATTGTTATATAAAATTCAGTAAACTATTTCAACTTACTGTTTGTAATCCTTTGAAGGCAGAAATTGAAATCTTTGTCTTTATCCTTCAGAGCAATGCTCTGTTGAGCCTTGTTCTTGTAGGCTTAGACCAAGGACTAGTGTCAAATGTGTCAAATGTTTTCATATGGGGTCATTTTATGTGGTTTAGTTGAGGTCCTTTAAGCTCCCTTAAAATTTTGAGATTTAATAAATAGTGTGGTGAACTTGGCTTACTCATTTCCTATGAACTGTCTTTCAGATGGACTGCCCCGTGCAGTCTTGGGGTTGATTGACTTAACTAAGGCACGTGTACATTCATGCTAACTTTTTGGCTAGGAAGTCATCCGTGCGAGAAGGACTTAGTGTACCTTATCTTTTGGTCTTCTCTTGAGGCTCTCTCCCTGTTCTCTACTCTGCTCCTTGGTACCTTTAAACCTTAATACTCAGGCAACCTCAGTGTCTCTTATATCTGTGGTACCTGTACTTCTTGTACCTCTGGTACCGCTCTATCTGCTTCCGGTACCAACTTTCTTATCTCCTGGTACCGCTTTCTCTGCCTTCTGTACCAACCTTCCTATCTCCTGTTACCGTTGGGTGCTGGTACCTCTCCTCTTCCTCTGGTACTTCTGGTACCACCTATACCTTTGGTGCTCTGGTAGTTCTGATAGCTCTGGTACCTCTGTCTCACGTACCACTCTCTCTAGTACCACTCTTCCTTTACTACTGGTACTGCTGGTACTGTTCTCGGTACCGTCCCATCACTGATATCGCTCACTATGCACTCTTGGTACCGCTGGAACCACCTTATATCTACTACTGCTACTCTACTGGTATCGCTCCAGGAGTACAGGTACCTCTCTTCTTACTCTACTGGTACCGCTCCTAGTCTGCCGTTTGTACCGCCTAGTAGGCCCTACCACTCCCAGTCTGCTGTTGGTACCGCCTGTTACCGCTTTCCTCAAAGGTAAACTCTCCTAGAAAAGGCCTTTCCCCTTTCCAAACACACGCTCAACTTCAGCTCACCGGCCCTTTGCATTATCTCGGACTAACTTTTATGGAACTCGGTGCCAGTCGGTGGCAACGAAACGAATGTGTCTGACTCATTCTATTCCCAGTGGCGGGGCCACGGGGGGGTTGAACCCCCCCCCCCCACTTGCCATCGGGCCACCCGTGAGATTCGTGCAAAATTGCAAAGAAATTTTTGGCGAGAGGGGGTAGGGGATGATTGAGGATCGGTTCTACTATCTAAGTATCAAGCGTTCTCAACTGTATATATCTACAGGATGGCGTTGCTCCTTTAAACGTTTGTTTGTTCACAAGAATCGTACATTGGATATTGAAAAGCAATAAACACCTTTGCTGAACGACTGGATAGGCGAGCAAAGTTCTATTAAATGTAGTGTTATATATTTGAGACCAGAAGCAATTGGGTGACCTGTAAAATGCGCGACCGACATTTGCGCGCCGACATTTGCGCCCGACATTTGCGCGATATTACGTCGCCTCCGTCCTTTATTTTACACCAAAACTGCATCCACAATCGCCGTTCAATAGTCCATTCAAACTAGATTACTGCAACTCCCTTTACTATAACCTCCCAAAACCTCCATCAATAAATTACAATCAATTCAAAATGCACTAGCCCGAGCAGTAACCAAATCACCAAAGTTCTGCCATATTTCACCCATACTGAAGTCACTACACTGGCTTAAAATATCTGAACGTATACAGTACAAGATAATAACGATTACTTACAGTTCACTTCATTCGTCAAAACCGGTTTACCTTCGTAAACTCTTAACGCCTCAGCCTCCCCGACCTACACGATCATCATCTCATCTCACACTTTCAACCCGTTAAATTAGTCATCACTCAAAATCTGCAACCGCGATTTCTCATACGCCGCACCAGAACTTTGGAACTCAATTCCAGCCTCCCTCCGCAGCCTAGGACGTGGTCAAACAATAAGCTCGAATCCTCATTTCCTTTAATTCCTTCACTGTCTCCTCAAGCCTTTAGGTCTAAACTTAAAACCTTCCTATTCGAAAAGTCATTTCCCCGATAGCAATAACAACCTGACCAGCCGCCTCATGGATACACTGACATTTGCCCGGCCGACAAACCACCCTGACTATAGCTATTTCAAGAAAGACTAAGCGTTTAAGAATAAGCAGCTACTGCTGTGCTGCTTTCCAAGGGCGCTGTAGGCTTTCAGATTTTACTTACTTACTTACTTACTTAGTTGATATTATTAGGGTTAGAGTGAGGGTTTGACTTTGGGTTATGATTAAGACTATATAGTTACTAAAGCACGGATGACTTATAGGCCTACTGTAATTTATTGTTTCTATCAAATCCTCTCTCTCTCTCTCTCTCTCTCTCTCTCTCTCTCTCTCTCTCTCTCTCTCTCTCTCTCTCTCTCTTTCTCTCTCTCTCTCTCTCTCTCTCTCTCTCTCTCTCTCTCTCTCTCTCTCTCTTATTTGTGATTTCTCTACAATAGTTTAGAATTAAGCTATTTTCTAGTCATTTGTGAAATATATAGTAATTCAGTATATTTTGACTTAATTACCATCGAGCGACAACATCTCCAGAAGCAAAGGAATTTTCCATGCTGAAGGCAGAAACGTCATTTCACTGTTTTTCTTCCAGGGGTTCCCCGTTTATAAACGGCGGCGGAAAATCATAGCTTACAGGGAACGCCGTTTATAAACGGCGCGCTAGATAAGCATGTGTGTACCGCGGACATAAGATTTTTACATATATCCAACGCGCCAATTGATTTAGTTACCATCCATTCGATAGGCGGCAGCACCGTTTTCGATATTGTTGCCTATATAAGCAAAGGATAATGGCTGTGTAACGACCAAGGCTGGGAAATGCATAGGAAAATCTCAAATCCGGAGCTAGAAAAATCATAAATACGCCAAATATGGTCCGATCTTCAAAATTTTGCACTATTCTGTTCCAATTAAAGTAAAGTAAAGGTTTTCACCCGTAGGCTCACGCCCGTAGGGTCCGGTGCTGATCCCCGTATTTAGTAGCCAGCAGCCCATAGGTGGCTAAGCCATACATCGGCGGACGGTGGCCAGTCTCTTCCGCCGAACCTATGGTTACTATCGCAATGTTGCCATTGCTACTCATTTTTGATGTTACTACCGCCCTCTAGCGATTAAGGCTGAGTCGACCTTAGGGGCTCCTACGGGATTGAACCCGTGTCGTCGGCGTGCCTGCCCAGTGATATTACCACTCATCTATCTTCCCGCCCCCCGTTCCAATTTACACTCCTCTAAAACTCTCTCGCTCACAGTTGGGGGGTCACCGCTGAAATTTTTTTATTGAGCTTTAAAAATTTTTTGTCGGAGAGGGTCCGATTTTGGGGTGTAGAGTGGACCCTACCCCCAATTTTTTTTTGCACGGATGGTTCGAAACAATGGTGCAAACCGCATCTTTCTAGCTTCTATATAGCCTGAAATATACTGAGTTGTTCGGTTTTTCACATTGAAAATTCGTACGCGTAATTGTAATTTCAGCGAGCAATGGGTACTAGGGTATGAAAATTCATAACTACCCCAAATTGGCTCCGATCTTCAAAATTTTTGCACTATTCTGTTCCAATCACACCTCCCTATAACTTTCTCGCTCACATTTGGGGGGTTACCGCTGAAGACGTTTTGCTATTGACCTTTGAACAACATTTGAAAAAATGTTGAGGAGGGGTCCGATTTTAGGGTGTAGAGTGGTTCCTACCCCCAACTTTTTTTCTTTTGGCACGGAAGGATAGAAAGAGCAATAAAAATGCTCAACAACGGTGCAAACCGCATCTTTCTAGCTTCTATATATAAGTAAGTAAGTAAGTAAGTAAAATCTCGTGGATTTCTATAGCGCCTTGGAAAGCAGCACAACAGTAGCTGCTTATTCTCAGGCGCTCAGCCTCTCTTAAAATAGCTATAGGAAAGGTGTGGGATCAGCCAGGCAATGGTCAATATCCGAAGGGCAGTGAGGCTAGGTTGTTACAGCTATGGCGGAAATGATTTCAGAAACAGGAAGGATTTAAGCTTAGACCTGAAGACTTGAGGAGATAGTGCGGGAATTATAGGAAATGAGGAATCAGATTTTATTGTTTTAAAGTGTCCAAGTGTGCGAAGGGAAGCTGGGATCGAGTTCCAGAGTTCAGGTGCAGCATATGAGAAGGCACGGTTGCAAATTTTCAGGGATGACTGATTTAGCGGGCGTGACAGAGTGAGATGAGATGACGAACGTGTGGGTCGAGGAGGCTGAGGGGTTAATAGTGATCTAAGGTAGACAGGTTTTGATGACTGAAGTGAGCTATGTGTAAGTGTTATTATCTTATATTGGATACGTTCTGTTATTTTAAGCCAATGTAATGATTTTTAGTATGGGTGAAATATGGGAGAATTTAGGTGACTTAGTAACAGCACGAGCAAGTGCATTTTGTATTGATTGCAATTTGTTGATGGAGGCTTTGGGAAGGTTATAGTAGAGGGAGTTACAGTAATCTAATTTGGAGTGGACTATAGAGGTGGCGATTGTGGACGCAGTCTTAATATCAAGACAAGGACGTAGGCGACGAAGGTCACGAATATGAATAAAGCAGGCTTTTGAAAGTTGGGAGATTTGTGATTCGAAGTTTAGAAAAGAGTCAAATTTGAATCCGAGATTTCTAGCAGTTGGAACAGGGATTATTGTGGTGTCAGGAGCCAAAACTAGTTTAGGATTGTCAATTTTTTTGAGTTGTTGGGGTAGTCCGATTAAAAAAACTCTGTCTTAGATGGGTTGAGAGCGAGGAGATTAGATGACATCCATGCAGAGATTGACGAGAATGCAGATTCAAGCTCAATAATAGAAGCATTGAATGAAAGAGGTGAGAAGGAAAGGAATAGCTGAGTGTCATCGGCATAGAGTTGGTGGTTTAATTTGAGGAATTAATTAGAGATGAAAGTGGTGTGGTGTAAAGGCTGAACAGTACAGGCCCGAGAACAGATCCTTGAGGCACTCCATAATCTATAATATGAGAAGGAGAAATTTGGCCAAGACAGGACACTTGAAAAGACCGAGATTTGAGATAAGATGCAAACCAGTTGTGAGCCTTTTCAGATATGCCAAACCAGAGAGAGTCGCTCGAGCAGAATTTTTGTGATCTATGGTATCAAATGCTGCAGAGAGATCAAGGAGACAAAGGCCAGTAACTTGGCGAAGACCAATTGCAGTTAAGAGTCTGTCATAAATGTAGGCGAGGACAGTTTCAGTTGAGTGATGTTTAGTGTAGGCAGATTGATGAGCATTATATAGTGAGTTACTTGAAAGGTGTTCATTCAGTCTGGAAAGCACAATTTTTTCAGTAAGTTTTGATAGAAGAGAAAGATTTGAGATGGGGCGATAGTTATTGAGATCTTCTCTGTCAAGACCAGGCTTTTTAGGAGAGGAGTGACAAAAGAGTTTTTGAATGCGGATGGGAAAGTGCCTGAGATAAGAGAGAGTTGATGATTCTAGTTATAATAGGCGTAAGCACGGTGGCACACTGTTTGAGTAAAGAGGTAGGTATGGGATCTAGATCACATTGTTTGTTTGGCAAGGATAGTAGAAGTTTGGATACCTCTTCTTCAGTTGTAGGAGTGAAGCTGGATAAATTGCATGGAGGTTGTGGGGAGGAGGATAATGAGGAGAGGTGGTTTGAGTAATAGTGAAAGACTTGAGGACACTGCAGAATCTTGGAGATTTTTACAGAGAAGAACTTAGCAAAAGATTCAGCAAGTTCTGACAGGGAAATGGATTGAGGGAGAGGTTTTGAGTCTTTGCGATGGAAAAGATCATTTACAGTTTTCCAGAGCTTACGTGGATTTGAGCTATTTGTTGAAATGATGTTAGAATAGTACTTCTTTTTGGCAGATGTAAGGAGATTATGATAGCGGTTGGTGGTGGAACGAAGATTTAAAAGGTCAGATGGAGAATGTGTTTTATGGTAGGTTCGCTCAAGACGTCTGCGAAATGACTTGAAAGCATGAATGAAAGAGTTATACCAGGGTTTGCTGTTATGAGACGAAAAAGGTCTAGTGATGATAGGAGCATGTTTATTGAGAAGACCAGAAAGCACAGAATTGTATTTATCGATCAGTGATGACAGGGTAGTAGGGGTGTTAGTAATTAGGTCAGATGACTTAATGTTATCACAGAACAAGGCAATGTCAATTTTGTTGAGACGGCGGAATGAGTAGGTGCCACGAGGTGGAGGAGTTGGTGAGCAGATACTTAAAATGGTGAAGATGGGAAAATGATCAGATGGAGAGACTTGACTAATTGCTGAGATTGGAGATAATGATGAAGAAGATGACGTGATAAGTAGATCTAAAGTGTGTCCAAAAGTGTGAGTTGGAAGAGATATGTGTTGCGTGAGGTTTGTCTGTGTGAGCAGCTGCATGAATTGGGTAGAGTTAGGATCATCACTCTTGTCCACGTGTAAATTAAAGTCGCCAGTAATTAAGAATTCGTGTGGAGTTGTAGCTGCAGAGCCCAAAAAAGAGGTAATATATCCTGAAATATAGTAAGTTTATAACGTAGGCCCCCTATATGTTCACGTTTTCATATGAACGCCTTTTCCCAAAATTATATTAATTACATGCACCGTGGGGGAATGACTTTAAAAATTTAATTCCCCCTTTAAAAGGTTAAAAATTATGGCTGGCGTACCGGGTAGAGGATAGGGGCCTACGCACGCGTACTTGACTTTTACGAGGCTTAGGCCTATTTGTCATTTCCTGTTATTACAAAGTTATGCTCGCTTGGCTTGCTTTGGGGTATTTGTATTTCCGCCTTGCAGCATGTTTCTGGTTAATAATGGGCTTGGTGGGCTTTTTTTCGCTTCCTGTTTGTTCCTTTTGTGATATATGACTCATGTTTTGAACTGTTTTCGTCGTTTGCTATTGATGCTTTAAAAGTATAGCCTACATGAATTTATCTCGAGGGACGATGAAATTTTCGAGCTGAACAGTGGCGTCGCTAGGGTTGGTGTCACCCGGTGCGGTAAACTCATGGTGTCACCCCTCCAGACTTCCACCATGGACCTCTTCCAAATCTTTATATACTAATATAGGCCTACTAGCCCTACGTAATCGGCTATGGCTATGTTTGTAGAATAAGTCCAAAAGGTATAAGTGACACAACAAATAAAAACAAATTAAACAATATAATTGTAGCCTACTGCAGGAAATAGTTTTTACGAAGTGTAACAAATTTGAGTTATTGTTATTCTCTCATGAAATTTTAGTTAAAATTTTCCTTTCCTGGCCTTCACAGCTGAAAACCTGCCAATCACTCCATCAATATCAATATCTTTCACCATATCACTTTCAATTGATAATAGAGCCAGACCAGAAAGCCTTGACTGTTCCATAGTGGATCGCAAATAGTTTTTTTATAAGTTTTAATTTTGAAAAGCTCCTCTCACATGAAGCTACGGACACACAGATCGTAAGGAATAATTGAAGGCTTAGTGAGAGTATTGGGAGAGATTCCAGGAAGTCCCATTCAACTATGAAATTCAAAACATCAAGCACCGACCAATCTTGGCTTTATGGTGATCAATATTAACTGCCTTTAGGTGCCTTCTCAGCCTTGGTATTTCTTTTATAAGCTCATCTTCGGATAACTCATCATAGAAAGAGGTCAATTTTGGAACTGATACCAGTAACTCTTCTTCACTTGCTGATAGTAGATTCTTGGATTGAACGGCCTCACATACAGTATATACCTGCTACTTCCTTGATCGCTGATGATCTTGTCTGAAGTTCAGAATGAAAACGATCAATACACTCCAACATTGCCCTGTTGTTTTCTTCTTGCAGGGTGAGTCCAGCATCTGCTGACATCCACTAGGCCGTTTTGATATGTGCACTCCACGTGGCATGGTTGAATATTCTTGAACAATATAATAAAATATATTTTTAAATTGGTGAAATGTAATTACTTGAATGCTAACAGCACTACTGTGCCACTACAATCTTTCTGGTTTCTACAAAGAAGTACAATTAAATTTTGTTCACAGTTTATTCTGTGATAGATAAGCTGATAGGACAGAAATTGTATAGTACTCACTTTTTAAGCGTAAGCCACTTAAGTCTTTCGTGTTTCCTCCTATAAAATTTCTGTTCAGTTCTAATTCACTTTTAAAAAGGTTAGTGATGTGATAAGTTGATTTATAATAATTCAAAAATCCACAATAATTTTCCTAACACACGACTCGAGTATGTAGGCAAGCAGAAGAGGACCAGTCCGGTGATAAATGCCCGTGAGTCATCGTGAGTCATGTATATATATATATATATATATATATATATATATATATATATATATATATATACGCGCGGCTACGTCCAACACGACCAACAGTACTCTTACGCCTAGATCATCAGAGGCTCCAGACTAGTCGCCTGCTGCCTTGCAGGACAATTCGCTGAATCTTACGCAGGGTGCATCCAACTGTTCTTTGGGACTCGCTTATTTTCCCTGGCCACCCACAGAGCCAGTCAGCCAGTGCTCTTTGGCAGACCTGGTGGCACCCTGACCGAGCCTGCCTATGTATGTATATGAAACCCGAGTAGACCGAGCTCTGTCTGTTTTCTGTTTTATACAATTTAAAAATTTCCAATTTTTCAGTTTGGATGTCACCCCTCTGGGTGGTGTCACCCGGTGCGGACCGCACCCCCCCTTCGCACCCCCCTCTCGACGCCACTGGGGCTGAATACAAATTCATCTTGCTCGGGAAATATATAACTAGGCAGTTTTAAAAATATTCGCGAATTTGAGCCGAGTTGCAAAGTGATCATTGGGCTGAAAAAGTGTGACAAATGCTTGTCTGTGTAGCCTATACGGCTTAGGCCTATTGCCAATTTAAATGGCGTTAACATTAATCAAAACACTCCATCCGCTGTTGAATGATTCATATTGGTATGTAGTTTGCAGTCTAGTATATAGTGTGAGTCAAGTATCGGCCCAAGCTACAGTAAATGATTTATTTCATCGTTTCAGTGGCTCGCTAGTAAACGCCTACATTTCCAGCAGTTCTCATTTTCTGTCTGAATAATAAAGTCTTTGGAGAGTGAGGCGTAAGTAAATCTATGACCGTTATATTAACTTCGCGCAGGTGAGTCCGAAACAGCGAAGAAGGTACGGTAGTCTGTGTTCGTTGCGATACATTCTGAGAGACGAACGAAGGTTAAGATTCAAGAAATTGTCATCGTTGATAAGCAAACTTTGAAAAGTACCGTACATCTCCTCTGTTATTGAATTTATGGATTTTAAATTAAAATTAATTCGATCGTGGCAGGCCCGTAGGAAGTGGGAAGTGCAGAGGGTGCATGAGCAGTCGCCACTGATTGGAATTGCGAATCACTTCCAACAGATTCGCTCCGCTTTCTCTTTCATTTTCAGACATAATTTAAGCTACGAAAAAGACTTCAACAGGCCTATTGTGGATTGGCAGCGTTAGAAAGGAGAAGAGAAAGGAGAGGGGATTTGATAGACACATGCAAAATAATGACTGGGAAAGTAGATGTGCCATAAGATCGATTCTTCACATTGGCACACATTGGCACACAGTAGCAGCACAAGAGGCTACAAATGCAAATTGTTTAAATTAAGCAGAGGGTGCGTCCAAGAAAGCAAAAAATTTAGTGCAAGGGTTGTGGACAAATGGAACAGTTTGAACGGTAGGCCTAGGTCTATGGGAGTGACAGTTCAACTTCAAACAGTATTACAGTAAACGGATTCAAAGGTTATCTCGGAAAACTAGGTTATTGAATGCGGAGAGGTATACTACAGTGGTTTTCACACAGGCTTATTTAGCCTCATCCTTCTTCTTTAGGTGCCTTGTTTTACAACGTTGGCGACCATGGACTTCCACTCCTCTCTGTCGTATGTCGCTTGTCGCTCCGTTCTACTTCTGATATTTTGTCTTTCACGTCGCATAGCAGGTTTTCGATGAACGTCAATCTTTGTTTCCCTCTTGCTCTTTTCCCCATCACTTTACCTGTTGTGACTAAGTTTTCCAGGCCTTTTTTCTCATTTAGAAGGATTAAAAACGTTGCATAGTTTTCCTGCTTGGTACAGTGTATTGACGTTCCAAGTTCCTATTCGAAACTTCTGCCTCCATCTCCCTCCGTTGTTATCTTTTGTCTTGTAAGCAGTCGCTGGATTGTGGTCGGGCGACACCTGCTTTGCATGTCTCTCCCTACCAGGCGAGAGGTCTCTTGGATTTTTCCTCGAGGTCTCCTTTACGCTCTTCTCTAAATTCCCAGTGTACTTGTCCATGGTTTTTCTTGGCATCTTACGACAGTGGTTTGCCATTGCCTACTGTCGAATTTTCCTTCAGGGTTGTCTCCCTTAGCCTCGTCCATGTCGTTTGGTACCCACCGGGCAGTGGAGGTGCTTTCAGTCGTCAATGTTTCCATTGACTGTCCGGTCATAGGCGGCGCTTATCAGGGGCTTGGGGGGGCTTAGCCCCCCCAAATATTTTCAAAATTTTGTGGCTATGTAGGCCTGTAATAGTGATTTGAAACGAATTTAGTATAAATAAAATGAGAAAAAGAAGACAGAACACATTACACAAGGCACAAAGACTAAAGAGTTATTATTCTTATTTTGTCTGGTTTAATTTGTCTTGTTCGCGGTTTCTGTAGCAGTGGATTTCTGTGGATTTTTGGAAATTTAGAGAGCCGTCTGTGGTTTTTTGGTTTCGGCAAAACGGCAACACTGTGATGCTGTCAACATGTCCTGAAACGTATTTCCGGTATGCCACTATAATGCCAGAGTAGCGTTTTATTTTACAAAGTTGCGAATAACTTAAATTGAGCGTGTTATTTAATTTAAAAGATGAGTGACTTAATGTCAGTTGAGTTTGCGATGTCTAGAAGTACCAGTGGACCACCGAACAAACGGTTGCGTCAAACCGTGTTGTCTTTTTGCACACTATCGCATTCAGTTTTACCAGGTATACCAACCAAGGTTTCATTTACAGGTCGGAAACGGCACCCACTAACAATATTCGTAACTTACCCCCCCAACCATGATTGATATGTATAATTTTAATCGTTTTACAGTGAGTGAACCAAAAAGTAAAATTTGTTCAATCCTGTTAATAGCTGAGAAATGGCTTAGCCAAGTGCATGTGAAAACCGTGGCATCTGCGATATGAGGGTGGTGCTAGTGCTACTAGTATAAGCATGCCTAAAATTTCTTCATTATGTTAGCTTGCTATGAAACAGTCTGATAGCCTAATTGATGAAGAAAATTTTAAACATGCAATGTAAAATCTGCAAGTCACTAACTCTTTTTTAATTTTAACAGAATCAAAAGGTCAACTACGTCCGCCCGTGAGTTCGTCTTTGGATGTTACGTCGAATTTGACCCTCCGAAAGATGGTGATTGTCAGTTTCACGCAATCTGTGACCAGTTACGAAAACACGCAATAATAACAACCCTGAACAGCTTGACCGACATTGTTTCGTACATAGAAAGCTATCCTTATCTGTCTGATCGTGTTACGCGCGCCTGGAGAACTTCTTAACTACTGACTTAAACACTTACCTGGAAAAGATGGCATGTCCTGGAACTTTTGGTGACCATATTACTCTTACAGCGGCGCAGCCTTGTACAACATACAAATTGTTGTCATTTCTGACAACAAAGAATTCCACGAGTCATAAGTAATACTGGTACCTGGTGCCCAACAGAACGTTTCATGACCCTCGGACACAGAGAAGAGGGAAAAGGAGAACATTATGTCAGTTTGACTGCATCTAACAGCCAGACACTTTCAAATTTATTACAATCAAACGGCACCATAGCCAATGTGACACAAACTGCTGACATAGCTGCTTTAACTAGCACTACTGCTGCACCTCAAACTGCCTTACCTTAACGCGCATTGCCACATAAACAAACAGATTTGGGCACTTTAGTTGGTGGTCCAGCACGACCGATACTTCACAACTATCCAAAAACAAATTTCGGGAAGCAGAATCGAGCTTTCTCGACTACCCAGTATGACTCATACGATTTCATTGAATACAGTATTTCATTGGATGCCGTGTTTTGCTTTCCGTGTCGTCACTTCACGTCGCCCAGTGCCTACAAAGACATTGCGTTCACTGAGAAAGGCATGAGAGACTGGAAGAAAATAAAAGATAAAGTGGACAAGCATATAGGCACTCAAAGTCACATGGATTCAACGACTCTGTGGAATGAATACAAGAACAGTCTGAAAACTGGGTCTGTTGTAACAAAGCTGGCCAATACCCACAAACTTATTGTGGCTGAAAATTGGAAGTATGCAGAGAAAGTGACCGAGGCCCTTCTGTTTTTGGCCAAACAAGGCCTGGCTATAAGGGTCACGGCGAATCAAAAGATAGTGTTAATCGTGGAAATTTTCTCGAGCTCTGTTCATTACTCGGAAGGTTTGATTGTAACTTTGATACGCGATTGAATAAGTCCTTAAACTTGACAAGTCACGAGACCCAAAATGATCTACTTGGGATTGCCGCTGGGCTGTTGATGCAAAATATATCTGACGGCGTGCATAAGGTAGGATTCTTCTGCCTCATTGCTGATGAGGCACGTTCGTTCAGAGATGAGCAACTGGCTGTCTGCGTTCGATATGCTGTTGATTTAAACATATGTGAGCGGTTCGTCATGTTCGCTGATTGCTCCGAATGTCGAGATGCTGGAGGAATAACACGAGAACTGATAAAGCTCTTACGGTTGCTAAACTTGACGGCGTGCCTATTATTGCTCAGGCATACGATGGGGCAAGTGTCATGTCTGGCAAAGACAACGGTGTACAGAGGAAAGTGCGTGACTTGTATCCTACGGCTGTTTACGTACATTGCATGGGACACAAGCTGAATTTAGTGATTGTTGCTTGCTGCATGACAACCCGTCATGTTGTTACTTTTTTTCCAATATTCAGGCTCTCTCGTATTCTTCTCAAGACCTGGTAACAACAAATTATTTATGAGAAGTCGAGATTTGCTTGGCATTTCGCCAAAGCACCGCTGCTGACGGACCTCAGTGACACGCTGGGCATGCAGATGGCGAAATGTCAATGCAACTAAACAGTCATTCATCCCTTTGCTTGCATGTCTAAAGGAACAATCACAGCCGGAGCGGTAACAGATGCATTTCTGAGGCAGCCGGCTTACTGCACCAGATGAAGCAGACATCATTTATGGTGTGTCTGGTTGTGGTTGAAAGAGTTCTATCGCTCGTCCAGGTCGTTCACGCCGTATTGCAGAAAAAGGCTATCACAATATCGCAGGCATCATCCACTGCTGCAAATACTGTCGCATCACTGGAACGTTTAAGGTGTGATTCTGAGTGGAAGATTATATGGAATGAAGTATGCCTGCTCAGATCTCTTGCTGGAATTCAGACAAATGACATTGCTGAACCACAGCAGAACCATTCAGAGAGTCGTCACAGTGGTACACGAAGTTCTCGAAGGCAGCGAAGGTGCCACGCATGGAAGATTTCCTGATTATGTCAACCTGTGGTCAACGTCAGCAACATTCTGATCTACCCGAGTCCAGCTATGATGACATAGACAGCGATGATGGTAAACCATGGCAAATGGAAGTCTTTTATCCTGTTCTTGATTCAGTGATCGGTGAAATGAAGAGGCGATTTCTTGACCCAGAAATTGTTAAGCTGTCAAAAGCTGTTGAAGCAGTGATGTTATTGAACAGCGCAGATGGAATGATCCAGGAACTTCTGACTAAGTACAGTGCAGTGTTGGAGATAAATCCTGCTCTCCTGAAGGCGAAATGCACATAGTCCGATCATCTGTATCAGTTCCGGGACTCCAGCGATTCAATCCTTCTTATCCGAACGCTTTTTCTCCACCGGCTTCTGCTGCGGAAGTTGAAGAACTGAAGAACTATCCCAATTTATTCAAAGTGTTGCAGTTAGCGATAACATTGCCTGTTAGTTCAGCCACCTGTGAGCGATCATTCTCGCCATGCGGCGTATACGCAACTATTTGAGAACGACAATGTCGAACATAGGTTTTCGACATTGTCTTCACTTTACATTGAACGTGACTTGTCATCTAAGATTGATGTGCATGATGTAGTCGCACATTATGCTCGCGAAAGGACAGAAAACCTGCACTTTTATTAACTGCAAAATGTGTGACTGCAATCATGCAGGTATATGTATCTTTAAGAGCAATACAATTTTGAAACATCTCAATGCCCTTGTTGACGTTGTTGTCATGACAAAAGTTCAGTCGAAGGTCAGACCCGCCCGGGGCTCATAATGATCTAGTCAATGTTAATATAGGCCTAGCTGTGGGAGTTAACGACGCTCCCAGGACTCCCTAACAGGCTAACCCTAACTGACGTTGTACAACTCTTGAACTCAAAACCCAGATGTTGCCTTTGCCGAGATAGTAATGATGGGGACGGGATGGCAAGGGAGGAGGCGATTTTCAACAGTTTCATATAACGAGAGACCGCTCAGGCGAAATCAATTTCCGTTCTTCAAAACTGCGCTAAAACTCACCTCTCGGCAACGTAGAAGTGAAACATTTTTTCCGGGGGTAACACCCGGACCCCCTTCCTGGGGAGGAAGGGAGGGGAGGGGGAAAGGGGGAGGAGTTTAACAATAGCTTAAGCCCCCCCAAATTAGAAACCCTAGCGCCGCCTATGTGTCCGGTGCACCAAACCTGCCGCTTGCGTTGACCAGTCTTTTCGGGGTTCCTGCTAGGCCTGCCCACCTCGCGTGACGCCCTAGTAGGTGATACTTCAGCCTTGCGGCCTTCTTCACTTATGGTATAGCCCTAGCAGATGCTCCCTTACTCGACTGTTCACCACTCCACCGCGTTGAGGTGCAAGTCGGTCTTTGGAGTGGATTAACCTCCTAAACCACCTTAAATCGCGTTATTATTAAAGACAATTTCCTGCATATTGCTGTGGGTTCTTCTTTTGTTATCAGCTGCCTTAGCCATCAAGAACGATGAAACACAACCTAATAACGCCTTTGTTCGCAGTGGTAATTGCTTCTGTGATCGGGAGATCCGAAGAGGTGTCTTGTTATCGGTGCAACTATACGGATTGGCCAGAAAAATTCGGTCCATCGACCTGCACTGACCCTTTCAACGCAGCTACTGCCCCGAAGTGCAGTTCTTCATATTGCATCCGGGTGTCGACAAACTACACTGATTCAAACAATGCGAGTACAGGTAGGCCTATATAATAATAATAATAATCATAATCATAATCATAATCATAATCATAATCATAGTAATCATAGTAATCATAATAATATAATAATCATAATAATCATAATAATCATAATAATCATAATAATCATAATAATAATGTGATTTAAAGTGGTTTAGGAGGCTGTGTAAGCCTGTGTGAAAACCACTGTAATGTCGATTCTAATTCGCCAAATTGTCAAAATTTGAAATAGGCCTACTGATCGCATTTTCACTAGAACCCTATGCATTCAGATTCCAATATCCCGGTAACATATGCCCAGTACGAAAATGTATCTTACTAGTATCCTCTGCTTTATATGGCACCAATCTTTGGCGTATCTTGGGAAGGCAGGCTAAATCATTCAAAACGGTTTTATTCAACAAGATTTGCTGAATGCGCCTAGAAGCAGCACTTAAAATAGAAAATTATTATTATTATTATTATTATTATCATTATTATTATTATTATTATTATTATTATCATCATCATTATTATTATTATTATTATTATTATTATTATTATTATTATTATTATTATTATTATTAGCTGTTAACCCGTCAAAAATGACGTTGGAGGCCATGGCTATTTCCTACCATGATTTATTGTAAAGTTCATTTTATTACATTAACATTACTTTGAATCTAAAAATGTAAAGTGAATACGTGATTATCATTTGAAAATTTTCCTACGGCCCCAGTGGTTGGCCTTCCCTTAACCACAAATGACTGCACCTCAGAACGCATCCTAAGACTCTGGTTTGAGCCTACGGGGGCTATAAGCCTATACCTCCCCCTGTGAGGCTCAGTGTTTATTCTAGGCCTTCTCTGCCTTCTCTGGGAGAATTCCCCCAATTTTTAAAATCCCCCCAATAATTTTTTATGTAGGCTGAGGGATGGAAAATTCCCCTCCAAAAGTGTGGAGACTCAGACCTTGCCCCCCCAACATTTAAAAATCCCCCCAATGTCAAGGTGGCTAGAATAAAAACTGGTGGGGCCTATGGCCTATTTTGGGCCTACGGCCTCAAAGGAGGAGGAAGAGGGTGTGGTCAAAGCCTACGGCTTGTGGGGCAAGAGAGGGGACAGGATGGTCGGCAAAGTGGAAGGGGTGGGCATGGGGATTATTATTATTATTATTATTATTATTATTATTATTATTATTATTATTATTACACTGAAAAAGGGCAGGCACTTCGGGTTATCTATTTCGGAAGTTAAATTAAAAATGTTTCGTACATTTAACTGTTTGTATAGTCGCAGCAGAGCTGCTGCATCCGAACTTATATGTGTTAACTTGATAAAAAGCTACTGTCTACCCATTGTATTGTATGGCATGGAAGCCACATGTCCAAACAAAAGTAGCCTTAATGCTCTTGATAGACTGATTCAAGTAGTTGTATGTAAAATTTTTAAAACATGTGAGGCAGATAATGTGGATTATATTAGAGCTTTGACGGTTTTGGAAAGTATGCATGTTGTTGTTAAAAAGCGACAAGCATCATTCGTTAATAAATATGCACGAGAAGAAGTCACTGTACTTTGCTGAGTGCATTACTAGAACTTGTCTGAGGGCAGAAGCTGTACTGTGTAAAGTTTGTGCTTAAAGTTTGTGCTTAGTTTCTTAGTTATTTTTAGTTTATTGCATTGAGTTTTTGTTCAGTTGAGTTGTGTTATTATTGGTTGTGTTTTAACATTTTTTATGCTGTGCTTGTCACCAAATAAAGATTATTATTATTATTATTATTATTATTATTATTATTATTATTATTATTATTATGCGGTGAATTGAGCACATTGAAATGATTGGCAATGCATCATGACCGTTGATTGGAATTTTACTTAATTAATGGTTCATAACGCCTCATGTTTGTTACATTGATTTTTAAATCGTTCTTCTAGTGCGTCATCTTGTAAGCCGTGACTGTGTGAACGATTCCTACTACGCATCGTTCAACTGTGCGCAGTATAGCGCAGTTGGAAATTGCTCTTTCTTCCGCTACGGAGACAATTCCTGTTATAATATTCAAGTGGTAAACCCGGTTGTAATTACAATAATCACCTGTTTCTGCAATACCGACTACTGCAACGGCGCCATGATGTCTGATGGCGCGATAGTGTTGAAGACCTGCACGTGGAATAATTGGTTCGCTCTATTGGCTGCAATAGCGATCATGTTTGACCATTTATTTGAGCCTTTTAAGGCATAGGAACACTCGTTGGCGTAGCCATTCGCGGGGTGGCGGGACCAGGGTTTAATATAGGCCGTTTCCGGGGGGAATTGCCCTTTTCCCCCGCAAATTTCAAATTCCCCGGAAAGTTTTGCCTACTGCATCAACTGACAGCAGTCCTCTAGCTGACTTCCCCGGCTTTGTCAGTTTTCCCCCGGAATCCAGAGTCTAGATTAAACACTGGGCGGGACGCTATTCTGGCTAGGACTGGTCGTGGGCATTTGCGTATAACGTACCGTGGAGTTATTTGGGGAATAGTTAGAATGATAGAAACCGTACGTTAGAAATTTGTGCAAATAACTCCTTACCGACCTTAATTTTTACTGATCTGAAAATTTTAAAATGTCGCTGTGCCTCCATGGGGCTGTCCATTAATTACGACAGCAAAATATGGGAAGGGTTTGAAAAAGTTTGACAGTTGTTGACAGGGAGGGGTCAAGATAATTAAGTTGACGTCAACAATCTCATTTTTTACAAATGATAAAAAATAGCAAACTTCGTGGAATATCATTTATTACAACGGAAAAAAGTCTGACAAGCAAAAAATTGTAATCACCACCACATTATAACACTTGGATGACTTGATGAACAAAAGAAAGAGAAAAAGGTCATCACCGCAAAAATAATAACCTTGTTAGTTTTTAGAGGACCCGTCGCTTATCTTAGTGGGGGGGGGGTCAAAAGATTTTGATATAATTATAGGGAGTCACTGAAGGTTGACACAACTTGACAGTTGCTTAAAAGGGAGGGGCCGGGTCAAAATTGCCTGGGCCTTATACTGGAATCTTGGCTACGCCACTTCTTAACTTTACTAACAATAACCTTAACTCGGCCATCATAACAACCAACATTTCTGATCACCTTCCTATCTTAGGCCTATACTTGCTTTGGATCTTAAACATAAAAGAATTAACATAATTATAACTGAGTAAAGAAATATAAATAACAAAAATGTAATGTTCTCATTGTTCTGTGAAATATGTAATAGCTAGTTATGGAAGTTCCTCTTGATACTTGATCATATTTATAATAGTGATTATATATTAATGTGACATTATAGATTAACCAATTATCGGGATTCGGGATCCTAGGATCCCTTAGGTTAATCTTGTTTTATTTCCGTAGGCACATGGTAATGTTAATTTGTTTCGTTATTTGTGAACAAAGCAATCTTTTCATTTTTAATTAGGTCTAAGTACTTTTTTGTAATCCGATTGATGATTACTGTCTGCTTTACTTTGGAAATAAATTCAATTCAATTCAAAAACTATTCTTTGAATAAATTAAATGAAATACATTGGAATGATGTTCATACTGCATGCCACGAGGAAAAACCTGTATACAAAAGTCCTTAAAAATTTTAAAGAAAATTATGATGATTCATTTTCTATAAATGTTCCAAATAAAAATTTTCTTCAAAGCGTAGCCTATATTTCGGATTTCTTTCATTGTAAAAGTAACTAAACGGCATCATTTTGCAACTAGGACCAGGGTGCGATTTGTGACCTGGAGCAGTTGGGGGATATGTCGATCGAGCTTGGGGAGGATGCAGTTGTTGGGGAAGTGTAGCAGGGGGGATGTAGCAGTAGGGGGATGCAGTTGGGCAGTGGGGAGAAAATCCCCATTCCCCTACAAATCGCGCCCTGACTAGGACCAATAAAGTTCATTTGGACAGATGCCCCGAGAGCCGCTAATCAGCAGCCGGCGGGCAGTGACGTAAACCTGGCGTCAACATGGGGGATAGAATAACTTTTTAAAAGTTGACCCCCAGAAATATAAACCCCCTCCATTATGGGGGATATTGCATATTATGGTGGGGACTTAAAATCGCCCAAGAAATACGTCTTGACAAGCAAAAAAGGTCACCCTGATATTTTTATATTTTCCTTCTCCAAATACCCTGACAAGCACAAAAAGGTCGTCCGAAATGAGAGCATGCGGATTTGGCGTAATTCTGGCATCAACATCATAACATCATAGGGTAGGATAGAATTTATTTTACCATATAGCCCAAAACATTTTGGGATAATTGATACTCTGTTCCCCGCCAACTAATTATTTGGGGGACCGTCAGAGCCGGATTAACCATGTTGCATATGTTTCAATTGAAACGGGCCTACTCATAAATATTTCTTATTTTTCTTATTATTTCCAAAAATGTTCTGTCTGTTTAAGACAAGATTGTTTACTTTTAGTGTTTTGGGACTTAAACTTAATCCGCTAGGAGCGCTGATGCTTGTTTTCTGGCCTTCGTACAGTGTGAGGAGAGATTTTTGACAATGAATAAATCCATCCATATAATTATTAAATATTTTAAGACATTTTTGTTCCAAGGTATCGCCATGTGGGGCCTATAATTAATTTGTGAAACGGGCCTACAAAACCTTAATCCGGCTCTGGGGACCGTCCCTCCGTGTTTTACGCCCATGCCAGCGGGATGCATGAGGCCGTCGGTTGGTCATTCCTGTTTTATCGTTTTAAAAGTCTGCTATAATATTAATGTGCGATTTCGGTTCGGTTCGGTTAACCATAAGTCCGTAACAGCACTATTAACAGCGACTCTCTCTCTGGTTTGGCATATCTGAAAAAGCTCACAACTGGTTTGCATCTTATCTCAAATCTCGGTCTTTTCAAGTGTCCTGTCTTGGCCAAATTTCTCTTTCTCATATTATAGATTATGGAGTGCCTCAAGGATCTGTTCTCGGGCCTGTACTGTTCAGCCTTTACACCACACCACTTTCATCTCTAATTAATTCCCTCAAGTTAAACCACCAACTCTATGCCGATGACACTCAGCTATTCCTTTCCTTCTCACCTCTTTCATTCAATGCTTCTATTATTGAGCTTGAATCTGCATTCTCGTCAATCTCTGCATGGATGTCATCTAATCTCCTCGCTCTCAACCCATCTAAGACAGAGTTTCTTTTAATCGGACTACCCCAACAACTCAAAAAATTGACAATCCTAAACTAGTTTTGGCTCCTGAAAAATAATTGACAATCCTAAAATCTCGGTTTTGGCTCTTTTCTAACCACAATAATCCCTGCTTTATTCATATTCAAATTGATATTAAGACTGCGTCACAATCGCCACCTCTATAGTCCACTCCAAATTAGATTACTGTAACTCCCTCTACTATAACCTTTTTCCATCAACAAATTGCAATCAATACAAAATGCACTTGCTCGTACTGTTACTTAAATTCTTTTCACCCATTAAAATGTCAGTGAATGATAATATAAGATAATAACACTTACACATACTTCAGTCATCAAAACCTGTCTACCTTAGATTATTAACCCCTCAGCCTCCTCGAAATTATCTCAGAGCCCGTCAGTCATCCCTGAAAATTTGCAAACCGTGCCTTCTCATACTAGAACTCTGGCTTTCCCAGCTTCCCTTTTTTCCTTGGACACTTTAAAACAATTGTTTTTAAATTCATTAATTTTCTATAATGTTTCTTCATTTCCGCCATAGCTGTAATGTTTAAAATTGCCTTGATCCCACACCTTTCCTATAGCTATTTTAAGTAGTTTTTAATAAGTTGTCTTTCCGAGGTTTATGTTACTTACTTTATTTGTCAGTGAATGATAGCCTATACTTTTCTTTTATTATTTTGAATAACTTAATTTTCTATAATGTTCTTGCATATTTTAAATTCAACTTTCAGATTCGAATTTTTTGAATAACTGCTTCTTCAATTCAACTCAAATTTGGTGCTTCTCTAAATTCGAATCACAAATCTCAACTTTCTATTATTATTATTATTATTATTATTATTATTATTATTATTATTATTATTATTATTAGTAGTAGTAGTAGTAGTAGTAGTAGTAGTAGTAGTAGTAGTAGTAGTAGTAGTAGTAGTAGTAGTAGTAGTAGTATAGTATTCAGTGGCGTAGCGAGGGTATCCGGCGCCCGGGGGCAAAGTGTACCGTTGGCGCCCCTAACACACTGCTGACGAGCAGCAAAAATGTTTAAAATGGTCGTCACATCGTTCTCGGCGCCCCTCAACGCTTAATTACGGCGCCAGAGCCGTAGCTAGAGTTTTCGGCGCCCGGGGCAAGATTTATATTTCGGAGTTTACTTATCCATTTTCGAGCTCATGACCTTTTTTTTAGTCGTCACAAAGTCACAGTTATCTTTTATTTATTTTTTTCTCATCCAAAATGCGCCCCACCGGTCGGCGCCCGGGGTGGCTTGCCCCCTACCCCCACCTAGCTACGGCTCTGTACGGCGCCCCTCTCCTTATACTGCTGACGAGGAAAAAAGGTCGTCGCACGTCTTTCTTTTATTTATTATGCTTTTCACTCACCCAAATACCCGATTTTCGCACCCCTCACCTCGGCACCCGGGGGCATATGCCCTGCCCCTCGCTACGCCTCTGTTATTATTAAGAGCATTTATAGAGCGCAAATATGCGCAAAGCATATTAAATATAATTAAATTATATTGTGACCTACGTCGCTTGCGTTCTTGTCTTGACCTTAAGTTCTTAACCCGTCTTGTCTTAACCATTCCACAATCGCCACTTCAATAGTTCACTCCAACCTGGATTATCACAATTCCCTTTACCATAATCTTTCCGTTATTTTTATCGGCTTTTACATCAAAGCATAAGAGCGTCGCTTAGGGCTCATCCACATACTGTAGTACATACGCAAAAACGCCAAAAAGGGGTAAAAGTCAATATTAGCGTTCTAAATTATTAAAGTCATTGATTGTGCAGTGCATTTTGGCTATCTATATTATGGGTTAAGGTTTAGGGTTTAGATTTATGGTTAGGGTTTATGGTTAGGAGTTAGGGTGCCTAACCCTAACCCAAACCTAACCCATAGCCCTAACTCCATTACTTTTTCTACTGCAGACTGCATCATTACAGTAGGCTAATTCCAAAATCTAAATGATTGGAATAATTTAGAGCGCTAAAATTCAGCGGATATAATTTAGAACGCTAAAATGGACTTTTACCAAAAATGCATATTTTCACCACCCTCTCCCGTTGCACACGTCGTACATAGGACCTACGAAAAATTTCCAAAACCAAAACCCTCCCCTTAGGTGCGTACATATACTATGAGCATGATATTCTTGGGAATTATATTTAAAACGGGAGAAAATGCGATTGTTGATTTTCTAGCGCCTATGTGAGTAATTATCTATTTGAAAATGGACCATACGAGCAATAATATTATTGGGGTAGAACAAACACCTCGGACTTTGACTAAACAATTAATTGATGAACCCTGTACTAATCTTTTCCGTTCAATTAGGCCCGGGCTTAGGGCGCGATTTGTAGGGGGAAGGGGGAATCTCTCCCCCACTGCCCAACTACATCCCCCTACTGCTACATCCTCCACAGCTCATCCCCACCACTGCTACATTTCTCCAACAACTACATCCCCCAAGCTCGACATGTCCCCCCCCCCCACTGTTCCAGGTCACAAATCGCACCCTGCCTAGGTCTAATTGATGGTTTTGGCTAGATCAGTGTTTCCCAAACATTTTTGAAGGAGGAACACATCTTCACTCCAAAAAAATTAGGGGAACCCTGGTTTCACACAATTTTAACAATTTAAAGTCTAAATGCATGTATTCTATTCCATTTACAGTAATGGCATGTGGCGACCATGTGCCACAGATAGCACTATTATTATTATTATTATTATTATTATTATTATTATTATTATTATTATTATTATTATTATTATTATTATTATTAATGATTGCTTAACTGTATAAACTTGTTAGTTAACTAATTAATAAAGTTTTAATTCATGTAAAACGGACAGAGCACGCGCTAGGCTAAGACGCTAAGGCTTCGGTAAAATTATTAGAATCGCCACGGTCGCCCAAAGACCGAGAGATAAGTTGTATAAACCGGCAACGATTTATGGTTCCCGAGCCTTCGGTCTTTAGCAACTAGAGAGTTTGGCCGCTGAAAGATCGTCGCCTGTTTGACAGAGGCTGCGCGGAGACGGCGGCTGGCTGGCTGCTGACGAAGGGAACAGGCGGTTGGAGCGACGGAAAGAGGGAGAGAGAACGCAGCGGCCGGCCGGCTGTGTAGTCGATGCGTACGCCTGAACATCGGCGCCCGGTCTACCAGGGGTGGTTAGCGAAGGGCTGGGCCCGTAGACGAGGTCGCTTACCACCGATTACGACGACGCCACTGCTTAGGTTCCCTGCCCTGACGGCATCTAGGCGGACGTGGCCCTACAGCTTGAAATTTCGCCTAAAGAGCGGCGCCCGGGGAACAAGGTCCTGACGGCGATGCGCGTCGCCGGCGGCGAAGCGCCCTTCGCCGCTGCCGACGACGCCCGGGGGGTGGGTCCGAAGTTGAGCTTCCTGACGGATAAAACGCGTAGACAGGGACATTTGGGAGCGAGCGCCCTCAAGGGCTGGTTCTAAAAATCGAAAATCTCCGAAATATGGGAATTTATGTAGCCCGCGTCAGTAGGCGGACGCAGGCGGCTGTTGAACTAAAGTCCGCTTGAGACGCGCGCCCAGCTTGGCAGGAGCTATTGCCGCGTCGCTTAGCCGTAGACGAAGCCCCTGATCACCGCTAAGGAAAACGTTCTTAGACAGGTCCCTACTTTTTCCTATTGACGGCAACTACGCGAAAATACAGACTACAGACGAAAAATCCGCCTAAGTGTCCGTCAAAAAGTTTCAAAACTCTAAAAATTTCAGTCATGTATATGAGATCCTCTTTTCGTGGTCGCTCCGCTTATACTGTGAAGCGATAGAGTAAAGAAAGCACAGCGATTGAAAGCGAGTATTTGGAGCCCGTTTAAAGTGCTAAAGCTTATCGTTTCATACTGACGTATCAAAGGCTATTGATTGCAGTTCCTGTGCGCTAGTTATTGTGGCTGCCGGACTGCGTCTAGCTACCGCGTCTTTGTCCGTGTTACCAGTGTTGCCACTGTAGCCATTGTTGTCATTGTTGCTTGGTTTATTAATAAATAAATAAAAATAAACCAATAAAGGCAAGTTGTGTACGTGTCTTTGAAAGTCGCTGGACGCCGGAGTCTCAGCGCACTGTCCGTGAAGGTGAGCCTTGGCTGTGATGAACCTCGCCTACCTGAGGTCACGTTAGTGCCCAGGAGGTCAATTCTGAGCCAAGGGAGGAGACAGACGCCCGCCTGTCGTAAAGGCGCGGGGAGACAGTTTGAGTGAATCGACGGCCAGGAAAAGAGTGGACCGCCGTCCATTCAGGCACGGTTAACCTCGGGTTTGGTGAAAGCGTGTGAGGAAGCCAAGAGACAACGCCGCCTGTCTATAAGAGAGCGGAAAACAGCTAGATTGCCGAGAATGAAGAGACGTGGGGCCAAGTCGAAGCCAGAGACCAGGAATACCTATCGTAATCGCTTAAGGCGCCGAGACCAAGCGGTGGCCAGCGATAAGGGGCATGAGTTAAAGGGTCTCTCGGACGAGGCCGGAGCCGGAGGAGTCAGAGGAGGAAAACGAGAACCCTACGTTGAGGAGCGGCCATCCTCAGTGTGCTGTCTGCCCGGCAGCCGCGGACACCTCCTCTGATGTCGGAGAGCCGGAAAGGGAACGTGACGCCGCCGATCAGGCAGAGTCGGCGGCTGATGGCGATCGGGAGACCGAGCGGGCGTTGGGGGCCGCCCGACCGCCGGCCGCGCTACGAGACCGCGAGCCGGCGGGGTCGCCACAGGCATGCCATGCATAAGTAGAGTGAATATGGTGAAATTGCATTTATTCATACATTTTAGTGTAAGTTTTATGATTTATGAAGCATTTTAATTTTGTGCTGTAAGAATTCAAGTGTAAGGTTTTGTTTCGTCTAGGCCTAAGATACAGTGATACTAATATCTGTCATGTGTAAGGCTTTTGTAAAGCTCTAGTGTAATTTTAAATTTTCAAAATCTTAAGCTTTATTATAGTGGATCAAAGATGACCCCAACAAGACCAACGACCACTCTCTATCTATGTGATTGCAGAGGGCATCACCACACGAACATCTTGTGTGACCTCGACGAATTTAAGTTCCACCAATTTCTTATGTTTTAATTATTTCAATAAAAATCTCGGTCACGTTTACTGAGGAACAAATCAGAACAACGAATTGTTGGGATTTGGTGGTAAGGCTTTTATTACAACACCCCGGGCGCCAACATGCCAAGAACGTCAATGATTCGAATTGAAAATCACTTCTATAGATCGATCCGCTTTCTCTTTCATTTCCAGACAATTTCCTGCATATTGTTGTGGGTTCTTCTTTTGTTGTCAGCTGTCAGAGCCATCAAGAACAATGAAACACGACTTAATTGCTCCCCTCGTCACAATGGTAATTGCTTCTATGATTGGGAGATCCGACGAGGTGTCTTGCTATCACTGCACTTATACGGATTGGCCAGAACAACTCGGCCCATCGACCTGCACTGACCCTTTCAACGCAACTACTGCCTCTAGGTGCAGTTCTTCACACTGCCTGTGGGGGTTGGCAAACTACGTGGATCCAAGCGATGCGAGTATGTCGATGCTAATTCGCCAAATTCTGTCAAATTTTGAAATACTGATCACATTTTCACTAGAACCCTAAGCATTCAGATTTCAACATTCCGGTTACATATGCTCGTTACGAAAAAAGTGCATAAAAATTGGCATCTTACTACTATCATCTGTCTTATATGGCACAAATCTTTTACGTATCTTGGGCAGCCCCGCCGAGAGAAATTTCGGGCCCCTGTGCAAGAACAGTCACAGGCATCTAAATAGTTGACAGTTTCTAATTTTTTAGAAAGTTCCTCAAACATTAGAAAAATTCCGGGCCCCTGAAGTTTGAATATAGTGTAAAAAAGTAGTGATGACCTTTTTCTTTGTCAGGCTTTGCAGGACATTAAAGTAAGTAGGGCCTACGGCGGACGGGCTCCAAAGCATAATTAAATAGCACTATTCCATGCATAGGCGTCAATCCATCACTTAACGGTCATCATGGGAACGATGTCAAGATGCTTGTGAGCCGAATTTACTAGATTTAGCTAGTTGACGGCTGCAGCCGTGCTGCGTTAGTAACATGGGGAGGGGATAACTACGCCACCCTGCTGAGAAAATGGCATTTAACTCTTTAGAAGTTTAGATCAAGTTTAGATAAGTTTGTCGAAATCACCGGTGAAGCGTCTAAATTATATGGAGATTACGGGAACTGAGTCATCTGACTGCATTTAAGACATTTCTCTTGCTTGAACTAGACAGTTAACTATTTAAACGTCTAAATCAGGGATGGGCAAAGTGCGGCCCGCGGGTCATGCACATGCGGCCCTCGAAGCCCTTTTGTGCGGCCCCCGACATCGAGAGAAATTACATTAATGTGCGGCCCTCTAAAACATATGAAACATTTGACAACACCTCAATGGAAAATTCAGCATTCAAATTGGAGTTACACTTTGGCACTTGATTGTTAACTAGAAATGATGCTTTTAAAATATTTACTAACTTTAGTAACTTTTCTTCGACTCGACAGTCTTGGCTTAATAATAATTATGTACGCTGCACAGTATATAATACTTTATGATATATATATATATACATATATATATGTAGTATATAATCATCATCATAGTTGCTTTCTGCCAGCTCATTAGCGGCAATAGCTAGACACAAAACTTTTCCATTTAGGCCTATCTTTTTCCGTTGTTAATCTCATTCCATCTATTATTGTAATTTGATATCTTTCGAAGTCTTCTTTGATGTTATCCATCCACTTTTCCTAGGTCTTCCTCTTCCTCATTTTCCTTCTTTGTATGTGTAGAGTGCTTTATATGGGAGTCTGTTGCTTTTCATTCTATTTACATGTCCATACCATCTAAGTATTCTTCTTCTGATTTTATCTTTATTGTCTCTTTCATTCCCAGTCTTTTCCTGGTGTCTTCATTTCTTATTCTTTGTAATTTACTTACTCCCAATATCTTTCTCAAACAACTCATTTCTGCCACCAATAGTCTGTTTTCATCTGCTCTTGTTAATATCCACGTTTCTGATCCATAAAGCATTTGTGGAACAATGATAGTGTTGTATATTTGAATTTTTGTGTAGTATATAATACTTTATGCTATATATATATATATATATATATATATATATATATATATATATATATATATATATATATATACTTTTTGCTAAAATCGTTTTGGAAACTACTTAAAAATTTAATTCCAAATGCCGAAAAAATGCGTGCGGCCCTCGGCTTTCATCGCAGACACTTTTGCGACCCTCGGATAAAAATTTGTGCCCATCACTGGTCTAAATCTAAGTAGTAGAAAATAAAAATGGAATAATGTCTCGTAAGCGACAATGCAATATCATTTAAGATGTTGCCCACGAAACCTGGACTCTATTTGTCAAACTTTTCATTTTGTTCTGCACCTTGGGCTCAACACTCTAATTGAGATTATGAGATAGACTATACTCAAGCAGGTAAGGTATACAATATGCCTACGTTTTAATATGATTGGTTAGCAATAATTTTTAGCGGTGTAGACTGCAGAACTATGAATTTTTGCCTTTATAAACATTAAATAGCTTAATTGAAAGTAAATTATTGAACAAACCCAAAAATAAATTTTAAAAATAAATAAAAATTATGGCTGAATTTATATCACTTCCTGATATAAACAAAGTAAGTAAGTAAGTAAAATCTGGTTAATTTCTGTAGAGCTTTCAAAGCAGCACCGTATATATATATATATCAACTATATATAATTTATATATAAGGTATCCATATCCATATAACTATCCAAATATACCTTATGTATATGGTTTACACCCTGTGTGTATGTATGTATAATTGTATATATATTATATATATATATTTCTTAGGTTAACTAGCTATATATAATTATTTATATAGTAGCTATATATACCAAATAGTTATATATATATATATATATATATAGTGTCTATATACATAGTGTCTATATATATATAGTAGCTATATATATGGTATAGCTAGCTATATATATAGTATAGCTATATATATATATATATATATATATATATATATATATATATATATATATATATATATATATATATATATATAGCGAGTCGTGAGTGACCAGGACAATGAGAAATGGCAGCATCAACTTTTCATGTACATAACTTCGGAGGTTTGGGCCCCCCAACATTCCAAGTGGATCGACGCCTTTGATTCCATGAGATAACATTTTTCAGACCCGCCCGGGCCCCCTACAGATCGCCGGGCCCCTGTGCATTTGTCCCCACCCCTGCCCCCTCTCGGCGACCCTGATCTTGGGAAGGCAGGTTAAATCAGTGTTGGAGTTGTGAAATTTGAGCTGAGGGGGGGTGAGGACTGAAATTCAATGACTGACAGAAACAGCATGTACCCGATATGCGATTTTTGTGAGGGTTGCAAAGTTAGCTGGGGGTTCAACCCCTCAACCCAACCCCACCGGCAACTCCAACACTGGGTTAAATCATCCAAAACTGTTTTACGCAAAAGATTTGTAAAATGTACCTATATAATCAGCACTTAAAATAGAATAAGTCATTATTATTATTATTATTATTATTATTATTATTATTATTATTATTATTATTATTATTATATGGTGTATTGAACCTAACAGGCCGGAAAAGCAAAAAAATCAAGATTCAAATAAGAGCACATTGAAATGATCGGCAGTGCATCATGACCATCGAAAAGAATTTTGCTTAATGGATCATTCCGCGTCATGTTTGTTGCATTGATTTTTAAATCGTACTTATAGAGCATCATCTTGTAAACCGTGAATGTGTGAACGCTTCATACCGCGCATCCTTCAACTGTGAGCAGTATAGCGCAGTTGGAAATTGCTCCTTCTTCCGCTACGAAGACCGTTCCTGTTATTCTGTTCAACTGGAAAACCCGAATGTATTTACAATGCAATCGGCCGTCTGCTTCTGCGATACCGACTACTGCAACGGCGATATACCTTGCAATCTTGAATCTATTCTGCCTGCCGCCGCCGCCATGAAAGTGTCGAATTCTACCTCTGCCGCTGCCCAGCCTACTCGACATGCCCAGCCTACTCGAAAATCTTCAAATGAGGCGTCAGTGTTGAAGTCCTGCCAGGGGCGTAGCCAGGAATTTGATTTGGGGTGGTATAAAATTTGGGGTTTATATTGTTATATAATACTTATGTACAGTGTATAATATTTTAGGCTATATATATTATGCAAATATTATTCATCTATTATATTATATTATATTATATTAATTTTATATATTATATATATTTATATATTATATATTTATATATTATATATTATTTATATATTATATATTGTATAGCAATAGCAAAAGAAGCTTTTTACAAGAGAAAGGAGCTGATGTAAAGTAAACTAAAACTAAAACCTAAAAAGAGATTGGTAAAACATTGATATGGAGCGTGGCGTTGTATGGGGCGGAGACGTGGACAATGAGAAAGGAAGATATAAAACGATTAGAGGCTTTTGAAATGTGGATTTGGAGGAAAATGCTAAAAGTAAAATACACAGAGCATAAGACAAACGAGGAAGTCTGGGGAGCTGGGCTTTTTAAAAAAGTTCTTGAGATAGATGAAGAAAGAATTTCCGTTGAGCCGACAATCCGGAAAAGGTCTGTCCGAAATTGGATGGGACATGTCCTCCGGCATGACTTGTTTTGGACTAAGAACAATAATCGAAGGAAAAAATGGAGGTTGAAAGAGAGGGTCTGTGAGAGGTAGACCTGAGAAAGATGATGTTGAGTTGATGACTGGATGATGAATAAAGGGTGGGCATATCAAGAACTCAAAGAAGAAGCAAATGATTAATCGACTCGGTGTCCAGTCCCGGGATAACTGGATACCTGGACCTGTCGAGATTGACAGAAACACTGATGTTATGATGATTATATATCACTGACATATATATTCGTTTCTAACTATATATATTATGTTATAAATTTCACTATATTTTGATTGTTAAGACCCCGACAGTACTGGGAGAAAAGGTGAGACCCAGTGACGCTTAGTCTGTTTTGCACTGGAGCAGGTGTTTTTTAGAATTCTCCACTGAAAGGAGTGGTTGAAAGTGGACAAACTGTTGGGCAGGCAGCTGTTTCTAAGAACAATAACTAGGGGAGGGGGGAGAGAAAGGTAGACCCAAAGGCGCAGATGAATAAAGGATATCAGGGGAAGCAAGCAATCGCATTTTAACTGGTTGATGTGAATAAACAAATAACAAATAGCTGTGACGATGAAAAAAGAAAAAAGGTCATCACTGTGCATAGAAAAGTGGTTGCAAGTAGTGTTTTATAACTAGGGGCGAAGATAACTTCGCGACAACTAAAAAACAAATCAAAATCTGTGACTGAAAAAGAAAAAGATCACTCAGAAAAAGGAGTGTTTTATAGGGTGAAGATAACTTGCGACAACTAAAAAAGGTCATCACCGAAATTTAGGGGCGCAAATTAGAAATCTTGCCCCGGGCGCCGAAAATCCTAGTTACGGCTCTGAGCTGTTTCAATCGTCATTTGTGAGCCTGGTGATGGCAAATTGATAGCCTGCAGATATCTTCCCATTTGTCGCTGCGGAGTCACCCAGAATAAAAATAACTTACAATTCATTCACTAAACAAATACACTTTAACCTAGATTTTATATGGCCATGACTGATTTCAAGGACAATTCAAGAACTCAACCCTCAAGGCCAGAACCAGGACCAAGGACTTGAAACTGGTCCTTAAGGAGTCCTTAAGACCAGGACTTAAGGCCAAGGACTAACATCCCTGGTTATACTATAATTAGCTCCGTCACAGCAAAGAGATACTATCATCCAAACATCATGCTTATCAAATTCAAATTTCGAAGAAATTGAACATTTATTATTGATGAAATTGAAGCGTTCAAAATTTTAAACTAGGCTATACAAGAGTTACGGATGAAATTTTATCTCAGTATTAATTGTTAATTTGTCATATATGCAAACTATCTAGAAAGTTTCATCCGTAACTAACTAACTAGGCCCATTCATATAATATACTGACTCCCAACAGAGGTTCTACCTGATTTTTGAAAAAGTCCTCTTACATTAATTTCCAAAAAACGAAACAATACAATAGACAAGGCAAGAACCCATAAATCATACTAAATATTTAGTAAATGAACATTATATAATTTGTTGTAATTTGCAATTCAGTACAAATTTTACCAAATCTGTTTAAACGTGGTTCAAATCTGCGTCTCACCTGAGATTTCCTTTGAGTCATATCGTAATATATTGATGAAAATAATTACTTACAGACCACTGTACTGACCGCTGAATCTGTAAACAAAGATAGCTGGTTTCTTTTGTTCAGTGAGTACTACTAGTAGTTCATGGTTTACTCCATCCTTAAATCAAGATCTCTTGGGAGCAGAATCAGACACTTTAATTACTGGACTTTGTTTACATGATCAATCGGTCAAGTTCGCTGCGGCCCATGCCTAATGTCTCCGTGGTCGGTCAAGACTGACACCATTAGGCTTAACTGTCAAGTTTCGCGGTCAGTGAACACCCCTCTTTAACGCCAAGAAACGGAAACAAACAGCTTAAAGCTTTTCACATTTGGCTGCTGAACTTAGCGGCGTAGCCAGTAATTTGATTTGGGAGGAGGGGTGTAAACCTTAACTAGTCAATGCTATTTCAAAATCAAAACATATGTTAATGTCCTACATGTGAACAAAACGGCTACTAACTTGTAATTTGATTTGGGAGGAGGGGGTGTAAACCTTAACTAGTCAATGCTATTTCAAAATCAAAACATATGTTAATGTCCTACATGTGAACAAAACGGCTACTAACCAATACAATTTTTTTAGGTAGTCGGATTCTTTTTTTGGGGTGGGGGAGGTATATATACCGATATACCCTCGTCCCTACGCCTCTGAACCCTGCGTGTGAAAATGGTCCGGTCTACTGGCTGCACTGGCAGTCATGTTTGACCATTTATTTAAGGCATAGTAACACTAATTGGCGTTGCCATTTCCCGTAGGGCAGGACCATATGATGGCTTGGACCGGTCGTGGGATCTGCGTAAAACCGTGGAGTTAGTTGGGGATAGCTAGCATAATGGAACACTAAACTTATACGCGAGAAAGTTGTGCAGACAGCTCCTTATCGACCTTAGCTTTTGCTCATCGGAAAATGTGGAACTATCGATGTGCTCCTCTTCTGGTATGATGAAATCACATAAATGGGATCGATGCTAAATGGTTCTGAGAAATTAGGCCTACACTTAATTGCTGACATTAGCTGAATTTGCACTCTTTCGACGAGTTGTACCGTCAGAGACGTCACTAGAGTTGGTGTAAACCGATGGGATAGGGGGTAAAACCAGTGTTTATTCTAGCCACCTTAATAATAATGTGATTTTAAGTGGTTTAGGAGGCTAAGTAAGCCTGTGTGAAAACCACTGATGTAACCATCTGCATTCAATAACCTGTTTATCTAGATAACCTTTGAATCCGTTCACTGTTTCAACTGTCACTCCCACCTCCTCCAAACTGTTCCATTTGTCTTCAATCCTTGCACTTGCTCTAATGTTTTTCTTTCTTGTTTTCAACCCTATGCTTAAACATTTTGCACTTGTGGCCTCTTGTGCTGCTATAGTGTGCCAATGTAAAGAATCGATCATATGGCACATCTACTTTCCCAATCATTATTTTGTATGTTTCTATCAAATCCCTTTTCTCTTCTTCTTTCTAATGTTGTCAGTCCACAATATTGAAGTCTTTTTCGTAACCAAATTATGGCCCCTACCCATTGACCATCTTGATTGACCGTCTTTGCACTTTTTCTAAAAGTTCTATATCTTTTTCAAGAATGGATTCCAAGCCTGAACACAGTGTTCCAGATGAGGCCTTACTAATGACTTATAAAGTTTAATGATTATCTCTTTGTCACGACTCACAATTGTCCTTTTCACCATTCCCAACATTTGGTTTCCCTTTTGCTGCCTTCATGCATTGGTGAGATGGATTCATGGCGATGGATGATTATCCCCAAATCTTTTCTTTTTTGTGTTGTGGTTAGAACCTTCCCCTAAAGAATATTCATTACCATTATTAGACTTCCCAACATGCATTACAGAACATTTATCAATATTGAAAAGCATCTGCCTTGACATGGGGGGTGAGTTTGAAATGTTGGGGGAGGGGGAAAAGGTTTGCCTGCCCAAAAACCTTGACGAACAAAAGAAGGTCATCCTGATATTAGATTATTTCTCGGAAGTGGTGACAAGCAAAAAAGAGGTCATCACATCCTTCATCCTTCCTTATCTTTCTTCCCCTTCTTCTCCACATGCTCTAATGCTCTTCTGAATATGGTCATATCCTTATACCCTTATGTTTTCCCCTCTCCTAATTACAAAACCCCCTCTCGTCACACTTTGGGAGGGGGCGGGTGGAATTTCCATCCCCAATGCAACATATAGAATTTTTGTTGGGGGATTTTCAAACTTTTGGGGGAAATCCTCGATCGGCCCAAAAAGGCCTAAAATAAACACTGGGTAAAACCACGGTGTCATCTGTCCCCTACCCCACAAAAATTAGATGATGGACCGTCTTGAGTCCGCTCATATGTAGACCTACAAAAGGAATCGCTTTGTCCAGTGGTTCTCAGCCCGTAGTCCGCGGACCAAAAGTGGTCCGCGGCAAATTGTGAAAAATGTTTAAACAAATTAGACATAGGCCTATATATTTTCCATAAAGCAAGCAGCCCAATTATTAAGTCAGGTGACGGGCGACCTTTTTTGCTTAATTGTCGGGGCACTGCATGGCGATGGACGAAGATCCTTGTCATGATTTTTCTAAATTGTCAGATGGTCCGCGAGAAATTTTTGATCTTCAAACGTGGTCCGCGAGGCAAAAGGGTCTGAGAACCAATGGCTTAGTCTATTTAAGTTAAAAACACCAAAGGTTTTGATGTCATTCGCTGCCATGCAGGGGCGTAGCGATGAGGGGGGGTATATCGGTATATATACCCCCTAAAATCAGTCTATACCTTAAAGTTTTTATGTGATTTACATGTGGTTATATGCGGTTTGTTTGGTTTATGTGGTTTATAGACATTATAGTTAAGATTTATACCAACCCAAAATATTTATACCCTCCCAAATCAAATTCCTGGCTACGCCTCTGCTGCCATAATAATAATAATTATGCACTTCTATAGCACCATTTCTAATACTCAAGGGTATCAATCGATGATACTTCAAATCCATCCGCAAAAGACCAGGTCATTCCAGAGATCAGTCAGAGGGAAACAGCAAGACAGCTAGACTATGGAGGAAATGCTAGTTGGAAGAGATGTGTTTTAACTTTTAAGCCTAGATCTGAAAATGCTCAGCTTATTGGAAGATCTGACAACCAAGCAGTGGCGGCTCTAGGATTTGGCAAGTGGGGGGCCGTTGGGGTGGCAACTTCTAATCATGGGGGGCCAACCATTTGTTGTTTAATGTATGTAGCATTAAGTATAGGGTCCCAACTGGGGGCCACTGGGGGTTCATTTTCAGGCTCTCATTAGGGGCCACGGGCCTAGTGGAATACCCTAACAAAGCTTGTGAGAAATAAGCTGTTGGTGAGCCGCCACTGCAACCAAGAGGGAGAGAGTTCCAGATTTTTGGCCCAGATATAGAAAAAGCTCTCTTACCAATTTCAGTGTTTGTTCTAGGTACATTGACAATGAATCAGCAAATCTTGTTGAATTATAATGTTTCGGATGGTTTATCATGGATTTTAAATAATTATTGAGGTTGGCCAGACTGCAGAATTTTAAAAACAAGGACACCAGTCTTAAAAACAATTCTCTGTTCTACTGGCAGCCAGTGTAACTTTTGAAGGACAGGTCTAATGTGATCATGTTTGCGAGTTTTTGTAATGGCATACGTGTAATACGTGTCGCCCGGTGCGGCACGTAGGCCTACCACCCTAGCGACGCCACTGTGTGTGTGTGTCTTGATGCCTGGTCTAATTGCTGAAATATCTAGCCATATGCTGTATGATGGAAAACTCCAAAGAAATGCGTCATTGGGACTCATCATTGACGTCTATTAATAGGCTATTTATAGACGTCAATGGGACTCATAGACATAAAGATCAAAATTATAATCACTGAGATTTGAATCTATGTTAAATACCATAGAATGCAATAATACTTAAAGAGAATTCTATGCTAAGAGTTAAATCACTCGGTGGTCTGAAATTCTGAATCCACGCAGGACAGAACAGAGCCGAATATAATATTTGCAGTCTTCAGCCTTTTCTAGCGCTATTATTGAGGCGCTGTTACGAAATCATAGCATGATATATTAGCATGCAGAAACAGGTGATCGTAAAGATTCGCTGCTGTTTGCGATTAGACCGGATTGGATAGATCGTACTACGTGCCTTCTTAGGTCTTTTGTAGCGCCTTTATATTTGTTATATTTGACTGTTTTGCTGGTGTGATGGAGTGGATGCGCGTTGACGGATGGCTTCTTCTCCAGGCGTCAATGTATTTCGTCATTTTGACCTGTGGCCTCATTACTTCCATTTCGACCGGTTTGGTTCGGGTTAGTAGCAGTCAAGTGACTATCCTTTGAGAATAATATTAAGCAGAGCTTTAGTTCTTAATGACAGACAGATTTTGAAGGGTAAACCAGATCACGCTCTGACTCTTGACAGGAGGCTGCTCTGTGAATGCAGAGTGATTTAATATGCATATCAATTAGCCATGAAATTTATAAAATAGGCCAATAGATTAGAATAGGCCAATGATTAAGTAATGGACCAATGACTTCGAATGCTTTAGTATTTACTATTTTAAAAATTGATCTGGTTGAAGTGATCATTAGTATTCGGTATGCTAAATTTCTGGATAGTTTGTATGGTCAGTCTGTGTTTGAGAATATAAGAGTTATTGAATTTGTGTGTAATTTTGCAAAACATGTAATCCATTTGCCTAAGTAAAGCATTGTCTTTTCCTTAGGTCTATGTTGTAATAGCTCTTTTGGCATTGTGTTGTGTTAGTTTTTGCTTATTTCTTTTGTTCTCTTTTTTAGTTTGGTTTGTGTTGGTTGTGTTTGTCTTTTGGCTGCAGTTAATGCAAAATAAAGATATATATATATATTAATTAATCAACTTTTACCGGTACATAGTTTGTGGCAGGCAGGCCCGCCAAGGGAGGGACAGGGGACAAATGCCCAGGGCCTGGCAATCTGTAGGGGGCCCGGGCAGGTTCACAGTTTGGGTGAGGTTAGGGTTGAAGATGCAGATGCACAACAAGGCACAAGACAGGCTTTAAGTTTTAGCTGCCTCTTGAAAAAGACTGAAAAGCAAAAAAGGTCATCACCACTTTAGGGGCCCACTGGCTGTTCTGCCCAGGGTCCAGAATTTCTTGCGGAAGCCCTGGTTTGTGGAAATGTTAGACATAGAAACAAATCTTATTTGTGGATGATAAACATAAGCATTATAACTTTCGATTCACTATGAGGTATGTGGTAAATTGCTTTGCATGCTTATCAAGTTATCATACGTAGTTCAGTGCAGCCATTGTACTGTACCGGTAATTGGTCATATTACTTGTGTCTCTTCTATAGACAGTTTATAGTATTGTACCATTCTGATATATATATTATTTGTCCTTGTGGCTTATAATGCATTGCATTATTAATGTTATATATATACTTATAATTTGAAGCAAGATTTTGGTGGTACCTGTGTTCTGTATGGGAACGTGAACTGCACAACTGCTAATACAACTACTGTCGGATGTGTTGTGTATGGAGGAGCAACATCCAATTGCGTGTTTATCATCACTGTGAATCTGTTGATATCAGTGTTGTTTGGAGTATTCATGTGTGTGTATCATCTCTACTATCTGATCAGAAGTAGAACTCTCATCCGCATTGTGTTAGTAAAAATCAGATCTTGCATTGGAAATGTTATTCACATTTTGAAACTGATGAACTGCTTAATAACTTTTGTTCATGTTTATGCAATTCACTCAATGTCAGATTTTAATTTTTAAAAGATGGTAAAACTGGCAATCTCTCTTTGGATAAAATTTTGTCTACTGTATAGTTTGTAAAAAATTTCCAATTCTACGGTGCCATCAGTGGACACTTAGCAGCAGTTCAGTGCTGTAGATTTCTTGACAGTGAAATGCCTTTTCTTATTGTTAGATTCCAGTTGTGGCTTAAGGTGCTGCTTGCTTCTTCTGTTATCTCAACTCTTGTGACATTGGTGTCTGCCTGTATATTGACGGTCGGTCTTTCCAAATGGTGCGTTGGAGTTGAATCTTTTGTGGGCCAGGAAGAAAGTCATGCGTCATTGTAAGTTGACATTATTATTAATATTATGAAGTGTATAAATTAATTTTTAATTTAATCATAGATCTACGAGCATTTATTGTATCTATAATAACCACTGTGTTCCTTTGATGGCTCATTTTAAACCATTACTATCTCAAGATTGGATTTAAGTAATGCAAATAATGGGCTTCAAATTGAATTCCTATTCCCTGAAATTCAATTTAGAGGAAAGTCTAAATTGGCCCATACAGTGTTGTAATGCCACCTGGAGAATATCATTATATTGTACTTGATACTTCAGCTAGTACTGAATGTGTCTAATCTATCAGTGTGTACTTATCTTTAAGATACTATTCTTCTGCAGTCATTTCATTCTGGTGGGCTATTGTGTGGATGATGGTACATAATTATAAAAGGAGGTTCTTGCAGTTTTAGTTTACGTCTGAAAATTGTGCTGACCATATTCGGGAAAGCCAAGATATAGGTTTCACATAGCTCAAAATGCATATAGGTCTCAAAGGAAGTGTCATTTGACAATTTTATGATGGAATGAGTACTGATGTAATGATTTCAGATATGACAACACATACCCTGATGGTGGTAGATATTGGTATATAGGCAAACTGTTTACACTGTTGGAGTCAGTTTTGGGAATGGAAAGTGATATGTTGCACAGGACAGCAAGAAGGCAATTGATTGTCATGTCTAGGTATCGCACATTTTAAAGATTTGTCTGTTTGAATTTTCTACAGGTGTTCTATAACACAGAGTTCAAACTGGTTGTGGTATCTAAGTGACAACGAGCAACCTGTTAATGCCAATCAATATTATGACCTTTATGTCACTGCTGAGGTTGGTTGTTCTTTCATTTTGTCATAATTTTCTGATTTTAGCAGATGTTTTAAATTACCTGCTGGCATTAAACATTTGCAAGCCCATATTTTAGCAAAAGGACTGCAGTCAATGGAAAGACTGAAATGTTTCTGGTATGACGAAGTTAAAAGAAACACCAAAATCTAAATCTACAACACCATTGTCATTCCACAAATTTTATATAGATCGGAAACCTGGGTCACATCTGCAATTTACCGTGCTTATTTCTGTGACTTTTATAATTTAGGGATGAGTTGCTTGTGAGCTTTGCTCCTTTTAATTTTATTGTTTGTTCTTAAAATCAATGTTAATAAAAGATGTATCTGAGATCTCAAAAGCAGGAACTATTTTGTAGAATTTCATATTTACTTAATATGCTAGTCGCATACTTGGCCAGCATATAGTGTCAAAATGAATTGAACATTTTGAAATTAACAATTTTGGGGGCCACTGCATAATTACGTAATGCTGGAGGGTTGGTGGGTGGGTGGGGTCCTTGAAAACGTTGCATGGGTGGGTGTGAGCTTAATTGCTTTATGTTACGTAACATTTTAGAAACCGATTTACCAACGATAAAGAGCTATAGCTAGAGATTTTGGTATAGTGGCCGTTATTATACTGGGTTACATTTAACTTTAATATCCGCCATCGAACATCAGGGAAACAGTGTTATAAAAACATCATATTTATATGCGGCCTGTTTGTCACCCACCGTTGATGTGACTCTATTGAAACATTGCTGAATTATTACAGGGTGGGTGAGTGGATGGGTCAAAAAAGGCCATTTCAGTGTTACATAATTATGCAATGACCTCATTCTTCCGTTTTAGGCAACCTGCTGGATTGGGACGTGTCTTTGGCTGCTGCAATGCATTGCCTATGTCCGTCACTTGGTAAAAGATCGTGCGATGCAGCGATCATTCCAGGATGATCTTTTTACGATCGATGATCTTGATACCTTCAACTAATACATCAGTGGTATCGTTTGCAGAATGCAATGCTGTTGATCAAAGGATGTAGCAAGATATTTTTATTGGATCAAATATTTTGTTGTTGTGAGTTGTGTCCAAAGGTTTATATAGTTTAAGTTACATATATAATCTATTGCTTTTAGTTATTTTCTGCTTGTATTTATGTTATATTCGAGTTTTGAGTGCAATGTTCCTACAGATGAAGACCAAACATAATGCAATCATGCGTGTTACAATTTAAAGGTTGTCAATGAAGATGTATTGCTTTTCAGTCAAATAATTTTGGGATTTGGCAGTATTTGCATTCTGAACCATTTATTTTATTCAGAGATACAGTATTTGATTTTTCTTCTATACAGCTAGAACAGCATGTTGTTCAGGCAGAAATGCCTGTTGCATGAACTGGGTTGTAATAATATGTTAACTCTTGGGAGTAGATTACCTGCCTTGTATTGATTGGTATGCAGAGCATTAGGTTATTTCGGTAGTTCCTTGACCTGTTTGTCTTTTTTTGACCATTAATTTCAACGGTGAACTTTTGATATTAGATGATAATTAATAATGATATTAGTTGTGAAAATGAGTATTGGAAATAGCTTCAGCATAAAACATAATGGAATTGAGCAACAGAAGGTGTTTTAATCAGCTCATCTGGATGTTGCTGTTGGTTTTTGTAATAATGTCCTAAAGAGATATATATCTTAAATGTTATATTAAACTTAGTAATATATATTATAAGATCGCAACTAAAATTAGATTGAAATACTTTTACAAACTGGAAGAGGCTTTAGGGCCGTGGTGTGGGGTGGGGTGGGCACTGCCCCAGGCGCCATCCTGGGGGTGGGGGCACCAGAAACCATGGTTGATTTTATTCACGATGGGAGTTTTAACAAGTTAAACACCCATCATTGAAGGTATTGCCAGTATGACAAAGAAAAGGTCATCACCCGCTTTCGTGGTTTTTTGTACAGCTTTTGCTTTGTCAGAAGATGGATTCATTGCTTCTCTTTCATGATTCAGAATTGAGGGTAATCTCTAATGGACTGGCCAATACATGTGTTTGACTGGTTTTGAATTGATATTGGAGTGCCATTTGGAATCACTTAAGGTTTGTTTCCTTTGTCAGAATTTCCCAAAGAACTTATTTGCCAGACATCAATCAGTCTTGTGTTAATTTTGTATTTGACAAAGAACTATTTCATTGTTAGGCTGCAAGAACGGTTGTTGTTTTACGTTGAATCAGTTGCATAATGTTAATCAGTTTTGTTGAATAACTTTTTATAAAGGATAGTTGTATAACAGGTTTAAGATAAACTGCTGGTGCTATTGAGAAGGCTATACTATACTAAGTACTGATATGTGAATCGAAGACAAGATTTTTGAGCCTGTATCTGTAGTTTATGAGACAAGTCTTCATACACTCAACCGATTTTGAGTCCCTCTGGTTTTGACAAATGAATGCTCACTTGGGCTGAGACTTTGATGACCAGTGAAGAGGCTGGCATTGAGAACTCTGCTATCCTTATTTGCTTCTGTCAGAATTATAGATTGAATTTAATAATACATACTAGATGAAAATGTAAACATACGTTGTCTTGAGACTGATTGCAGAACGGAAATAATAAGCTGAACACCTCATTGTTAGATGAACTGTGTCATACTTATGAATTATTTGTGTTATCCTATCTTCAGATTCTCAGATATATAATCATATCGAAATTTGTCGAGTTTATTGTAAATATATTTGCTGTTCAAGTTATTTGGTTTGATTGCCGTGTTTATTGGTCAAGTTATGAGCTTTAATTGAATCAAAATATTGCACCAAAATTCATGAATGTGATTTTGTGTAAGTTGACTGTGATTCTAATTTAATAAGGTATCAATTATGTTTCAGTTTTAGGCTTGAATAGTTTATATAGATGTAGTCATTTGTTTTTTCCTGCATTTGCATTTCAATGTGCCTTGTTCTCCTGTGTAGTGTGCCAATGATATAATTTGGATATTTAAATTTTTTTATATATTTAATCTGATATTGGATTTGTGGCAAGTTGGGTACTGTGTGATAAGCAGATGTCATTATTTGTTTTAACTACCGAGAAACTGCATTATTGTTTCTTTCAAGCTAATATGTAGAAGTCTCTGAATTTGTTTTGGCATCATTGCTTTCAGGTAGCACATGCATAACATGTCCACAACCTCTGGGTAATTTTTTGTTAGATCCATTGCTGATCACAACAATCATGTTTATAAAGTTATTCAATTTCAAACTAAAATAATAAAATATTGGATCTTGTAGCCAAATCTTTCCATTTCTCTTACAGGCAGTTTTGTCACCAGTCATCTTTGATTATAGTAATTCTTTTATTATATTCATAATCCAAGTGCAAAACCTTCTAGAATTCCAGAGCATAATAATATAACATCTGTTGTATACTAATTGCTCTTGTTCATTGAAAATATTCTCCCAGTTCTGATTCTTTATTTGGCTAGAAAACTGGAATTGGAAATAGCTTTTCCTGTTGATAGCAAAAAACTGCCTGTGCTCATTAGAACTGCAAATTCACACGTTGTGCGCCTGGCTTTTCCTCGGTATTCTGCATTGCCGTTTCCCAATCTGACAGACATTGCGTGTATTGAATGCACGAGTTGAAATGATTTGTTGCAGTTGCAAAATTAAATATTACAACGTGATAGATGGTTTAAACATTTTGATGAAGGCACATGATGCCAGATAAATGTATTTCTAAGTTTCTGAGTTCAAAGTGTACAACTGTACATGCATTGGATACTCGATGTTTATAAAACTAATATTATTAGTCAACATTTCTCATTTTTTTATAATTACAGTGTATAATTGATTTGTTTAGTATTGTGCTTTGGTACTGTAATTGCAATATTTTGATAATTATATACTATAAATTGTACTGTAATATATAAATATGCCTGTTGTAGACATCATTTTTGAGAACAAAACTGTAGATCATCTGTTTGATAATTAATTAAACATTGTTCTCTCTTTAGCAGCAACAATACACTGTAATGATAAAAATGATAACAATAACAATGAAAAATTATAAATATTATTGTAAAAAAAGTAAGTTAAAAATGTCAGAATAACTGCCTGATTATATTTATAGCAAATATAAAGATGATTAATATATAAATTGTTAATGCAGATACAATAATGACAAGCAGTCTATAAACGACACTTGTATATATTTGTGGGATGCTAGAACCACATGCTCAATAAATAAAACTATGAAATTCACATCAGTACATGTCTATCATGATGTAATAAATTGTTCAAGATAAAGCAATATAACCTTTACTGTTCCTGATGGAGTATACCTAAGCAAAATACAGTATCTCAGTCATGCTAACAACTCAGTCTGTAGTGTTCTGTTGTTATCAAGTGATGTATTTGCAGTTATTTTGTGTATAGCTTCCCATTGTAACATTTTAAACCACACATACTTACTTCAGATTGCCAACATACAAAATGTTGCTGTATGATGTCCAGCGGCGGTACCACGTGGGGGGAAGAGTGGGGATGCATCCCCCCACCGGACTTTCTTTTTTGCTTGTGAAAACTGTTTGCTGTTTTTTGGAAAACTACGGGGAAAAACTGCGGATGACCTTTTTTTGCTTGTCAACCTAATTTCCGATAAAAGTGTAGTAAAATTAGGGATAAAATTCCCTTTTTGGCAAAGTTTATTGATTTTTTGTCCTTCTATATTCATCCCCCCACCAACTTTCTATGAATTCATTTTATTCCCCCCACCAAGAAATCCTGGAACTGCCACTGATGATGTCTAAGATCTACAACAGGACTACAAGGGACTTTTATGCCATACATTGTTGGTCATGCGATGTATATGAACTCAGTTTTCTGCTTATCAGATCTTAGGCATGGGCGTCCAGAGGGGAGTGCAATTGCACCCCCTGAAAAAATTGTGGTCATGAAAAAAGTAAAATTGCTTGTTTCTTTCGTCACAAAACCTTGTTTTGCACCCCCCTGGAAAATTTTTTCATTTCTTTCGCCACAAGACCTTGTTTTGCACCCCCTGGAAAAATTTGAGGACGCCCACACTCTTAGGAAGGAAATAAACTTTTGTAAGATGGTTTCGATTGTATCCATCACCAAAGCTTCAAAAGGGCCAGAAGATCTAGCAGAACTTAGACTATTACTGGACAATAGCTCTACTGTCTTAAATAATAAGTTAAATTTTAATTGGTTATAGCCTAAGAAAACTGGACTTTTTTTAAGATCAGAAATAAACATTTGAATTAACTATAAAAAATCAAAACTTCCTGTTTAAACTACTAAATATCACTCTATAGAATAATTTAAACTAGATAACCCTGAAAATATCTTTAAACCGTCTAAGGCTAAAAAGAATCTTGAAAATTAGCTGGCAAGAGAGAATAACAAATGAAGAGGTACTAAAGAAAATTGGAGAAAAGAGACAACTCCTGACAGAAATTATTATAAACAGGAAAACTCAGTATGCTGGACACATAATGCAGGGTTCAAGCACAGAACAAGCAAAAGTCCTATTAGAGGGTAGATATGAGGGAAACAGGGCCAGAGGAAGACCTAGAAGAGACTGGCTGGATGACGTTAAGGAACACATACAGGAAAAGAACTACGGAAGACTAAAAAGGATTGCTGAAGACAGAACAAAGTGGAAACAACTCATGACCGTCAACCTTCAGATATGAAGATGACACATGATGATGATGATGAAGCCTAAAAAAAGACCAATGATGACTTTCTTACATTTAAGCATATTCATAAATAGACAAATATAAAAAGGTATTTTAAGTAAAAGTATTAAAATTGGACCATTAGCAAGAACTACCAGAAATCCTCTTGAATTTTATCTATACATATGTTAGAGACATCAGTAGAATTTGTCAACAGTAATTATGAAAAGTACAGAAAAATGAACATTTTTATGTCCAATTTGGGTTCTTACATTCACATAAAATTTAACAGATGCTTTGGACTAATAAACAATCACGGTAATTGCTATTACTGCATTTTGTCTCTACTGGTGATCAACAACAAACACTTACAAAATGTAATTTTTCAACATGATAAATAATGATTGAAATTACAGGTATTTGTTCAAATGTTACATCAAATAAATATTCCATAAAATGTAAGAAATATGCATACATAATTTGATTTGAAGCAAAACTGTAGGCAAAACAAATGGAAACTACAATGACAATAATGATTCAACACACTTTAAATATGCCAAAAATGTTGATTCAATAAACCTGTGCTTATTGACACTTTTAAATGTCACTTTGTCTATAGAATCCATATAAAGAAAATTGATATTGATCAATAACAATTGAAACCGTTGAATTGAACCAGCTTCACGAAAAAGGAAGTCTTTTTTACAATACCAATTACTAATTAGTCTAGTTAATGATGACGCTGAGTTATAAAAATGGAGCAAAAATGCCTTCTGATGGAAAGCCAACAATATTATCATCAAATAAATACCCCATCTATAATAATTAACAAAAAACTCAATGTGAACTCACCTGAAATAACATTCTGTACAAAGTTGCACACAATACATCTACTTTATTCTAAATTACAATGACAGTAAAAATTTGTGTTTATACATAAAATTACTAAGATAAACAAATTTACAAGTATTTTGTATCATAAAACTATAATACTAATACACCAATGTTGCCATAGCTTCAACCTTTCATATAGTAATCTATGGTACTCATAGTTTATGACCAACTAAGTTACAAAAGCATTTGCATTTAACTATTAAAAAGATTAATTAAAATATAAGATTACATTAACAAATCAAAAGATCCATTTCATCAATGCAGATTTTAACATGCTATATCCATTAGACACTGGAAAATAAAAAATACAAACTCAAATACAAGCGTTGATATACATGAATAAAGTAGGCCAAATTTTGGAACTAAGCATAAATAATAATCTAAATGAAGAACAGAGTAACTGAAATAATAATATTCTTCATCTTAGAAAAGGATGGGCACTAGTGTGCGTGAATAATTCAAGCATCAGAATCATAATATATTCAGTTCAACAAATTAAAAAAAAATTAAAACAAATATTAATAAAACTGCTCGACCCAATAGCTACTATTTACTGCATGTTCACTCAGCAGCTGCAGAATATTTTGCTTCTTGCATCAGCAGGCCATTTGGTAGCAAATGCAGCTCTGCTCAATGCCAGCTCATTACAGTCCTTTATGGACTTTAACAATCTGAATTAATACTTTCTTTCTTAGGATATCTCAAATTCTAAACAACAATTCCTGCTAAAACAATTTTTCAGAAAGCTTAACACATCCCGTCAAAAAACTCCTGTTCACAAATCTGTTCTCATTTCATCACCATAATAATGCATAAATAATGTCACTAAGAACTTTCAACTCCATCCTGTACTTTTGTGGCAACAAGACTGCATACTACAAGTTGAGTCTCACAAAGTCAAGAATCTCTACTACATTGCACTCAGTGTCGTTTTAAGAAGTTTGGGGGCCCTAGACAGTTTTTAAAAAGCAGTGATGACCTTGTTTTATCATATTTTTTGAAGGACATGAGAAAATCAAGCACCAAAAACCAGTGATGAGCTCTTTTTTTGCTTCTCAGACTTTCCAAGCATCACAAAATCGAACATGAAGCACCAGAAAACTTTTTCGCCACCTGCTGGGGCCCCTCTGTATCGCAGGACCCTAGGCACGTGTCTTCCATGTCTGTGCCTCAAAACAGTCCTGATTGTACACTACACTTCCATTCACAAGATTTTGACAAATACAAAAAGCAAATCGATAAAAAAATGATAAAATTAGTGTTTTTGCCCAGAGGTAAAATTGTCAATACATCATCACCAAAACACACTTACATTACAAAATGCAGATTGTCACAATCTGCTTCTCTTAAGTTCAAATGCAGAAGTTGAAAATTAGTCATTAGTAATGTGATCATAAAGCCTGTAAATCTGATTAACATTGTACTCCGTGTCGCATAATAACTCAAGGGCCCTACAAGGGCATTCATGCAACACTCTAAATATTCTTTTGCATCCTCTCCGGTAGATAGATAGGTCTGTCAGTCTCTAAAAAGAGCACAGAGAATTTTCAGAAGAGGCGAAATTCGACGTACCGTACATCGCAAGACCAATGTTACAACCAACCGCCAGTTAACTTGTGAAATAGTTCTTCGTCAAGCGATTGGTTCTTGTCGCCTGACCTCATCGAAAGGAAGATATAGCCTCCGATAAACTCGTGCACAACCTTACAGTCGGCGGTCAGACACTGAAAAGCGACTTCCTCATCTTCAAAAGCCACCTGGACCTGTTTTATTTCCCAATTGACACTCCACGACTTCATATTCTGAAACCTCCATGTCTTGAGCGAATCGCCCTTGTGCAAATCCATGCGAATCATGCGATTGGAAGCAACACCCAGCAGTTCCTGTCAGATAAAAAAACTAAATCTACTGAGCTAATCGCCTTTTAAAATAACATTTTCACATCATTACAACATAAAAACAATACAAAATTTCAAACCCACCCATAGCATACATTTTACCAGGTATGTAGTCAAGACCAGCAGTTGCAAGCCCAAGACAAGACCAAGACCTCTATCATCAAGACCATGACCAAGACTGGCCATCCAAGACCAAGACCAAGGCCATCTAATGGCATCATGCTAACAAAATTTACCCCTTCAATAACTGTACACATTCTTGTCTAATTAAACAATAAGCAGCTGGATATGGTATAAACTTTACTGAAATGTTATCATAGTTGTTTCACGTGTCATCACAGATATGTTCACTTGACAATTGATCAATGCAATCATTTCAAACCTGCAATTTATAACTGAGTATGGTGAGCATTGCACTTTGCAAATACTAAATCGTAAAGAAAACTGTCACTCATGCGTGCCCTGTGGGGATGCATGAAGATGCCTCCATGGCTGAAAATAAGTTCCACTGGGGCAGATTTAGATTTACATGTTGATAAGTGTGATGATCCCAACTCTATCCAATTCATACAACTGCTCACTCAGACTAACCTCACACAACACATATCTCTTCCTACTCACACTTTTGGACATACTTTAGACTTGCTCATCAATCACTATCTCCAATTTCAGCAATTAGCCAATTCTCTCCTTCTGATCATTTTCCCATCTTCTCCATTTTAAGTATCTGCTCGCCAACTCCTCCGCCTCGTGGCACCTACTCATTTCCTTAACAAAATTGACGAGCCTTGTTCTGTGACAACATTACATCATCTGAACTAATTACTAACCCCACTTCTCTGCCGTCACTGATCAATAAATACAATTCTGTGTTATCCGGTCTTCTTGATAAACATGCTCCTATCATCACAAGACCTATTTCATCACACAACAGCAAACCCTGGTATAACTCTTTCATTCATGCTTTCAAGTCATTTCGTAGACGTCTTGAACAACATACCATAGAACACATTCTCCATCTGACCTTTTAAATCTTCGTTCCGCCACCAACCGTACCATAATCTCCTTACATCTGCCAAAAAGAAGTACTATTCTAACATCATTTCAACAAATAGCTCTAACCCACGTAAGCTCTGGAAAACCGTAAATGATCTTTTCCATCGCAAAAGAATCAAAACCTCTCCTCAATCCATTTCTCTGTCAGAACTTGCTGAATCTTTTGCTAATTTCTTCTCTGCAAAAATCTCTAAGATCAATCCTTAAGTCTTTCACTATTACTCAAACCACCTCTCCTCATTACCCCTTCTCCCCACAACCCCATGCAATTTATCCAGCTTCACTCCTGCAACTGATGAAGAGGTATCCAAACTGCTACTTTCTCTCCCAAACAAACAATGTGATCTAGATCCCATACCTACTTCTTTACTCAAACAGTGTGCCATCGTCGTTGCTTACGCCTATCATAACTAGAATCATTAACCTCTCTCTTACCTCAGGCACTTTCCCATCTTCATTCAAAAACTCTTTTGTCATTCCTCTCCTAAAAAGCCTGGTCTTGACAGAGAAGATCTTAATAACTATCGCCCCATCTCAAATCTTTCACTTCTATCAAAACTTACTGAGAAAATTGTGCTTTCTAGACTGACCGAACACCTTTCAAATAACTCGCTATATAATGCTCATCAGTCTGCCTACTACACTAAACATCACTCAACTGAAACCGTTTCTCGCTACATTCATGACAGACTCTTAACTGCAATTGGTCTCCGACAAGTTACTGGCCTTTGTCTCCTTGACCTCTCTGCTGCATTTGATACTATAGATCACAAAATTCTGCTGACTCTCTCTCTGGTTTGGAATATCTGAAATAGCTCATAACTGGTTTTCATCTTATCTTAAATCCCGGTCTTTTCAAGTGTCCTGTCTTAGCCAAATCTCTATCTCACACTGTAGATTTTGGAGTGCCTCAAGGATCTGTTCTTGGGCCTGTACTGTTCAGCTTACACTACACCACTCTCATCTTTAATCAATTCCCTTAATTTAAATCACCAACTCTATGCCGATGACACTCAGCTATTCCTTTCCTTCTCACCTCTTTCATTCAATGCTTCTATTATTGAGCTTGAATCTGCATTCTCATCAATCTCTGCTTGGATGTCATCTAATCTCCTCGCTCTTAACCCTTCTAAGACAGAGTTTCTTTTAATTGGACTACCCCACAACTCAAAAAAATTGACAATCCTAAACTAGTTTTGGCTTCTGACACCACAATAATCCCTGTTCCAACTGCTAGAAATCTAGGATTCAAATTTGATTCTTTTCTAAACTTGAATCACAAATTTCCCAATTATCAAAAGCCTGCTATGTTCATATTCGTGACCTTCGCCACTTCCTTGCCTAGATACTAAAACTGCCTCCACAATTGCCACCTCAATAGTCCACTCCAAATTAGATTATTGTAACTCCTCTACTATAACCTTCCCAAAGCCTCTATCAACAAATTGCAATCAATACAAAATGCACTTGCTCGTGCTGTTACTAAGTCACCTAAATTCTCCCATATTTCACCCATACTAAAATCATTACATTGGCTTAAAATAACTGAACGTATCCAATATAAGATAATAACACTTACACATAGCTCACTTCAGTCATCAAAACCTGTCTACCTTAGGTCACTATTAATCCCTCAGCCTCCTCGACCCACACGTTCGTCATCTCATCTCACTCTGTCACGCCCGCTAAATCAATCATCCCTGAAAATTTGCAACCGTGCCTTCTCATACGCTGCACCTGAACTCTGGAACTCGATCCCAGCTTCCCTTCGCACACTTGGACACTTTCAAACAATAAAATCTGATTCCTCATTTCCTATAATTCCTGCACTTTCTCCTCAAGTCTTCAGGTCTAAGCTTAAATCCTTCCTGTTTCTTAAATCATTTCCGCCATAGCTGTAACAACCTAGCCTCACTGCCCTTCGGATATTGACTATTGCCTGGCTGATCCCACACCTTTCCTATAGCTATTTTAAGAGAGGCTGAGCGCCTAAGAATAAGCAGCTACTGTTGTGCTGCTTTCCAAGGCGCTATAGAAATCCACGAGATTTTACTTTACTTACTTACTTACTTTAGCCGGAACGCAGTAAATGGAGCAAATAAATGGATTCAATGTCGCTTGAACTGATCACTGGCAAGGATGGCCTTGAGAGTGGTGTTCAATGATGGGTTTGAAGGGGTAAGGGATTGTTAGAACCGTCGTTCATGGCTGGCGGTTGACTGACAACAAGCTGTGTGAAACCCTAAAGAAAATTTGTACAATCTGATCAACCCACATAGACCTATGATCCGTTGTGTTGGCGGTCTAGTCCTTGGGGATAATGTACAGTGACCTTGGATAATTTCCAAGACCAATTCATTAAGACTGAGACCAAGACTGCCATTACCAGGACCAAGACTAAGGCATTAGATGTTGAGACCAAGACAAGACCAAGACCACAAAGAATCGGTCTTGAGTGCTCTCGAGACCAAGATCACGGTCTCGAGGACTATATCCCTGTATTTTACAAAAAACAACAAGCACTGTGATAGTCTGGGAGGCAAATTAATACTTGTTTCTAAATTCAAACCCAGCTACAACTGGCTCTGAACTGACTGTAGCCACAACAAAATCAAATATAATTCAGCAAAGCACTCAGCAATACTCCTCTGTCCATACATGAAGCCTATCAGCTATAATCACCACCACCATCATTACCACGTTGACCTACGAAGATGCCACAAACATATACAATGCCAAAATCTAGGACAATTACTGAAGACCAAATAATAAGTAACATTTTATTTCACATCATTATTTTAGATGAGCAGACAATTTCAAACAAACATGACAGTGCTTTTTAAATAGGCTTAATCTGATGCTGGGCAGGCTTTAACTTTTACACTTCTTAGTGGAGGTGCCTGCACTTAATGGCAGAGGCCCAATATCATCCAGGCACGTCTAAGCACAATAACATCTGTCTTATTGTTGCATTTCTAATTTCAATAACAACAACAACAACAACAATATTAATAACAATCATCATCATCATCATCATCATCATCATCATCATCATCATCATCATCATCATCATGAACTGATTAAGGTGGCATATCGTACAAGTACTGCTCTGTACAAGTACTGACTCATCAGCACACCCACGCACTGACTCATCTATGCATGAACAATTGAAAATACAGCAAAGCTGTCATGACATATTAATCACCGTGCTGGATAACTGGATAACTGGGAGTGAACAGCTGTCACTGGAAAGAGAACCACAGCTCCAATAATCAGGTGAAACAATGGTTCAGGTCAACAAAGCATACCTCCTTTTTGCTGCCTTTAAGCTTGATGATGAAGTACGTCAGTCCATTTTCCGGCAGAGACTGCCAAGCCTTGATGTAGTTCAGCTTAGCCTCCATTAAGTTCATGCTGGAGACGTTCGTATGAGCTTCCATGATGCGCTGACATAACTAAAACAATTATCAATTATCAATTAATTTGAAATATTTCCCGTTGCAAAACTTCAGAAGCACTGTCAACAGAGTTAGACATTCAACACACGAAAGCCGATCTCAAAATATTCAAGAAGTTGATGAACAACGGCCATGGAAAATATCATGTCCGTGCTCAATTATATAATTGATCACAAAGTTAACCCAACTTTAAATGCATAATTAGATAGAAATCATCATAAAAACAAATAGATTATATGAACAATAATTATCATATATAATAACAAACATCACCTTCAACTCATTGCTGTTCAACACTGTAGTTATTAGAAGGTTACAGAAGAGACATAATTCTACCCATCAGGAATTAATTTCTGACTAGTAATTAGGACAGACTGCTTTATATACAGGGTGGTGCAAAAAAACCAGACTAGTCACATTTAGGTTTGCATAGAATATAGTCCATTTTTTGTGCCACCCTGTACACGGTCCAGTCAAGACTCAATATATTTCTTTGGATCTGGTTAACAGGTACATGATTTTGGTCCTCCAAGGGCCATATCAATGGAGTTTCACTGTACTTGCTTTAAATCTATAACATTAACGCACCTGTCGTTCAGTTTTTGTTCTGTTGAGGAAACGAGGTGCAATGTAATTATCCGGCTCGAATCGTAAGTCGCAGGGATTTGTGATGACGGCTGATGCTGGATGCTGCATACTTAGAAAGGCAAGTGTTGACTTGACCTCAGTCTCATACGAGCTGTCGGCCATCGTATGACCTTTCGCAGCGAGTTTGAAAGCCGCCGACCATCTGGCAAACTGCTCCTCCTGGTCGAACAACATTTGCAAGAATAATTTGTTTTACTATTCAGCAAAATGCATTCATTTCAAAACACTATAATTCAGTAACAGTTGCAGTAATTCAGTCATCATCACTGCCGCTGCCATCATTGTCCTCATCATCATATTTAGAAAAACACGAATGATTTGTGAAGACCATCGTTGCCAAAACAACCATGATTTTTCAATCAATTACAATTCAGCTTCTGGTTCTATTCTATCTAACCTATTCTATTTAAACTTCTTCAAAGATACCTGTATTTAGTTGGCATTTGTTTAGTTCTATTAGAAGGGACTTGGTTTCTATTTTAAAGTGAGGCTGTCAAATTAACAATCAGTTTCTTAAATGACTTATGAATGTATTTTAATCAACTTGATCCTAAGACTGCCTACTATTCATGTTCCCAAATCAGTTTTCTTTCAGCCAATTTCAGGTTTTCAATTATAACCATAAAGGCTATTGTAAACAAGAATTATAAAATATGCCATAATGCATTTCAATATTCTCACTGAATTATGATATGATTACAATGCAAAACTGTTTATTCAACCTCCTTAAATCACTGCAAAGAAAATTCAGCCAATTTAAATGCAGGCCAAGTCACAAATGGTCAGACACAATCAACACTGGTCACGGAACAGCACAATGACCCCAGTTGGCTATACGATAACAATGACAACAACGGTTCGCGCAACATCCAAGTGAACAGTATACCTACTGTTTCTGCCCGTATCCATATTTCTGTCATTCCATCATGAACTGGGATGAAAAGACGAATATTGAATTTCTGAGTTGATACATAAGCATCAGAAGTTACTTCACAACCTTAACATGAACAATACATTTACAATTATAAACAGCTATCAATTTATCCACACCTAAACGAAGAATGGCTGGGTGGCTGTTGGCACCGCTGTTGGCACCACTACCTTATCCCGGGAGAGAACGAGTACCAAGTACAGGTTGCACACGATGTTTAACTTTGGTACTCTAATTGGAACCGGTTGCCCAATGCAATTTAGGGTAACGGTTTTTTCCCTAATCTGTATTTTAAAGGCCAGAAAAATAGGCAAACAATGGCAAAATAAAATAAAATAAAAACAATTGCCTTTGTGCATCAAAATTGATATTGAACTAATTGACCTCAATGACAATATTCATTCTGTAACTGAAACTTCAGATTTGTTTGTTTGAATATTACAAACAAAACTTTCCGAAGTAAAACCTGTGATCCAAAGTCAAACCGTAATTAGCCACATATGCATTTTCCACGACATCTATGTAGTCAATGAAATGCATCAATTCAATGAACAAATTCAAGAAAACTGTACATAATAAGTAAATTTAACATCTCTCTTGTGCAATAAGTCATATCCCACAACTCCATTGTTCTTAAAACAGCAATCTTTAACCTTTAAGGTTGAACCGCACAACGGCTGGTTCAGTGACGTCATCCGCACTTTTATACATCGACAAATGTGTGTCCTTGAAGACAAAGAAGCATCGCTTGAAACTTTTAAAGGCAAACTTTTTCGGTCTGGAACAAAACCAAACATTTGAACATAAGTAGTACCCTTAAAATAACTTCAATGGAAGTAGTGTAAATCTTTTAAAATAGTTAATTTAATCTTTATTACTAACAACTGATGTCCTCTAGAGCTCAGATTTCAGTGGAGAAATTTAACATTAAGCTTATAAACACATTTGTTAATTAGCTGTTTTATCTCAACAGAAATATCAAACAGTTAACTAAGCGCACACATTGCATTTGTGCAACATGGTTGCCTCATTTGCACTAAACCAATTTATATGGATAGATTGAAAATAAATAAATAAATGGTTAAGCTATACTTTTAATCTTATGATAGATGTAATAAGAATTCCCTAAGTCGTCTTTATCAAGATGTGAGTGATAAAAATTCTAAGCATACAGAGAGAATGTCGTATGTATTTCACCACAATGCTAATATCCATATTCACATCAATGCATGAATTACAATTTTTTTATACTGTGCACTGCTAAAACTAGACAGAGCCTTTTCCAATTTCACTTTCTTTTTCATCTGTATGATTTGAAAATGGTGTATTAACCCTTATACCATTTGCCCAGAGAATACTCGTCCATTTTACTTTACGTTACAAACAAATGAACGGTAAAAGGGTTAACCTAAAGACATAAATGTGACATATATAATCCACGACGGGTCGGCCTGATATGACAAAGCCCTCATTAAAATGGATCATCTACTTCAATATTTGATGTGCATTAAAGTAAAGAGGACAGCCTCACTAAATTTATTCATAAACAAAGCAATTAACCAAGTTGCACACTTGAAAAATCGTAGATAATCTCTTAGTTCGGGAGTTCTGGTGATGTCACTGGCAGCTGATAAAGACGTTCCTTCAAGAGAAACCTGTAGGTCCGTCAGCGCAGAATCAATTTCGTCTTCTCCTTGACTTACAGATCCATCGTAACTCGGCTGCGGCAGCAGACTTTGCTTCTGCACTTGCAACTGTAAGCCAATCAACAAAAAAAACGGGTTAAAAATCTAAAATAACCTATTTACATTAAGAAAAGTACAATGGGGGGAAGGGGACAGCATTCTCATGGGAAAACAGCTTTCCTCAAGATTTCTCAAGGATAATTCTGAAACAGTGAGAAATAAGAACTACTTTTCAATGCTACAAAATGGAATAATTATGCTATTAACCCTTTTGCTGACGTATTGATGAGCATCGTTCGCCATGTATTATCTATTCTCTCTCTCTCTCTCTCTCTCTCTCTCTCTCTCTATATATATATATATATATATATATATATATATATATATATGATATTATGATGGTATATATATATATATTTATATCATGGACACCATACAATGTAAGGCACTGCTGGCAGTAGGAACACAGCAAAGTTGTGGCACGCGAGTGCGTTAAACATTGTTTGGGCTATATTGGGCTGGTTTTTAAAAATGCGGATGTGCTATATGCTAGGCTAGTAGACATTAAACAGCCAGCCATGCCCACAGCTCTGGTTTTTACAATATTAGCTGTACAGTACTGTATTAATAGTATATTATTATTATTATTATTCTTGACAATTTCTATAGCGGACATAGATCAAAATCAAAGGCACTTTACACAAATTTAATTAAGCTGGATGGTAAAAGCGCTTTAAAAATGGTCGGATGTCTGATCTCTCGTCCGGTTCTTCCATGAGCTCAGATCCGCTAGGCTAGTCATTGCGGCGGTGGATGGCGCAGGATCTTGCTATATGTAAAGTTCCGCCAGATGTGACCTGGATGCGTTGCATTAGGATACGCCTGATCCAACCATGTCTGGCGCGCGGATGAACGAGCTCTGGAGCCAGTAGAACCGACTTTTTTTGGAGTGTACAGCGTATTAATAGTCGTTCCCCACAGGCTAACGTGACTGGTAGAAAGGAGGCGCACCAAAAACCGCAAGACAATCCGAGTAACAAAATTAACAGATTATAGTAGCATTAATATCAATTCAAAATTAACAGATTACAAAGAGAACAGAACATTATTCTAACTACTATTAAAAACAACCAAACAACCAATCATAATATGGCAACAATTGTTATTATTCTTACAAAAGTTTGTAATTAATTTAAACATATTTGTAAACCATTTACTAATTATCTAACCAACAGTTGACCATGGGTCGTGGCTAAGAATAAATACTATACATTCCAAAATCAGTAGTGGACACTTTCAAGACAAATTATTCATAAAATCCAGAAATATAAGCAAGCCACGTCTGAATACACAGCAAAATGATCAATAAGCAAACTTCACAAGCTCATAAAATATTTGTATCGTTACAGATCTGAAAATAGGGCTTAGTCAAGCATTTGTACAGTAAATAGAGAAAAGTGCTTTAGAAAGAACACACTGAATTGTCAAGAAAGCAGCACATTTAGCACACATATCTGCATGAGCATCAGGATAGCAGTTTAAATAATGCTTAGGCAGTACACAAGCCAGATTAAAACTTCCTAGTTACAGCTTATATTCTTCGAATCCAAATGCACAGGCACCAGTTTACCAGCTGGAAGCAATTACAGGAGTAGCCACAGGAATCAGAAGCTTGTCGAATGGTGTAATATGCAAAAAGAAAGGGCGGAAGGGTCACATGTGCATTGTGACTTATAAGTATATAGAATGGCAGGGAAAGAGCTAGGATCGAGAGAAGAGGAAAGGGTTTCAGCTGATACCAGGCTGTGCATCAGGAATGCACAAGTCATGTGATCGCGCGAAGCCAATAGTCCAAACTAGGCACTGACGTAGTAGTAGCGGAAATATCAACAGACAGCGACTGCTAGGCATTCCGCTGAACGCAGAACACAGAGAAATATGTGAAAACAATTTAATCATGGAGTATTAGCACGGAGAAACAACATCATCGTCAGTAGGCAATGCCAGCGTGGAACCAGTCTTCATGACTAAGTCCAAGATTTCCTTACCTGGACGAAACAATCCAGTAACTCATGGTGTTCTGTTTCCAGTTTCAAAGAGTAACTGAAAGTATCGGTAATAGTTCAGTGGAGAGAGGTTTGATGGTGCATTACACAAAAGACATATATATATAATGGACACAAAATTCAGAAGTTCTGAATCATACAAAGAATGATAGACAATTAAAGTATATCGGGCAGAAAGCAAATGCAGTAAAATTCAATCAATCCAGAAATACTGATACTTGTTGTGAAGATGCGTGAACCACTATGTGTATTTTTTAAAAAAATTAGAGCATAATGGTAACATTTGGTTCTGACATATTCTAAAAGATGCAGCAATCATCACTGCTCATGATGTACTGTCATCATTGTTATTTTATTCAAGCATGCAAACAAATGCTAATACCACTGCTTTGCAAGTTTAGTTATAGTTTAAATTTCGTGCTCTACAAAATGTTGCCTGTAATAAGCTTCTGATCTACTACTTCTAAGTGATACATATAAAAGACTTCAAAATAATACTAACAGTAACACTACTACTACTACTACTACTACTACTACTACTACTACTACTACTACTACTAATAATAATAATAATAATAATAATAATAATTTAAAACAGATTGTATTCTCTATAAACAAAGTACTTATAATATCAAGGAGGAATATAAGTTAGAACATTAGAAGTTTGCTTTCATCTATAAAGATATCAGAATTCACAGAAGACAAGAGAATACATGTGAAGTGATTCACTCTATACTCTATAGCACAAATTCAATTACAAGGGGTTGGGACGAGATTGCACTGGACTCCAATTGGTTTCCACAAGTCCACATCTGAGCATGTCCAGGAAGTGGCATCATGTAAAGCAAGTATGGAAAACAGGCATATCCTCAGAGATTCATCAGCATACGGGATATATATATATATATATATACATATATATACACACATACACATATATATATATATACATATATATATATACATATATATACATATATACACACACACCTACATACGCACACCCACGCACTGACTCATCTATGTGCAGACTTTTGACTAAATTATACATATAACTGGGAAATTCTTGGTGCAAATCTGCATGCATATCATCTGGGTCAAGTCTTAAATGGGATCACTGCGTATCAGCTCCTCCGCAGCCAACACAATGGCACTGCCACCACCAGTGTCTAAAATAGTGCCACATTTGAGAACTGGGAGAGGAAGTTCAAGCAATGGAAGAAATCATTTGCCCATAAATCCTCGGTAATCAGGAGCAGAATTGCTGATTGCTGTCTTCCAGAATTATCTCTCTCCCACGCTCTCATCCCATCTCTGTCTTGTCTGTCTGTCTGCTTGTCTGTCTCTCTCTCTCCCCTCCAAAAACAGCTTACAGGAAAACTAAATTCACAATCCAAGAAGCAGCCACAACTCACAGACTTCATCAGTAATCCAATTATGGCAACACACCTTCTTTTCATCAATCACATTTTGTGGATTAAGCCAAATTGATCCTAACTGAATGCAAGATAACATTAGACAAGTAAATCCTTAAACTTCATTGTCTTTATTTGCACATTTCTGTCTTTTCAGGAGGAACAATTCTATTAACTACTGCTTTACAATATTAATACTAATAATGCATCTATAGCAACACTTCTGTATTTCCTTTCATCATATGAAGCTGAGATGGCAAAATGGATGCCATTTTTCATAGCACACAGAAAGATTATTATAAACAAAATAAATAAACTAAAGATTATAATAAACAGCCAGTAAGTAAAAACAAATACAATTTATTTTGGGTCATTAGGGATGCTTGCAAGTATGACAAATGGGTCAGCTCACTCAAGAGAATGCCTCCTTGAATCATATCTATGATCCACAGGTCACTCAGGGTCAAAGTTCTGGATTGGATAGATAACGGAAGTGATTGCAAAGCTGGATGGTTCACAGATTTGGGGTTTAATTGGAAGAGCTGAGTTTCTCAGATTGTTTGAAAAAGAAATCGTGCTCCTGATTAAGGAAGCTGATACTCACGAGGAATCCATAGAAAATTACAACACAACACTATTACATACTATTATCTCCAACACAATGCCTCAACTAGAACAGGGTTTCCCAGACATTTTGGAACCACGACCCACCTACAGTGGTTTTGTAATGCGCCACAACCCAGGGCCTGTTTTAACGTGCAGTGGTAAAATGCAATTTTCTGTGCTTTGTGCAGTGATAAATTTTCCGGACCATCTTTTTTGCTTGTTTTATGCACGGATGTCCACAAATTTTCTGAGTTTAGTGCAGTGATAAATTTATCTTAAAACAGTCCCTGCCACAACCCTGCAAACTTAGAGTCAACTATGTGTGGATAAAACACTAATCCTTTTAACATAAGCCTTGTATGGATTGCAGGTAGGCTTATATAGGTACCAGGTATAGAAATTTCTTTAAACTAAGCCTACTTGCAACTTTGCAAAGCTAGTGACATTGCAGCATGGGTAAGAAAATGACACTGTTGAATCTAATTTCACGCTGTCCTGTGACCCACCAGACTCAACCCTGTGAACCAATTTTGGGTTGTGACCCACAGTTTGGGAAACATTGAACTAGAGAATCTATTTTCTCAAAGTCAGTGCTAATCATCTGATTGGTTTTGGTCAACTAAGAAAACTATCAAATTTTCAGAGTTTTGCCTTCAAAATCAATTTCATCACTTCATTAATACAGACATAAAAACTGTAAACAGACAATAAACTGTACATATATTACACGATCCAGTAAACAGATTTATCATCAGTTGAAAATAATCATTAATTACCAACCAGAACTGGCAAGAAATGATAATATACTGGTACTAAGAAGACCATGTAGTCAGAAATTACTGGCTTTAGAACATTTACAAACTTTCAGGTTACTAAAGTGTGCTAAAAAGACTGAAATTTCAAATAACAGTTAAACACACCATCGATTTCTAAACTAAACCCGATAACCTCTGAAAGTTGTGCATTGGACTTCAACAATAATGCAAAACTGACCAAATGGTCTTTGATATTATCACATGTATACATCATCGATAATTAATCATCATACACTGGGCAAACAGGCAAAATCATTAATAAAACATGTCTGCAATAGCCTTTTTGAGCAATCCAGAGCTACTATCAGGAAGTACTTGGCAGCAAAATTCTCTGAAAATCAAGATCAATTACTCAAAAATACTTTCACTTACTTGAATAGCTGCAAACATTATCATCTCCTCTTCGGTGCAGTCAAGTTCTTCAGATATCAGCGACCATCTTGCCTGCTCGTATATCTGGTTGATACGCACGGCGTCGTACTGCGGAAAGAAAACCCAAAAATCGATGAAACATCCGAGTGGTCATAAGAATGCTCATATTCACAAATCAAATACATCAGACGGACGCCGATTTTGCAAAGAAGTGCTTTGGCAAATTCAGTGACGACGTCAAAACAGACATGAAAAGGATAAACACAGACTGCCAAGATGAAAGTTTACACATTCTGCGGCAATTTGTTGACCAAACATCTTCAGAAATCAATGAGAAAATATCAATCAATAATCCATTACAATATTTTTACACATGTAATGCAACCCTGCCTAGATCATTCACATACCTATGTAGACCTATAACCTGCAGAAATGGTCAGTCACATCACATAATGCAGGCATTCTAGGCGCAAAAGCATGGTAAGTCACAAAGAGAAACTGCTTCAAATAAATGGCATTTTAACATGATTAAAGAGAAGTAAAATTCAAATCAATTAGCAGACATGAATTACATTTTACAACAGTACAAACTGGATACCTTTGGATTTATGTCATAAAAGGTAAAAAACTTGTAACGCAAAAGTACAGTGTCGTTCTCTACAATTCCCTGTTCCAATAATGAACGCGATGAATCAAGCCACCTACACAACAAAAGCAAATGCCTATTTGAATGTGAATACCATAGTTTCACGCATTCATTTTATAATGCACAAGCATATGAAACTTAAACATACATTGCGTCATAAATGACTACGGTACCTGTGATTTGAAAAACATACGAGATAAAGCAGTGTGCAGAGTGGTGGGCAACTGGGGCCAACCAAAAAGGTCACTGAGGGCAATTTTTTTAGGCCCTCATCTAATGGTTGACAAACAAAAAAAGGGTCGCAAAGTCAATGTTGGTGCCCCATCTGGCCGGTGCCCGGGGCCATTGGCCCCCCTCTGCATGCTACTGATAAAATGCACTATGCTTTAAGCTCAAAAGATCAAGATAGGATATATGAAAACATGATATGCTCATAATGCCATGACAAACAACTCTTCATTGGTTTTAGATGAAAGCTCCAAAATTCAAAGCATAGAAATGATGTATTCAGACAGGTCAATTATAACAGCAGCAGAAAAATAATAGTCCTCAGTAAGTAAGTAAAATCTCATGTACTTATATAGCAATTGCAAGGGTAGTACTGAAGTAGCTATTTAGCACCTAGGCACTTAATCTGATGCTAAAATAGCCACTGCCAAAATGTAGTGATCAGTCCAGGTGAGGGCAGACTTGTTGTCAAGACTCAATTGTTCAAGACCCAGGCCGAGAACAAGACTTTGAAGTTCAAGGTCCAGACCAAGACCAAGACTGGTGTCTCAAGAACAAGACCAAGAATGAGACTTGGACTTCCAAGCCCGAGACCGAAAACGAGGCTTTTAAAACTGAGTCTTGAGACGTCTCAAGACTGAGATTCAAGTCTCGGGAACCACAATCCTGGGTGAGGGTCATAAGATTTGTAATACTGACAACCTCCAGATTGAACCTATTTGTAAGGACATAGATTGATCAAATCTGGAAGCCTGCCAGTGTCATGTTTGCTCAGTGATGGACAATTAACCTCAGACCAGGTTCTCATAACTCGGATTTTCTGAATTCCAATGGGAATTTTTGACATTTGGCAGTTGCAGTTGTGCAGTTACTTTTAAATTGGAAGTGCAAAAATCTAGCAGTGCATTTTCGGTTGTGAATAATGCACAGAAAAGTTAATGCATCAGTTAACTAGATTACAAAGCCATTTATGCGTTTAATTCACATCTTATCTGTTATTTTTCTCTTCATAAATCTCACTTCCACTATCTTGAAATTTACAAATACTACGACACCGCCTTAACTGTTTCTACCTACGGCAGTTTAAGCAAGAAATATTTGCTGTAATCTGGCTGACCAGAGTATTCCATTAAGCGTACTGAACATTTAAGGAGCAAAATAATGTATTTTGTTTTTAAGCAGCACTGACTGGCTACTGGTTTCATTTCATATTACGGCATTTCTACCTATTCTGCCTTTGACTTTCTTTTCTAGGGTAACCCGTCCATTGGGTTGGTTTTTTACATGACAACATGGGCCCCACTATAGGATTGGTGCTACTTTAGCTTTAGTTATAACTCCCTATTATATTCTGATTTCAGTTAGGAAGCCTTCAATATCCACAAGTTTCTGACTGTCATTTAATGAAAAACAATTTCCAACTGCATTGTTTACAGAAAGTGCTGGCAAGTGCTGAATACATGCTTAACTTCAGTTCAAATACAGCACTCAGACATTTCAAAGATTCCGCAAGCAGAAAGCTGACGATGCAACTGAATAATACACACCCAGCATTGATCCTTGCTTTCTCAGCCAAATTCCTCGGTCGGTAGAGTAAGACAAGCGCATCTCTTGCCGACATTGCTGGGCTATTAATCAAAGAAGCGTCCAAGCTTCCATCAAACGAAAGACTGTGGGCAGACCCAGGTGACGTGGTACCGTTGGCATTAAAAGAATAGTTGGGTGAATGGCCTCCCATTGTTGCGTACGGGCTGCTCTGCTGCCCTCCTCCATAACCACCCCGCATTGTTCCCTAAAAAAAGTCAATTCCATTACTCTAAGTGAAAATATTCGGAAACAAATCACGGCAAAGATTAGATAAACACACAAAACTTTTAAAAGAAGTTTAAGCCAAAGTGCTTTTCCTACAAAACTTTCTGTCTGACTAATCGAATCGGATCCAAATGTTTTTCTATCATTTCTTTCTCATTGCATAAAGTCATCAATTTCAGGCTTTCCAAATGACTAAGGCTTGCAAACTTTGTTCTTAAATAAGTAAGTCATCAATGTTTCAAAGATGAGTTTATGCAGGATTTTGATACTATCACTCACACCAATGTAGGGTGAGAAAACTGATTTACTGCTATTACAACCACATATCTTGCATCTTATTTTTCAGTCAAATGTACACACATGAAAAGTACACAGACAGAAACAACAAAGTCTTTTGTACAATTTTATAATACAGTATAAGAAACATAATTCAAAGTGGATATATATTATATATATATATATATATATATATATATATTATATATGTATATATATCACTAATAGTTAAAACAAGGAAACAGATGTTCAATATAAGTAGTTTATATATCATCATCATCATCATCATCATCATCATCATCATCATCATCATCATCATCATCATCATCATCATCATCATCATCATCATCATCATCATCATCATCATCATTTTCATCAGTCATCTTCATATCTGAAGGTTGAGTTCTTTTTCTGTCTTCAGCAATCCTTTTTAGTCTTCCGTGTTCTTTTCCTGTATGTGTTCCTTAACGTCGTCCAGCCAGTCTCTTCTAGGTCTTCCTCTGGCCCTGTTTCCCTCATATCTGCCCTCTAATAGGACTTTTGCTTGTTCTGTGCTTGAACCCCGCATTATGTGTCCAGCATACTGAGTTTTCCTGTTTATAATTTCTGTCAGGAGTTGTCTCTTTTCTCCAATTTTCTTTAGTACCTCTTCATTTGTTATTCTCTCTTGCCAGCTAATTTTCAAGATTCTTCTGAAGCACCACATTTCAAAGGCCTGTATTTTATTTTTCAACTGCTTTGTTAGAGTCCAGCATTCGCAGGAGAATGTGATAACCGAGTATACATAGCATCTCAGGATTCGTAGTTTTAGTGCTAGGTCTAGGTTTCTTCTTAGTAGTTCTTTCTGTTTCCAAAAGGCTTCTTATATATACAGTTATGTAATCATTTGGGTAACTTACTGGCAAACAAAATATAAGCCATCAGATACTGGTCAGAGAACATAACAAATGATACATGTGGTTTCAATTTAACTACATACTAAATTAAAAATTTAACTAAACTTATCAAAACCATAACTGAAGAGAAACTAAATGTTTCTTCTAAGTAAAACTGAAACAATAATTACCAACTACCATAAATATTTGCATCAGGTAAGTATGAAACTATGGAGATGTTTCCTATAAATCATTGAAAATTACTACCAGGATATAAAATTATCGATTCTAAGACAAGAAAAGAAGACAACACTGAGAATGGGCGATGATGCAAGTGATTGATGCAAAAGCAGGCTACAAGACTTAAGCCACAGAGCTCTAAAAAGACAAGAATGGAAGATGATATGGCAAGAGATACCAATGGTCACTAAGCCATGATGATGATGATGATGATGATGATGATGATGATGATGATGATGTTCTGTGGTTTAATGTCTATGATCACTGTTTGCAGCATTACTGTATTGGAACACATCTAAATATTAAATTTATTTTATACATAACAAATATATAAGGAATATCACAATATCAAGCCTGGACACAAGCGCGCACGCACACACACACGCACCTACGCACTCACCCACCCACAAACTGATCCGGATTAAGCAATGATGGCAACACAAACCTTGTTTCAAGCAAGATGCCTGACAACACTAGGGTTTTGCTCTTTACTGCTGTGATGGAAATACAATCAGTGGTTTGACCAAATTTCAGACAGTGTCATCTAACACAGTGTTTCCCAAACTGTGGGTAGCAACCCAAAAGTGGATCGCAGGACTCAGTCCATGGGTTGTGGGGTAGTGTGAAATTAGATTCAAAAGTGTTATTTTATAACTACCACCATAATGTCATTAGCATTGCAAACTTGCGAGTAGGTTTTGTTTAAAAAATTTCTATGCTTGCAATTCATTCAAAGCTTATATTAAGATGAATAGTGCTTTTATCCACTTTCCGTTGACACAACGTTTGCAGGGTCGTCAAACATCGAAAACCACTTAAGTGGGTTGCGGTCCCAAAAAGTTTGTGAAACCCTGATTTAACCCAGGGCTCCCCAAACTTTTTGGAACCGCGACCCACTTCAATAGTTTTGTAACGTGTCGCAGCCCTGAAATCTTAGTGTTAACTAAAAGTGGATAAAACACTAATCATATTAACATGAGCCTTGTATGGACTGCAGGTATGTAAATTTCTTAAAACCAATGGTGCTTGCAACTTTGCAGGGCTAGTGACATTATACACTTTTTAATCTAATTTTGCGCTACCCTGCGACCCATTAGACTGAGCCCTGCAACCAACTTTTGGACCCCAACTCACAGTTTGGGAAACACTGATCAATCTAACCCATTACATGATCTATTCGGAATGGCAACAATTGCAGAGAGAATAATGAACCATACATTCAAGAGAGAAGTGAAAATTGCAAGAACAAAATACAATTAAAACATAAAACAGTATGTAAAAGAAAGTGCATATTGAATATACTACCACTGGCCAACTGTTTCATAGTTGCCATTAAATATCTTAGCAAAAGCTTGTAAAAGGACTATGCAAATATGAGTGCAGTTCTATTGAACCAATGGACGTGCTTTTGAATCAAACAACAATTTAAAGTTTAACAGATAAAATATTTGCCAGAAACTGCATTTCTGAAAAGTTGACAAAATATCAAAGAAATAAATTCTCTGTGCCACAAACTGAGACAAGCGTCTTGACAGAAATATTGCCACTAAGAACAATATTCACACGGCAGCCAAGTTCATTTAGCAGTAAAGGTGACTGGCAAACTTGCGAACAAGCGGAAACGAAATCAAAGGCAAAAAAGCGACAAATATAAAGATTTCCGTTAATACGTGCCTTTTTCCAAAAGTGCCTCTGAATAGGCATCCTTGGACTGTACAGATCTGAAACACAGACCTACAATAAAGGTCTTCCTTAGGTCTTCCTCAATGATGCCTTCAACAACCGCCAAGTTAAAACTTATCAGAACAGTACTCCTTCAAAAATGAAACCCTGAGTTCCAGGGCCGGCCTTACGTTTTGCGGGGCCCTCGGTGAGATAGGGTTAGGGTCAGTGACAAGCAAAAAAGGTCATCGACAATCGCAGGGCCCTTCGTGTACACAAAAATTGTGGCAAGCAAAAAAAGGTCATCGGACAATCGTGGGGCCCTTCGAAGACTTTGCGCAGGGCCCCTAGAGGAGCGGGGCCCTGGGCAAAGGCCCAGTTTGCCCAGGCTTAAGGCTGGCCCTGCTGAGTTCATGACAACAAGAGCAGAGAATAAGGAATTTCTGGCAAGATCTCATATTACCCAGTAAAATAAGCTTTTCACAAATAACATGGACTGACAAAAAGTTGCTTAGGCAAATGTATCTGATTCAATATCTGTAAAAGTATCTTTAGTGAAAGAATCATAATAAAAGAGGTCATTTTAAGAAGGCCAAATAAAATAATGATAACACAGTAACCACTATTGTATCCTTTACTATCCTGATTCTGATACTAGCACCTACCTTGTGTAATAATTCAGTTTAAGGCTGACTTTGATATGTGTTACCAATGATAGTGGCTTGCCAAATGGTCATATAAAAAGGTGCATCAATACCAGTGATGATACTGATGATGAGGTGATGATCTATCTAATCAGCTAATCTTGCAATTGGGTGACTTAAATTCACTAAATGCAATTAATTCATAAAGTAACAGATACTGTATTATCTCGGGTATAATACGCACCTATGTATAATACGCACCTTTAGTTCTAGAATTATCATAATGTAAAAATGTTAATACCTATGTATAATACGCACTCAAAATTTCCCATGAGAATCTCTATTAATTAACCTGGATAATCACAATTGTCTTTCAAATTCTGCTTAAAATTGGAAGAGTAGACAGAATCTCCCATCGGCAGCCATAATTAGGCCATAAAACAATAAGCCTGCATAATTTTTAAGCTATCAATAACAGAATGTTTATTGAGTAACCTAGACAATCACAATTTTCTGGCAAATTCTTTTAGAAAATTGATGTGCAGGCGTTTTTCTCCACCACTGACCGCAAAGGTATAAACCCATATAATGCATGTGTTATATGCGTAAAAATACCGCTAAATTAAAATTACGTATGTTATGTACATGTAGATGTACATAAAATTGTAGGTACATACAATTTATTTCTATGTATAATACTCACCCACACCTTATACCGATTTTTAAGGGAAAAAATGCATCTTATACGTGAGATAATACGGTAATAATATCAGGTTACCAGGAATTGATGGTTCACATTACTGTAATACATTCAGGCTACCACATGAGAATAAAAAAGTTGATTCATAATGGCCATCACCAAGTCTGTTGAGGTACCTCACAGCATCAAAATATCATCATCCAATACCAGCAATTATCTGGATATATCTTCAAAAAGTTCAAATTAAATCTTGTCAATTCCAGTGTAGTTTGGCATAGGCAGAACTGTGTCATACAATCACTCACAAATACTTATTCTGGCTTTGATTGTTGCTTCCAAAAGATGTGTCAAACAAGCCCACCTTTCTATTATAGAACCCCTCGAACCCAACAATTCATCTCATTCTGGAGTGCATGACTCTAGAAAGTCTACACAGATACAGACATTAGGACAATGCTAGCCATTCCATTCAACTTAAACCCAGTTATTAAGCCAATGTTGTGAGCAGTTAAGTGGCTGGTCCTCATTAGCACAGCCAAAAAATTAATTGAACTTTTTCGCTTTTGAAGTATTTATCAAACTAGGTAAATTTTAACACACCAGAATCAATTCGGAAGCTTTCATAAACACAGATCATAAAGAATTGTATAATGACTTAAGAAATCAAATGATTTTTGGGTGTTTTCAAGGAAATTAAATTGAGAACAACTCTTCACAATGCTCCCTAAAACCAAACAACATTAGACACAGTGGTACACAGCACCTTTCACACATGCAAATGTCTCCTAAACCACTCTAGGTTAGGCTAGGTTAGTTTAATAGGTCAATTTATATAGCGCAGAAACATGGACGAAGGGCCAAAGGCTAGAGCGCTTTACACTTAACGCTATCTATTACATTCTGAAATGCAAAAAATAGCACACTTGTAAGCCAAAGTATTACAGTGCATTCAGACAGAAAATCAATGAAACCCTGTCCAATATCAGACCAACTAAGATATTGAAAATGATTCAAGAGAAAAGAGACTAACATGGCATGGTGAAAATGCATATAAAAGAAATACAAGCAAAAATCAAAGCAGATGATAAAATATTTTTAAAATTTGTTGTTACCGGTACTTCAATTCTAATTAATGAAAAAACAAGGAAACACCTTTGTCAACCGACCTTCTGACACTGATACAACATGACGTTAACAAATGAAATGACTTCTATAACGCCATAATAATAATAATAATAATGCACACGGGTTGAGAGGATGGTCACTTTAGGTATGAGTGTGCCGTAAATTAAGTCTCTAATGCTTCAGGAATACTTAAATAGCATGCTTGGTAGGATGTCAGCACTTTTGATCAGCTGCCAACCTGAAGATTAAGGAATTAAACAATATAAGTATGTGCCTTTGAGTCAGCAGCCCTCACAAGAAGACACTGTCCTATGAAATAAATTACTTTTGTCATAACAGAGAAAGTCACATCAATTTGGGATATATATATATATATATATATATATATATATATATATATATATATATATATATATATAAAACTGGTATTCGAGACAATCACTACCTGGTGACCTTTGAGGCATTTTAAAATGATTTCTTGGTTAGAAATTGATGTCAGTTTGCACATGATATGCAAAATCTCAGTAGCTTCAAAAATTAATTTTAACATTCAACCTGCAATTCAGGCTGACAGAATTCGGGCAAAACACAACATAATAATACATCCAGGATATACCACCATAAAGATCATTTAATTCAATGGGATTTTCAGGAAAATCACCATAAATGATAGCAAAATATTGACTGCAATGTTCTAACCTGCGGAGTGGCCATTGTACGTCCTCTGTTGGAGGGACTTCCCATAGTGCCGCTCTCATAGTTTCTGTTTGACAAATGACCATTTGGAGCCGTTAGTCCTGGCAATTGCGTTCGTCTTGTTGCCGATATTCCTTTGTTCTTTTTCAGTTCTTCACGAGCCATTTTACGCGAAAGCGACAACTCTTCCGGATGACGTACACCTAGAAGGATCAATCGAAGAGTTTTAAACGACAAACAATAACCATAACAGAAGCAGACAGATTATTTGACATTGATGCAAAGACATAGCTGCAAAAACGATACAAAATCCAATTTTTAATAACTCATAATTCATTACTGGTAGATATACAGTCAAGAAATTCACACCAGAAAATGCAGTAGAATTTCATTTTCAAATGTTGCATTGTTACACACATTTCACCCAAAGAAATCCAAATAAATACCATTACTGTACAAGGTTTGTTCAGTTGATTCATGTTTTAGGTTGCAGATGCAAAAGCATCCTCTGATAAAATTCTCTGAGAATATCTTGTTACTATTTGTATTATTCCTTAGAACAGTGCTTCCCAAACTTGTTGCAGCCATGGCACACTATCCAAGAAACATGCAGTCAACGGCACACTGCAGCCCAAATGCACACACTTATTTCTAAATGATGCATCATACAGGCCTACTAGTACTATATATTATACTGTAGTTTAATATACAGTATAAAATTGACTACCGTTCTTCATAAGTACATATTTTCTTTGCAATCTGCATCACTATTTCACTCTTAACTTCATTGAAGAGATATAATTCAACTTACAATTAGCAATTAATATAGCGCCATTATTATTTTTTCTTGCTTTGTCCTCATTCAGTTTCTGTGGTCTGAGTTTCCATGTGGTGACCAGTGCTCTCATGGTTTGTGTAGTGGGGTGGTTTCCCGTGTCCTTCCCCACACTGTTTAACCCACAGCTGGGTGCCAATCCTCACCCGTTCGTTTCACTGCAGTGCTCTACTCAACCAGTGGTTGAGCATCCCACTACAGCTACTAATGTCTCCCACCACTAGAAGATGAGCTCAACACTCCAGTCTAGCGACTGTCGAGAGGGACATCCTGTCGTTTTAGACCGGTCCACTGAGGTATATAGAGCTATACAACGTTCACCCGTCAACCTCAGCTTCCCGGAATTCAGATAGCACACTTTGCAGAAATGAACTGGTTAAGATGAATAGCAGGAGTCAGCATAAAACAAAGAATAAGAAATGAAACGATCAGAGAAAAGACAGAGCAAAAGACAGAGTACAAAAGAAACGATACTCGAATCAATACAGAAATGAAGACTGAAATGGTTTGGTCATGTTGAAAGAATGAAGGAAGAAAGACTGCCAAAGAAAGCACTATACAATTATGTTGAAGGAAAAAGGAGAAAAGGAAGACCAAGAAAAACATGGATAGAAAACTTAAAAGAGGATGCAGAAGAAATGCAAATGAACTTCATCCAATTGACCAGAGCAGCAAGAGACAGACAGAAATGGAAGGAACTCATTCAGACCCATCGTCAAACCCAATAGGGAAAGACGGAAGGAAAGAAAGAAGAAGAAGAAGAATTATTATTTTACCATTTTCCAATATTTTGCCATGGCACACTTCTACCGTTGCTGCGGCACAGTTGTGTGCTGTGGCACACAGGTTGGGAAACACTGTATTAGAAGCTATAATAACAATTAAATTACTGACTAAATTCAAGAGTTGCAGCAAGCTTGAATGTGATTTAATAATAATAATAATAATAATAATAATAATAATAATCATCATCATCATCATCATCATCATTAACTGATTATGGTGGCATATCGTACAAGTAGTACTAGGACACCTTACAACTAAATCTAGATAACAGTATATCCTACAACATTCAATGTTCTGGATAAAGTTCTACGAACAAAGAGAGCAGTTTTAAGTTCTCGTTTGAATGCTTCTAGTGTCTTTGCCATAGTTGTTGATGATGTTGATATAACTGAGATTTGATCTACTGTAGATGACATGTGTATTTCAATTTCAAATTTCCATGATCCAGTTCAAAAACACAAAACCTCAAAATGGCAAACTCTATTTTTACACAATTGTTGATGGCTTACTTAATTACTTAATTATTTATTTATTTAAACATTTCTCTGTCAGAAATTATTCGGGAATCCTAACTTAAGCGCTTACAAATGGTAACATGAGTTTTGAGGCCTAATGATTCATGAAGTATAGACAGATGCAGCATGATCAATTGCTGATTCCTTATTATTATAAAATTATAACTTTCAATTATCGGTACTGTATATAAACTCATTGAGTCATTGGTATTAGCAGGGCGCGATTTGTAGGGGGGAGATTTTCCCCCACTGCCCAACTGCACCCCCCCTACTGCTACATCTCCCACCACTACATCCCCCCACTGCTACACTTCCCCAACAACTACATCCCCTCAAGCTCGACATATTCCTCCCCCCCACTGCTCCAGGTCACAAATCGCACCCTGGGTATTAGTGCAATAAATTCTCTATTTTAAAAGCAAATGTTATCTAAATTTACACCATCTGCAGTAGGCAGCTGTAGGCTTAAACTGTGGGATTGTGTCTGGTGCATAACAATGAATCGAATCTATGCTGAAGCAATTTTAAGATGATCCAATCGTCACCCAAGAGGCAAACACAAGACGCAGATATCTCGGTGATCTCTATGATAAAGACGATCATTTTGCTCAAGGCAGAAGTCACCAGACATTAAAAATGAAATGTTCATATTGTTCCACACAGATGGGAGCAACTCAGTAGAAAGAAAAATCATTATCTGATATAAGAAAAAACAAGTCTACAGAAATATCACAAAGCATTATTGTATAAATAAACAGTTTTATAGATTAAGAAAACATTTAGGTAACTAGAAATTCTTTTCTATAGTCAGGATTTCAATTCTCATCATCGTGTCATATGTCGTGCATGATCAATATTAACATTCTTCTACATTTCTTTGTAAATGTCTGCAGAAGTTTGTACATGCCCAGAGTCCCTCTTTCAGGCACCATTTCCTTATATCACTCTGGCTGACCTCTGGAATTGACAAGTTCTTTTGTGGTATGGATTTGGAGTACCATCTATTGATAAATTTGAGTATTGGAATTGGTGCTATAGAAGTTCATAAATAATAATTTTCCCCAATTAACCTTTTATACACAAGAATTCTGTATTATTCAAATGTTATTGAAAGTTTCAATTATATATTGAACAAAAGTTCAAAATTGACCTTAAATTGTCACAGTCAAATTACTACAGGGGGCGGAAGATGGCAGAGTGGGTTACGTGCTGGAGCATCAGGCTGACGGAGCGGGTTCAAGCCCCGTTAGTGCCCCTAGTGGCTTTCACACAGGCAGTAATGCCCTCTAAGCCACTTTAAATCATGCTAAGTTTTTAAAGTTTTTACTCACCAGGTCAATACATAATACCATTTTTACAACTCCTATTGAAATATAAAGCCTATTGTCATTACCAGGTATGCTTAAGAATCACCTTTAAGGCCAAGAACTTCACATGTGATTGCTAAGAAAGTGATGAAGCAATTTCATTGCGCTAACAAATCAAATCCCTTATTATACAGACACATTGGATTTGGCCAAACTGTGAGGAACAGGGAATTTAAATATTTTGTTCATTACCAGTTTTCAAACTTTGTGAAAATCTGCAGGCCTTGACAGAGAGAGAGTTTACTGAAAGCGATGAAATCCACAACAATTTAGAGACATACAAATACAGTCAAGCTCCTATAAAGTCAATCAGACTAATGCCACATTCTTCAAAGAATTTTCTGAGCCTATCAATACTAATTGCAGCATCAGGGTCACAGACATGGAATGATTTACTGATATCTATGAAATCATACAGCTCCCCAACATCCTTCAAGAAAAAAAAGACAAATCTGTTCTGAAAATCATACACTCTTCTGCTTTAGATTGTTTTCATTCATTTTTGTTTGTACATGATTACTGTTATTTTATTTATTTATTTTATATTGCCAGACTCTGTAATGTGCCCTTGCTCCAGACATTTGGTGCTATGGCACACAAGAAATTGTCAGTTTAATAATAATAATAATAATAATAATAATAATAATAATAATAATAATAATATGTATTTACTGAAATGCCTGTTATATCAAATAACAGTGACCTGAATGTGAAGCTAGCCTGGATCAACTGCACAGCATAAAGCTTACTATCAATTATAGGTAGTCAATAAGCTCTGCACTGATCCTTATCAACTGGAAAACACCCTTATCTCTAATCAAATGGTAAACCAGCTAACACAGTACCGGTAGTTTCTCAATTAAGGCATGGCTTACGATGGCTATGCTATAAAATCACATGAATCAAAACAGCAGAGAAGCATTTCGTGGCACAGCGTTAGGAGAGAAGAGGTATCGACTCCGTGGATATAAAACTTATCCACCATAAAACTCTATCCAAGGGTAAAGGAAGCATTTCTCTTATGCGGTAAACAGCTGGCATGCAGATCAATGGCATTTTGCCAGCTCAGCGTAAAAACATCTTTTGCATACAATTGTGTACCTACGCTCAACAGTGTTTCCACGCAGAAGAATAGCAAATATTAGCCAGTAGGTCTAGTCAAACAGACACCGTTTCACTACGCATCTCTCTGAAGCAACATTAGCCATCAATCTACGGTAACCAGAAAATCTGACTTTGTTCGGCAAACTCAAAAATATTATAGAAAAAAAACGAAAAACCGAGATTAAATAGCAATTACCAACCAAAGTAATAACTATCCTCGAACAAAAGAGAACTTTTACAATAGAACTGCATTTTACTAGAGTTGAACTCAATATGGCGCTTTTAATAATATTCATCTACCACGTAAATACGACTACTAACATTTTACCTAAGAAACAGAGCCTGTGTGATTGCTGAAGTTAGTGTTCAAAATCACTAAAACTCACGTACAAGCATTTGAGATTTCAAAATTTGTCTGGGGACTCCATCAACGGGAAGGGACAGAAAGGGAGGTAGGGAAGAGGGAGGAAGGGAAGAGGGAGGAAGGAGGGAGGGAATATAGATGTTGGGCCCCCAGCCCCCCCCACTTTTCATCCAAGTTTTCACCTATTAATTATCTAAACCCAGAACTTTTATATTATAACCAAAATCCAATAATTATTACAGCAAGCTGCTTACCAAGCTCTTTGCATATCTTTATGACAACGCTGAAGACATTTATAGAAAAGTCAATTCTCAGATCGAGCATCTGAAGGTCAGGCATCATCACACGAAGGTTCTTGTGCATCGGTGTGAACCAGAGATATGCATCTGACTGGACACCGTACTGGTCCAGGGTTGATCTGGTCCTCGACAGCCAAAGTGTCTTTCCTGGCCAGTATAGACCATGGTCAGACCAGTCAATGGCAATGTCTGTGATGATAAAAAAAAAACATAAAAAGACAATTAGGAACAAATAATATTACCCGTATTCAGAAACATAAATATACAGAAATCTGTGCATTGTCTGAAAAGCAAGAGCAATGTTCAAATGCTTCTATGTGTCAGTGAAAGTTTTTTCCTCTGTGTGTGTGTGCATATGTGTGTGTGTGGGTGTGTGTGTGTGTTTGTGTGTGCCTGTAAGTGTGCATAAGGGACACCCTTAAATGCATAGCTTCTGGCATACTGAAAGTTATTCTTGGAAAACAATGATTCCATTAAACACAACTTAGAAGAACCAGGGCATCTTGTACATTTCCTGTACAACAGTTAGATGTATGGAGACTCTCCAACACAGAACAGTACAAAATCATACAACAAGGATTCTCTTTTATGTCATGCTTGCTGTAGTGTCATCAATCACTCTTGTAATGCTCAGTTGATTATTGATTTGTGATGCCCTTCCCATCTCTTCAACCCACAGTTTTCATTCAGCTTTCATCCAGCTATTTCCAGTTGTTCTGCACACACACACAGCCTTTACTGTGCAACTGGGCAAGACAAAGATTCAGGAAAGTTCATAGGTAATAAATAGCTAGTTTAACACAAAACAAAACGTTTTTCAGTTTTATGACATAAAGACAAATTACCTGGTAGTAAAAATACAAACAGCATCCACGACAGATTTTTCTCTCAAATTTGGTCAATATCTAGTTTTCAAAATCTCCTTTAAAATAACTTCCTATAAATTATAGCCCATTATAGCAGATTCAGGTGTAATTGAATCATGGATAAAGCAAATGAGGCTTGGAGGCTCCCTAATAGCAATGGAATGAGATGTGAATATGAGAGAGCTCCTAAGAGCAATCCTGTTGATGCAGATTTTCATACAATCCCATGGAAAACGACTTGATTACAGTAGGCTTTTGATATAATAGAGGCCCTTTCAAGTTTATTTAAGCCAGACTCTATTGCACATTCATTTTGTCTAAAGTATATTATTAACCCTGTATATCTCTCCAAGCTCTTCAGGTGAAAGCTCCTAGCTTTGAACTTTTTAGCAGTGGAAGAGAATACCAGACAATAACAGGTTAGAAGTGGAAGAGAATACCAGACAATAACAGGTACTCTAGCCAAGGTGATCCCCAAGGACAAAAGTACATTAACTTTCACACCACAACCCTTATGAACAATATCCATCTCCGGGGATTGTTATATACTTGAAATTATTATTGACTTTATCCAGAACACAACATGTATACATCAAAAGTAGATAAATAATGCCAGCATCCAATATTGTTAAAATTATGGACTGCTAATGGTTTTGAGATATCACTCCCACATCTGATAATCAAATTGATTAAAAAAATGGACTGCAGTGCTGAGCAGGTAAGAGTGGATCGCTAATGTAACAATTTTTGCTTTGGCTTTTGCAATTATTATTATTATTACATAGATAATTTATGAAATGCTATAGCATAGCTAGGGCTAAAGTCGAGAGTGTTTTATATCAACAATTCATCTGTTCGCACAGAAAGATGGTCCTAAATTTTCAGGTAACTGTTCATAGGAGACTCGAAAAAGATGCGTCTTAAGAGAGGTCAGGACCGAATCCACAGATGTAATCAACATCACAGTTGCAGGAAGTGCATTCCAAAGTAGAGAGAGGGTTGCAATGAAAAACAAAATTGAAAATTTCTAATTGACTAGCACGAAACACTTTATGAGAAACAAAATAATAATAATAATAATATCTCGTGGAAACTGCAAGAAATAAGCACAAGAGTCCAATTTATGAGCAGAGAAATAATTTAGGCCTACCTCGCTGCCGCTCCTCTGAGCTAATTGAAATACAAGGTACACAACACATAGAGAGATGATTGGGGCATCACAGTAAAAATAAAAATTCCCCTCATATAAAACATAACAGATCTGCTGACCTTGCCATTTTCAACATTCAGAATAAAAATTCCAATAGTCAACCTTACAACATTTGAACTTAACTAGTCCCTGAACTGTAAAGTGTCAAAACCAGACACAAATTTGTCAACTATAGTGACCAATGATATTCCCAAATGTCCTCTTACATTCTTTATGAATTGATCTTACACATATTCATTTCTCAAATAACATTATTTAGGGCTGTGCGTTTAAAGCAGCGATTTTTCAGCAAATGTTCAATTTATGTGTGCATATTTCACCTTACATATTTGCAGAAATTGCGACATTTTTTTACAAAAAAGGGTAAGCCAGATCATACAAACAGGTGCTGATCCCCTACTGTAGCTGTAATTCTCTGTGCCAATATATAGGAAAATAGCAAAATTTGCTATATATGGGATCAAAATAGCACAAAATGTGGATAAAATTGTTGCATATTTGTGCAGAAATAGCATATGCAAAAAATGGCTGAAAATTTGAAAAAATTTTAAAGCGCATTAAACGCACATCCCTAATTACTGACCATTGCGTGTCATTTGCACATTTGCTATCTTACCATTTGCCAACCATTCAAAAGTCCAAACTATTGAATAAATTACACTTCAAACCAAGAGGAGAAAATCACATAACATTACTAAATAATAATAATAATAATAATAATAATAATAATATAATAATAATAATAATAATAATAATAATAATATAAAGTTATCAGATATTTGGTCCTGAATTGATTACCGGTATATTATTAGTCTTTGGAAAATGGCTCTGAAAACCAGGTTCAGGCAATAAACACAGGAGATATTATATTAGCATAGTACCTAAACCCAGTGTATCTAATGCTCAGTGGGAGCTCTCTCAGCTTTTCAGCAGCCACAACAAACAAATATCACTATCGACCTGACCTTTATTTACTTTTGATATTCCATATCTCTGCTTCGCCCAAAGTACAAGTCAAAAGGATCTTATGTACATTAACAACAGCTTCAAGAAAATATGGATGCCTTACAAACAATAAACACATAAACAATGAGATTATTATACTTAATATGGCTGTGAAGAGTGAAAGCGTGGCCAGTTGTAACCTGTGGGTTTGAAAGAATAAAAATGAAAGACGCATCTGAGCTTTTGAAATGAAAAGGCTGAGACACCTGGTATCAAGTAAACACAGAAAGAGAAATGAATGGATGCTGGAGAAAGTTACTGGAGATAGCCTAACAATTACAAGGCACATGCTTGATAATTAGTTTTAGACATTATGACAAAGTTGATATTGCTTCAAAAAGAAATTATATAAAGAACAACTTCAGGAAGAAAAAGAATAAGGCAGAGGATGAGATGGTGGAGGATAAGGAGAAGGAGGAGGAAGAGAAGAAGACATAGTGTAGACCTATGTGTATACATATGTAAAAACACTGACAGGAAAAACAAAAGAATCAGCATCATTTTGGAATATGAAAGAGATGAATGCAGAAAAATTGACAAGGGCAAAAATTTCTCAACGATTGGCTAAGACATGACAAGACATTTGATATCCCAGTAATCATTCAAGGGCTTGACAGTTCAATGGCTACATTCTGTGAATGACGAGTTTGTGACTTTGAAATAAACCAGTCAGTTACTAAACTGAATATTCCAGTTTGTTATCATTTATCTGCCTTAGGACTTCTGGGGGTAACTGCTAATACACGGAACTCCCTGCTCTGTCTGATCCAAAGGCCAATAAATGCTATGCACAGTTTATTACCAATTTCAAGTGATTTAGATGCCATGATATCGGCCAAATCAACATATGTTGAGACTTGATCAGCTTCTAGCAGAAATAGCAGACATCTATCTCTTGGGGACCAACACAGATGTGACATCAGACAGCTTCTCACATCTTGAACATCACAATGAACTCATTAACATATGCACTGCCAAGAGTTCAAAATTATTCAAGCCACTGATGATATAATCCTAAAAGCTGACTTTTAAAATTATCTAAATGTTTCCAACAGACCAAGATTAAGAATTGCAAATCTATCTCCAGATAATTTAAAGTCCTGGATCAGAAATTGAGAAGTATGATGCTTCTAAAAGGAGATATATTTATTGGAAAGGGAAGAGGCCTTTCTAAACCTCACTCACTGTTCACAAAATCAAACAGATTTGATGTCTACAATCAATATTTTTCAATACAAGTAACCGGTGGAGGAATATACTGGTGCAGGTCAAGAAATTTCAATATCAATTTTTTTAAATTTGATATAAAATTTGTGTAGCATCAATTGGTTAATTGCATTTGATTATGCTACACTAATTACACTGAATAAAAGGAATAACTGAATAAATAAAAATGGGCATTTTCTCAATCCTTCTATGCTATGTTCCTTCTAAGGAAACAAAAATGTGCATTCAAAATTTTTTATGTGAGCAGTGCTCTAAAACAATGTGCACAAGCATTGCTTATTCCAGTCTTCATGCCATGTGCAGGGTTTTAAATGACTGCACAGCAGGTTTAAAACTACTGCAACTTAGTGGGAACATGGGTCCACAGAGCTAAATTTATCACAAGCATCTGAACAAATAAGATAACCACAAGACAAATGCATTCTGGACAGTGAACTGAATTAAACGAAGGCTAATCCTTGCAACTGCAAGCATCAGACAAATAAAAAATGTAATATAATAAGAAAGTAGTAGAAATTGTAGTGCTTCATACTTGTGAAACCCCATAGGTTATTGACATATAATACAATTTCACCAGGACTTTTGAGATTCTTCACAGGAACTAGATTTATAGTTATTGCGACTCAAGGTTATAAACAATGCTGGTAATAAACATTCTTAGTAAACAGGGAAAGAAAAGAAATAGATGGACAAAACATCGAAAGTGTAGAAAAATTCAACTATCTGGGAAGCCTTCTGACCTGGGACAATGGTTGCAATGAAGAAATCAAGAAAAGAATTGGAAAGACCTACAGAGCTTTCACCAAAATGAAGAACATCTGGTAAATTAAGAAGATAACCAACAAGACTAAATTAAAATTATTCCAAACATGCAAATTAAGCATTGTATTGTATGCATGTCAGACTTGGACTTTAAACAAGAAAACTAGCCATACACTCCATACATTTTAAATGAACTGCTACAGAAACATCCTAGGAATTAGATGGTTTGACAAGAACAACAACAAAAAGGTAAAACAAAGAATTGAACATAAAGAAATACATCATCCAAACAGTCATTGAAAGGAAACTCATGACTATTTGGCCATATCTGCAGAATGAATGATGAAAGGCTGATAAAAAGAATCACGATCAGAGCAATGGAAGGCAAAAACATTAGAGGAAGACCACGAAAAGAATGGATAGACAATATTAAAGAATGGTGCAACATGGACATTATATGAAGCTTACAAAGCCACACAAGACAGAGGAGGTGAAACTCAAATTGCAATAGACACTAAGGTTGTTAAGACCGCTGGTTTGAAGGACCGGTTAACCGTTCAAAAAAGACCGGTTAACCAGTTAACCGCTCATTAGCGGCAGTCTGGTGCCATGCCAACATCAAAGCGCTTTGATGCCACCGGCGCCAATGCCGGCGTCCTGCGCAGCTACAACAAAGCGTTTTGATGTCTTCAAATTGAAATTACGGTTAACCGGTCAAAGTTAAAAGGACCGGTCCTTGCTCTTAGGACCGGTTAACCGGTTAACCGGTTAACCGTTAACAACCTTAATAGACACCAAAGGGTATTGTGTCCATGGAGAATGACTGAGTAAACAGAAGCATCTTATTTCCTCTGGATCAAGAACACTGGCATCATTGCATGTGTGTTAACGCATGCAATTATAGCAGCTAATTATTAACAGCTCATTCTACAAGGTATATTCTATACACTGAAACTTCTCTCTGGTCAACTATCAGTCCTTCACTACAATTTCTGCAAAAGCCATCAGACAGCCAATTCCAGTGGCATAGCCAAAGGGGGTTTTGGGGTTAAAAACCCCCTGGCTGTTTGCAGTGTAGGGAAAGGATGGGGGTTAAAACCCCCTTGGCAAATAAAAAGTTAAAACATTTATTGTGCAATCACTACACAGTGTAGGTGCTCTCTCATATACCTATATATTTCAATTATTGAAGCATAAATAATAGCTAATGACCTTTTTTCTTTGTCAGGATTTCAGGATTTTTTTCATGGCGTGATGATAACCATTTTTTCTTGTGATAATTTTCCAAAGTTGGGAATCGTGGGAACCATAACCCCTTCGGAAAATCCTGGCTACGCCAATTCAATTCAATTGGAAATGAGCTTGGAAACAAGTATCCATTTTAAGGTACAAAAACTACCATATGAAAAAGCTTTGGATGATTTTGGTTCATTCAATTTCAGATTCAATTCAATCTGTTACAGTAAAATGTCATGAGCATAGGATTAATATTAGAAAGGGCAACACTAGTAAGGGTTTCTAATCTGCTCAACTACTTTGAACTACCAGTAATCAAATGACAGTGTGAATTCACTCACCACATACATTTATGGTAATCTGAAATGTTGATTACACTCCCTATCATATAAGCTGCTGCTGCTGCTACGTGCTATCATATTAAAACTGCAAATAGCAATCATCTTATAAATCATTTATTCATTCCATAATCTATATCTGCATATCTGAACAGCAATTCCGTCAACACAGTCTTTCCCACAAAACCTCAGATGGAAATCTACTGCAAATTACTGCCTTCAACGTCAATTTAACTGTTCCCTCAAGTTTAATACTAGAATGTGCATAATGAGATATTTGACATCAACTAATCAGCCGCCAAACATTTGGCAGGATACATTCAATTTTCCAAAACAATAACAAATTACTGCAACTTCTCACTAAATTCACTAAAGCCTTGGATATTTTCAAGCTGCCTAACTGGTCTGACTGAATGCCCTGTGGTCACTAGAACAGGGTCCAGATTAATTTAGCAATCTTCCAGAACATCAAGCAATGCAATATGCCTCATTCTGAAACTATAGACACAAATCTCAGTCATTAAACAAGAACTGACAAGTGAATTTCCTCGATATGGACTACTGGGCAGTTCTGGAGTCTTTCACTTGATATTACATTTCAATCCTGCAGAAGATTCATGAAGAATGTTAACTGCAGAACTAATTTGAATGTAAGACATTTACATCACTAAATAACACAAAGCCTGTTAAAATAAATAGAAATTCTGACCATGTTGCACCAGTTGACTTACAAACCACTTTCAGATAAATTCTTTAAATCACGAAAACACAATATATCAGTCACTGGTTTAACTAACCAGACATTTATACAACATCACTAGAGGGCACAGGTAGCTCTATAGAAGCCTTCAAATAATTACAATTAAAACCAAGGCCCGGGATTATTCAAACAAACCTTAAATTTCATCTCAAGTATCTCAGTAAATGTTCACCAAAAGTGAAGGTAATAAATAGTTCAATTATTTCCTGAATTAGCTACTTTATGGAGACATTCACACACATACATGAGCAATCATGCAAGCATAAGCACACACACACACACACACACACACACACACACACTGGAACTAGTGTACCACTGTTAGAGGAATACAAAACTATAGCTGCTTTCACAATTCTAAGCTATGTAAGTAAGTAAGTAAGTATCTAAGTAAGTCTATTATAACTATTACCTATTATAAATATTGCACCCATTTTCTGGTACTAATAAACTGATTGAGTGGCTGATTGACATGTTGATTTAATGAGTTAATGATTGATCAACTGTTAAAAAGTGATAAATAACGACAATCTCTGTATTCTTTCACTAAACTTTTAATTATCTTGGGTTTATTAGTGATCATAATATCTGCTGGGTTTTCAGCCCTTCTAATTAATTAATTCATTCTCATTTGAAGCATTTTCAGACTTTTTCTGTAAGAGTTAGCGTAACAAGCAGATGCTACAGCAGCATATCTTTTCACTTTACCAGTACTCGTATGTGTCAATGGGAAAAGTGTATGAAAATACATGAACTGGTCAGTCAGCATGGTTTGCTTTTGGAGTTTTCAATACAAGAAAAGAGAAACACATGAGTAGAGAGACACAGCATCGACCAAAATTGATTGCAAACAGCGAATCAATAACAGAGGCTTCAAACTGAATTAGATCCAATTGGCTTTACTCAATCTGTTTCAATATCACGAAGCCCAGACATAGAAATCTCTGGAACAATGAAGCTTGAATCCAGACAGCTTTAACTTTCCACAGCAAACAGCAGCACACTCCAGACCAAACAA